>CM035232.1:31776389-32133225 GCA_020226215.1 Sindora glabra | reverse complement strand
AATATAATAAAACCACATGCCCTTAGCTACATAAGAACTAGAGAAACTTTACTGTAGAAAATGATGAAGTTAAAAGCCAAACATCGCAGTGGTAAAAACCTTGTCCCAATCATCAATGAAAGGAAGGTGCTCAAGAATGTCATTTAGTTTTCACATTGTCTATTTTTTGTTCTTTCATTTATATTTTACGTTACTTCTCTATGTTATTATTTGTAGGATGTAGGGCAAACTACTTACATAAGGTTAATGTTACATGAATCCTAATCATCCATTAATTAATCCTCCATAGGTGTGCCTCCATAATATATGACCTTTACTGCACCATAATTAACGTCTTGCATGTATACTTCTTTAAACCTTATTAGGTTGAGAGTCATAAGGGATGAATAGAATTATTTTAATAGTCATATGTCTCTTTTATACATGCAAATGTTAGAATTTTATTAACTCACTAATGATAATGTCTTGTTTGGCTCCTACTAACAGTGTTGTGTTTTGTGTTTGCAATTTATACATTGCACTAGAATGCCTACATGGTTTACCATGCAGTCTGGTGTGCATGATGACAGCAATAATTGCTAAACAAGATATGGCACTGGTTGATTTCATCATCACTCATCCCTATTAAGGCCTCCATGGGATTTCATCAATAACACAATATTTTAATCAATATGTACATGTAGTTTGTAGGCCTCAGTCTACTAGTCATACTTATGTAGTGTAATGTAATGGCCTCTATTTACAATTATGCTATCTATTCAATGGCACATGTTCTTATGCTATACTCTTAGATACACTAGTAATATACAAGACATGTATGGTACAATATTACGGCTTCCATGAGATCTCATCAATGACACAATATTTTAATCAATATGTACATGTAGTTTGTAGGCCCTAGTCTACTACTCATACTTATGTAGTGCAATGTAATGGCCCCTATTTACAATTATGCTATCTATTCAATGGCACATGTTCTTATGCTATACTCTTAGACACACTAGTAGTATACAAGACAAGTATGATAGTAATGGTTACCAAATATTACCACCTATCAAAACTTCTAGTTTTTATATGTTACCACCTAATCATAACCTTATGGCTATTTTCTATTGTGTCTATTCCCGACAGTTATCTTCCTTAACCTGTTTTATGGATAGTTCAATGCTATATTAAACATACTGATAATACCTTACCTTATTGCTACACATGGCTTTCCACTTGTACCATATTGACCTTATTTATCTAACTAGTATTTTCTCTACTTATTATAAATATTTATGGTTACAGGGTACTGCATTGTAGAGTGCTCTATTTAACCACTTGGTGACATATAAGAGTTCATTTCAAGTCCAGTTCCTAGTTTATTATCACCATTATTTCTTGTGGATTTTAAATTTTAGCCACATCCCTTGAATCCTATCCTAGTACTTGAAGTTATAAATTTGAACATTACAGGTTCATCCATCGATGCCAATGATCCACAATCATTTATAAAAGTTAGGATTTTAGAAAAAGTAATTCCATAATATTACTCATCCTTCCTTTGCTGTATGGATGCTCCTTTAGATCATGTTAGTAACTAAAGTCGTCATTAGTTGTCTGCATGACAAAAAGTTGTGAGTGCATCTTTTTAGACTAACAATTGATTCTTTAGTACCTAGAATAGGGAATTTAGTAATTACAATTACCACACTTCCATCTATAACTTTGTGATTCTAGAGTGGATTTTTTTAATTATTAGCTCATTTTATACATATTATATGTCTAGATTCTTGTAGCAAAATCAATGCACTATCTACACATATACATTACCAATAAATAAGCAAACTTTTTTTAGAGAATAGCTTTTATGTTCACATTACTCAATTTGATTCCTAAATTAGGGATAACTTTAGCAATATAAGTCTACTAAAAGTAATTTAAGAATCCATTAAAATTAATTCACTTAGAATCTAATATAACAAACTTAACTACTTGAAATTTCATTAATATCAAATGTGACAAAAAAATATAGCATTGTATAGGATTTAGGAAATTTTACACATTATAAAGGAGTGAAATTGTCACCTGCTTTTTAGAGATGAGATAGAAATGGAACACTGTGAGAGAGGAAACAAATCAAACAACTATGAAGCTGTCAACTATGAGAAAATCTACCAGATAGTCATATTTTATTCTCTCCTAGGTTAACTTGGTATTCCGAGCAATATTTGATCCAAGTAAACATAAAGATATACAATCACAAGATGATTAAAGTTCAAATAAATATGAAGAAGAACAGATAGTTTCCCTGCACTTATAACATCATATAAGATAATTGTCTATGCTAGTAGGAAATAGGATCAATTAGACATTGCAACATATATAACTGAACTTGGATTTCATGCAGTTGCCCTTTTTAGTATTGTAAATCTTTGGTAAGCCATCTTGTATTTGTAGTCAAATAGATGGTTTAATGTTTAGTTTCTTTTTACCATTACTTGATCTCCTTTAACTTTCTACCTACTTGATTATTGGTTAGCTGATGCGCACAAATTATCCATTGAGAATAGTAGATACCTTGAACGTTTGTATTGTTGTGTTGTGTATTCACTATATTGTTCAGAATATAAGTTAGTATAAATATGATCTTCTCCTGGCCTAATTGTAAAGGTTATTGTATTATCTATATATGAAAAGAAGAACCCCTTTTTCCTTGGCATATTTGATTTCATTCTTGTTACATTAGATTAAGGTCTTTGCCTATTATTATTTATGTTTTAATGGACTTTGGCTTTTATCAAAATGTTTATATTAACCTTTTTAAGAGATTGTTGGCATTTGGAATCAAGACTTATATGATTAATTTTGATCTATCTTTGATGTCAAGCTTTCATTCAGCTGCTTATAATATTAGCTATCCATATTCTATTTTGTCCTCTATTGATATCAATCAAGTGAGGTGGTGCACAGCCACTTGGTGAAAGGTTTGGATTATGCTTTGCTAAATGGAGTGAGGAGTGAGATTGACAAGAGGCCATACACCATAAATGATGCTAATGGATGGTCCAGGTAACGTATTAAGCTAGAATGACTATCATTATTTTGTTGAAATACTATTAACTAAACTTTATTTGGTAAACTTTATAACTTCAATACTCAATGAGATTAAGTGTTTGATATGTCTTAGAGAGCACCCAAGAAGGATCAACAAGTATTAATCTACACTTCAACTACAAAGATTTTACTATTAAGTTTTTAGCTTAAGTTATTTTAGAACTATTATAATTTACCTAAATACATGAGGCTATCTTAAGTGATATTGTAGTTGGCTGGTATTAATGCTCTTCATCTTTGATTTAGCTAATGTACCAGTGTATAGTTAAACTTCAGACCGTTGTTAACTCAAATGAAATGTTTCTTCCTAGATGAATGTCATTTATATAGTTAAACTTCAGACCATTGTTAACTCAAATGAAATGTTTCTTCCTAGATGAATGTCATTTATTTTTTACATAGTGAAAATTTTCTTTTCTTTGACTTGATCTCTGTTCTTTTTAGATATTGTTTGTCATATTCAATGATCTTTAACTAACCTTTTTTTCTACATGCTTATATGTTACAAGTTACTGGTAATGTCTGCATATATAGTTGTTATCTTAATATTTTACTAAAACTTTAGGTCATGCAATGTGTCAGTCCAATAGGTTATGCTTAATATTAAGTATCGCTTCCTAGTTCTTTAGGGTTATAGTTTGCATAAAGTATGCAAGGCATTATTATACATAATTAATAAAGGAAACATGGTTGTTCATATCACCTAATAGAACTAACATACAAGGAGTACAGATGTAACTTTAGGCAATTTCATGTATAAACTTTTATGTATGAACTATTTGGTCTAATTGGTCATACTTGCTATTCTTTTTTATGCAATTTTACTAGACATAAATTCCCTTATAGGTCTTTTAGGAAATTAGACACTATCATGACATTCCAACATCCTTGTAAAGAAGGAAGGTTAATTATCTAGTACCAAAGGTTTATAATCTTCATCGATTCCTTATTGGCTTTTATTCTTTCACATTGGTAGGCTTATGTCATATTTACTACCCTTATCTTGCATAGGAGATGATTATAGTTAATGCTGACAACCTTGTTGTAAACTGAATTACTAAAATTATATCATATCTTCACCTTGGTTCTTCTAGGAAGGTTTTAAACAAGAAAAAGAAGGAAAAAGATGCAAAAGGTGAGTAGATTATTTGAGAAGTTCTAGTGTTATCTTCTAGATGCAAGTTATTTCCATTCAAATAAATTTCTTCAAAATCAAACTTACACTATTTTGTTGGATGTAAAATGGCTACATCTTTGAGCAACATTCTAATGCATTCTTATATCTTAATTCTCACTCTCTCTTTCACTCTTTATGATTAATATAGGAAAGAATTCAACTATTAGTAATGAATATAAGAAAGATGATAAACTATCAAAGGTGGAAGTTAAGTAGCCAAGAAGTCAAAATAATTTAGAATCCTTCCTGCCACTTCTAACTAATTTAAAGAAAAATTATCTCAAATCAAGGGTCAAGCAAAGCCCAACAGTAGATAAGAATAATATATTCCTATAGTATATAGGTAACGTGTTTTCAAATTAAGGTAGTCATAATGAAACTTAGACAAATCTTCATAAAAGAAATAGTGTAATAATCTCAAAATTTTCATACAAGAAAGGAAAAAAATAATTAGATTTTTTTCATACTTATTTAAATGATCCTTTGAAAGTATGATTTTTAAGAGTCAATTTACGTAGCATGATTGAGGTGGAAAATTTATATAAATTATGGTAGCTTAATGAGCGGAACTTTTTCCATTCCCTCGATAAAGTTTTGCATAAAATCATATAGTTGCATTTTTGGTAAATGGTGGTTATTAAACAAGTTCAGAAGATAAGTCTTAATTACTTTCATATTTACATCTGTAATTTGTAACTGCTTTACAAATATTACAGACTTGAAATTTCATCTTTAAATACTTTTGAACTTTCACTCATCAGTTTGATGTGAAGTTACTAATTTAATGTAATCGCCAACCCAAGGACATTGATGATTAACTCTCCAAACACATATATTGCATATGGAACAATAAGAATAGCGAAAGGATCGATAAAGCAAACACATGTCCAAAACCATTAACAATTACATCCTTAGGTCACAATGGTTTCAGATGTGAGGTAGTAGTGCAATTAATCCACCCTAAATAACAAATTCATACATCAAACGTATGATCTAATTCAGGAGGCTTTAAATTCCTAAAGACTATTCTAGGATCTTTCCTAGATATGGATGATAGGACTATTAGATCTTGCACATGTCTTGTGCGAAAAATCATCTCTTAAGTTACAAATAAGCTATGAGAAATAGTAAATGGCAAGCACTAAGCATCACTTAGTTATCACCATGAAAGTGAAACAATTATAATGGCTTTTATGTTTGCACATTCAGGTCCTTTTCTTTTTGTATTTTACCAAAGTTTGATGTACTTTACTTAATTTATATAGTACTTTAGATAGTAATATGTAATGTAAAATTTGCATGAAAAGATTATGGTTTTCCAAATCTAAATTTTAAAATTTTAATATTTCATTCCTTTACAATATAGCCATCTTATCAATAAGCTTTTAACATTTATAATGAAATTGATAAGTTTATGCAAAACACATATTAAGCTTTTAATATTTATACTAATAAGTTTGAGAGAAAAAAAAAAGGACTAAGTAGGGCACAAAAGTTAAATTATGTAAATAATATTATAATAACTAGTTGTTGGTTGTTACTTTGAAACCTACATATCATGATGCCATGGTAGTAAAACATGTTTGAAATTTCATTACATCAAATGAAGAAACCCCTATATTATTAGTTCTTCATAAACATATTTACTTGCCTTTTAATGCTAATGTAGAATTTTGTATATCATTAATAAATCAAGTTTTAAATTTTTTTATAACACTATCTAAAATGTTGCTAATAAAATCCAAATCTTCTTATCTAAATCAAGTATAAAAAGTTAGATTCTTATTACAAAATCGCCTACTATACTCAACAGCGCTAGCACGACATTAGACACAGCATACACTCTGATAACCATCTTATTTATTTTGGCAGATGATTATATATTGTTAGTTTTGATTCTTCTAAATAGTAGTAAAATTTGCCTATTGTAAATTAAGATCTAATTATTTCCATTCTAGGTTTCTATTTTTTCTATTAAGTTCATTGCATTCACCTATTCAATGGTACATCACTGCAAAGTTCGTCCTTTTTTAGTTATAGTCAATTACCTATTTATACAATATATTTATCTGCATTTATTTAATTTTTGCTTGTGAACTACTTTCCTTGGTTGATTATGAATTGAAAGTCCATCTGCGCTGCACTTGCTTTTAACTTTTTTTTAATCATGCCATTGTAATTTATCTCCTCGTAGCTTTATATGTGAATACAAGTGACATTTTAGCTATTTGAATATATACGTTCATGCAAATAAGTTTGGGATAAATTTTTTGATAATGTCAATTGCTTCCTAAATTGGTCATACTACATCAAAATGAGAAACCTCCTATGCAGGGTTGAACAACATAATAAGCATGCACTCCTATGAATACAAAACTAGTAATCTGCTTTACATGGTGTCTACCATTGTTCAAATCCATTATCATCACAACCTTAGGTTGAATTATCAGAAAATTATAGTTCCTTGCACCATAAGCCATATAACAAAATATCGAGGTCATGGTCTCATCTTCCATGAAATGCAAGCTTAAGTCAACCTATATATACTACTCTATCTCTAATATTACTTTGTCAATCACCCTATTCTCAATTAGATTGTAGCCTTAAGGACTAAGTCCAAGGCCAACTTCATCCTTCCATATTTTCTTTCAGGTTATCATTAAAAGACTAATTAGCTTAGCATCCAAATAATGTGCTTTAACATAAAAATTTCTATTAGCATGATAACTTACCATTATCTCATAGAATTTAGTTAAATATACTAATGCCATCCGCTAAGTCACCCATACTGTATAATTACTACAATTAGTAAATGGTATAACACTACTTAGCAAATAATCAAAGGGTATATTGCCCTTTAATCATCCACTCAAGACTATATTAGTGACATACAACTCATAACATGGTTAAAATAAAGTCATACCACCCTATTTGAGTTAGGACTCCTTATGGAAATAGAGTCATACCACCTTGTCTGAGTTAGGACTCTTCATGATTTTTCAACTGAGTGACTTGTAAAGCGAGGGTGTGTCATGTACTTTTTCTCATAAAAATAATGATCCTTTAAGCATGTTGTTTAGGAATGTAACCTGTAAAAAATACAAATTAACAGCGGTGGCATTAGGAATCCTATATCATACTATGAGTCTCAGTATGCCATTTTTTAGATGTGGGTACAACATGTAAGTTTCATCATCTCTCTAATTTGGTACACTTATATCTATCAATGGTTTTTTAATGGCAACAAGTTTACATACCATATTTTCTTCGTTATACAATCAACCTTCATTAAGAACCAATGCTGATATTGATGAAATGATATAAAAATTTGTATACAAGCATAATCAAAATGTCAATGTCTTTTTGCAAACAACTTGCCTCTATAATCCTTTCATCCATTTTACCATGGTTCATAACTCTATGCTACTGTTAGCAAAAGTTATTGGAGTTTTACAAATGTGTTACCTATTAATAAGCTACCGTTAAGTGAAATAGATAAATGAACTTCTAATTATGCATAGCTTTATTTGCTAATTGTAATATGCCTACGCCATTCTAATGAGTTCCTAGTTTTTATTCAACATATGTATTTTTATTGTCATGAGTAACTTTGATACTTTGTCCTTACAATAAGTGACAAATTATGATGTTTCATAACTAAATCAATTATACTTAGTAACCTTAACTTTTTAGACAAATTTATAAAAGTTTTCAAGAATTACGCATGAAGTATATAAATGTTTGATAATAATAGATATTAACTGCACTTAACATCTACACATGTAAGAGTAATACAAATATTTCATCAGCATTTTTCACAAGTACAATTTTTTTTTACTCTAGTCATGTCATCATATCATATTTACATTCCTTATGCATCTTATGTACCTATACTTGTAACCACCAACCACAGATCTCATATCCACTTGTGGTGATAATGCTAATTACTGTATATTCAATCACCACATATAGGATATATATTAAAATGTAAATATATAGCATACAATGTTATGATTATGTGATATGTAATTCCACAATCATGAGTCTAAGGCCCCTATCTTATACAAAGTAAACTAATTAATATAAGTTAAGGTGGATGTAAACCTTTTACAAGCTGAGAAAAGTATTTATCTATAAAATACAAATGTAATTATTATGCAACTTATTTATAGTTATGTGAGACTGAAATCAAGCCTAGTATATTATGTTTGTGTGTTATTTCCATCCACATAATATATATAAAATATTCCTATATTTTATCTAAACCTATTTTTCTATTTCGATAGTAGCAAAAATAGGTTGCTTGGATACTTATTCAAAATATATGAAAATAACATATGTTTACAACGTGTGTACACATATACATACATGGATAAGTAAGTATTTATTTATAAGGTACTATCTCCACAGTATTTTAAAATGATTCTGCCTTGTATATGAGCATGGGTCAATGCATGCTACCTTATACATGATTACATACACCCAACCTTGTTTGGCCATTGAACCCCATACAATGGATATTATAGTGTCTGCTTATGTTTTATGCAATTGCTTATAATTCATACATGTGACATACCATTATTTATTTATTATTCTTCACTAACTGCATGCAGAAAAGAATCCCACATGCAGTTGTTTTATCTTTTTCCATTATAAATGAAGGACATTGTGTATACCACATCTATTATATATCACATGTTACCACTATTATATAACTAATTTTGTCAAAATTGTCTAGTTTTGCAAAAGGCATTACTACATAATCGAACCCTCTTATCAAAACATAAAAATATTATGTGTGGACTTTTACTACAAAGTGGGCAAGTAAAAATTATTTTTTAAATCTTCCATACTTAGTCCATTCCTTATATGTTAGTTGGCATGCTTATGCAGTTAGAATTTATAAAATAAACTAATAACCATATTTCACTAATAGAATTCATTTGTAACACAACAATTGAATGGTCAAATCAATATATAGTCTGCCTTTCCATCCATATAGGTGTTAGGACACAAAAATAATAAATGTTTTCACAATAACTCCATGCATATGCCATTAACCAGTATTTTTTTGACCAAGCAAACATGTTATTACTATGTAAATTGCCCACAGTGACCACCCATTACATAATTTAATCAAAATGCAAGGTTGAACAACTATTACTTTGTATCCTTGGCCTCTTTAAATATGTATATTGCAACTATTAGCTCTTTGGGCTTTAACTTTGTCCATTAGGGTGATTTAAATAAAACCTGAACTCCCTGTAATGAATAATATGTCATTATAACAAGACCTAATCACACTTACCTAGTTTTTATGTAATTGTGAATTCTAATTCTACAGTATCCATATACTTTGAGAATTTTTCTAAGCTACCAAGGGTTATCTTCGTTATTAGTCCTTCATGAGGTATTCTCCATTTTTTCCCTTATAAATAGCTTACAAGGAATTACGTTATGTTAATGATATGATGCAAATACATCCACCTGAAACATATTATGATATTTGATGAATGAATCTAATGGTTCAAAGCTACTTTCATGAGTAAAAAGGGGTACACTACCTTTCCTAGTACCTTGAACTACCTTTTGTCTAATAATAGCAACTCCAAACTATCCCTAAAAGCTATTGACTGGTTAGGATTATCACACCTTTGTCTCTCTCACTTGTTACTTAAGGATAACTCATGTTCCCTCATATGCTCCTTCCAGTGATAAAATGCAACTCAACACTGGTGTATTTTCTTTTATCTAGTGATACCCAATTCTCAACCTCTAGTAACGGCTTATGTAGATTGTTAGTTCTTTTTTTCATAAATGTTTGATTTGATGATAGTTTGTATTATTCCAATATAATATCTTGTTGGTATCTATTAATACCTAATAAAAGCATCAATTCAAGCTTTTTTTGGTGTCTCATTGTATATGCAGCTAATAATGTTGACAACATCTATATCTCTGCTAGGAAGGAGTCCATTGCAATCTTTAACTTCTGGACTTGCTTGCATATATCTTGTAGATACAATATAATAGTGTTAACATTTCAATTTTCTTAACATGTTGCTACATAATAGCTCATACATGTCTTTCAATAAAGCATATCTCAAAAACATGACATTTTGAGGTGATAGTGGTAGGCAACACTACACACTTTGATGCTGCCATTATTAACACTTATGCATTACACATATAAATCTATGCTAATCAATTGTCAAACAATATTAAATCTAATGCCACTATTTAAACATAAGTAAAATAGTGTAGTCCTATTGGATTTCATGCATGGTTAGTATGTGAAAAATCCCTTTCATGTAATTATTGATTGGTCCCACAATTATTAGGGCATACCTATTGCCAAAGCTTATAATTGATCGGGTACTTTTTTTTGTGATGGTGCCATGACGACATTGATATGAGTTATAATATTTTTATTTTGAAAGGCCTTTTCCATAAATGATGTTTTTCACCAGTTATCTAATGCCACCATAGTAATTCTATCTGACTCATCCACGGAATATATTGAATAAGTCTAATTAAATTATAAGTTGTATATGTAACTCTTGTGTAACATTCAACAATTTAAAAATCATGTATATTGAATTGAAGTTTTAAGACAAATGAACATCAATAATATCTTAATTATAACATTGTATTGGATTGCACCACAGAGTCCATATACAACATAGTGCTACTCACTGTAACAAAATGTTAATCTTAGGGGGTAAACTTTTTCTGGTCTTATAATGAAATATAAAAATAACCTTTAACATATAATGAAAATTTTCTTGATTTTATTCTTAAAGAGAATCCTGTTATTGGTTTTTTAGTGCCATTTATTCTATTTCCATAGGTAAAAGCAAGATATTTCTTTATAAACTAATTATATTATCGTGGCAAAACATGAAAAATAGTAAATTGGGAGGATAAATCATTAAAATATTTAAATATATATATATAATCTTGTAATTTCAACACAGCGTTATGAATACTCAATCTTCTTATTACTTGAGTAGAATTAGTAAACTTCCCTTAACAGCAAAAACACTAATTATGTCAAAAGGGTGTTTAAAGTATTTAAAGTTATTCTCTTTTGAAATATGACCACTTCAATAAATTTTTAAAATTTTAATTTTTATCCTTATTAATCTTGTAACTATTATCAAAAAGTTTTTAACTTGGTCGTATAAATAGATTGATACTTTCTAACATTATTAATTTCAAAAAATAACTTCCACAAATGCAGATAAGTTTATCATATTGTTAGCTACATATATAAGTTAATTGTGTGTGCTTGTTTCAGATAGATTGAAAAAATGGTACACCCATAATAATATAAAGTGAGAGCTAAACCATACCTGCCACTAGGGTGTCCTTGTAGTGTATGGATGGTTTTCATCTTGTAATAATAATAACACCTATATCAATGTCATTGACTTATCTAAAAGAATATAGGAATAACCATTGTTTTGCCTTTATTTCCACATGTACTACATGACAATGATGTTAGTTAATATTTATATGACATTAACATATACTCTCAAACTCCCAATGCCCTTTATAGCACATAATTCTTTCATGAAGTGGTCTAGTTCTTTAGTACCCCATTTTAAGGTCATAAGCCCTCCCATGTACAAGTATGGTGGAAGGATTCTTTCAACCTAAACATTATCCACATACAGTATCTATAGGTACACACCAACATAAATTATTATGAAGATACTAATGAGAAAGTGAAAGGATCCATACCAAAAACACATACATATAAACCCAAATTTCTTGCACCATGCCAAGCTTGAGTTACCTTACTAATTCAATAAAGAACTAAAATATCTTTATAGCCCACTATGTTTGTTTCATAGACTTAATGTTTCCTAACTAGCTTAGGGATCGACTATAAATAGTGTTACTGCTAGATAAACACAAAAAACACTCAATAGAGAAAATGGCAAGCTTCGCCTTGAACTTATTTCCCTCAATGTCCTCCTATTGAAGATCTGCCCCAAGATCAGCTAAGGATATATTGAACAATTTACTAACTTGCTCAGGCTAATACTCCTTGAGTAGGTCTATTGGAGACTTATCCATGTCCACCTTTCCATGATCAAAACCAATAATAGTCTTTACATCTTCTACCCTAAAGTAAATTCCAGCTCCATGCATGTTTATCACATTTCGTTGGGGCTCAAAGTTAAGATAGAGCCACTTACATAAATGAGGGTCAATGTGTTGAAAATTGAGGTGGATAAGGTCTCCTAGTCCAATCTATTCAATGCAACCCACCTTATAGTCACTATCTAATTGCCAATAAATGGTTGAAATCAATCTACTTAATCACCCGAGATCATAGAACATTTTTGGGACAAAGTCTTACATAGTCAATAGTAACAGAGACAAAGACATTCTAAGCCTAAATGGAAAATGTACTAAAATCGATTAATGATTTTCATTATATAAAAAATAAGTCTCATAACTAAAATGGCTAACATACCTTTGTTAGTTCAAGGTTTATACTGAAGTCCATCTTCTTCGTTGTCCTTATTGAATACAACTAAGTGGAAGTAGTTTTCAAATTCACATGACTATTGTGAATGGTGTTGCACGTGTTTAAGGCAACCTTCTATGACATGCAGCCTTGTCGGAGGAGTGCAATGTTTTCTGGGATAACCTTCACATTTCTTGCCAAAGGCTTTATATCTTATTGTGTCAATATATCATGTGGATATAGCTTCACCCAAGAAATTGCTCAGAGCCAAAGCTAGCACATCACGATTGTGAAGGTGTTACAAATTGCTTACGATTTGCATTTGCATGGCTTAATAAGCAAGACAAAGTAAGTGGTTGTATACCACCAGCTCTGATTTGGCATTTTCCTTTATGATTCAGCCACACATTATTTAACACTTGCCAATTTGACCTGAAAATGGCCATATTGATGAGTGTTTACAAAAAGCATGGCAACATTGCAACACTATCTAATAATTTTAATGCTGAAGGTCTAAATTAAGAATTTAATGCAATGTGAAAAGCCAAGTGATTAGGGATGATTACCTTACTTTGGCCACTTACCAGCCATGGACGATTGTCGGGACAAAGTGGCAGTAGTGTTCTATCCTTTCTCGTAACATTATTTCATTTCCTGTTAACAACGAATAATATTGGCAAGAGTTGGGAGAATATACAAAACCAATAATTTTAATCCTAGAAATGCCACAATTTAGTTGTTTTGTTGCAATAGGTCTACTAGCATATAGGGCAACAAGGTATTCACATAGTTTCTACTGTGTATACATTACAAGGTCACTTTCTTAGATGAATTTCATATTGTACATATATAAGTAGCCTTCTAATTATGAAGCTAGGGACGTTACATGATTAAATAATAATTTTATCTTACTACAAAAAATTAGACATTATGTTGTCTTTTGGAAGATAACTTAATTAAATGAGGCCTATTTATTAGATAAGAAAATGCATAAATTAAATAACATTATCCATAGCAAAGTATTTTTCATTACATGTAATATTGTATAATTATTATCTTTGATATAATCATGTATATTTTATTGTCAGCTTAGCATAATTTAACACATTAGGAATGTAGGTAAGCAATATCCTATTCGATATAGAAAGTAAAACAGAAAAGATTGTTTACTATAGTTTGGTAGATAATAGTGAACTAAATAACTTACTTATTTTCTATTTTCAGAAAGTAGAATTTTCTATGCTATTCTAATTAATTGAATAACTCTTTAAATATTATCTTATTTAAATACTAATTTTAATAGCATATGTTAATTTTTCCATAAAATGAAATATTTTTTAGAAAATTTTTCAATGGCTAGTGAGAAAATTATATATAGAGATATCAGTGCATATTTTTATATTTTTTATTATATAAATTATAGAAATATTATAACAATTTTTTATAATATTTATATGTAAAATATGAAATATATAGACATATTTATATAATATACATATATACTTATATATATATTCATTTTGGAAGATAAACTGTTTCTTTGGTTGGATGGCAGTCGAATTAGGTGATGTCCAAGTAAGCCATGACCGAGTCTAATGGATTTAAAGGAGGCCAAACACATTAGGAACAAACATGGCAATAAAAAGTGTTAACTTTCAAACAATGATGGCTTTCTTAAAGTGTCCTGCCTTTATACTCTTCATTGGCTAATGGACATGTGCATTATGCTATTATTTTTTACTAAATTTGCGTTGTATGCATTAATACTATGAACAACCAAGTAAATAATAATAATTTATTGGGTATTGTATTTTTTACATATAAACAAAAATTGTCATATTATTTTGTTGTAATACTTGTTCTAACAATTACGCATTTTATTTTGCTAAAAAGTGCTATAAATAAGTTATCAATTTAAATTAATTAAAGTATTTACTTATATATTATATTAACATAATATCTTTTATATTATTCTATAACTCACATACTATTTTCTTCTTTCATGTACTCGTTAATGTTATTATTGGATGGAAGAAAAAAATTGATTTGCTATAATATTGATAGCTTTAGTAATTTATTTTATTTTATTATAAAGTATTATAAGCACATTGTTAGCTTAATTTAATTGAATTATTCATTTGTATATTATATTGTAGACCCTATATTTTTTTGTGGTTCATTTATATATTCCTCTTCTTTCCCCTTCATTCTTGTTCTAATTCAATAAAATATTAGATATTATTTATTAATATGTTTACACTCATTTGTAAGTATCTTTTTATTAAAAAATATAATAAAATATGCCATTAAATTAATGTAGTATTTATTTTGCTATGTAATATATTTTTAACTTTTATATTATTTTACAACTCACATATTAGTTCTTTTTTCATCTCATTCCTATTACAAATAAATAGAATATTAGTGATAATTTATTGTTATATTTCATACCATAGTTAGCATTTAAAACCTACTTAACTTTTATCCTATAAATAATATGTTCATCTTTGAATGATATACAATCAATTCGTTAAACCCCGATAATTATAATTAAAGCAACAATATTGTTATTGTAATTTAGGTGTGAAAATAATAACACTTGTAATTTTTTATAATAAGAGTACAAATATTTTTTGTTTACAAATTTATCATTTTTATTTACATAATACAATTCAATCAATTATGATTTGATTTACTAGCCATCTCATAGTATAAGTTAGAAACTTCTGCAAAAAGTCTTTCTACTATCTCCCTTTTCCCTGCGTCTAGTAATTCCATTTCTTCCAATGTACATTGAAAGAATTTACCTTATCCTTGGCAACACGAAAAGAAAAGGAAATTAGGATGAAATTTTAAAAATATAAATCATTTTCTTGTTTGTTTTGGTTAAAAAAAAGGAAGTAGAAAAGGAAAATTATTTTTTATTCTTTTTAACGAATCATAATATTTACTTTATTTAACTTTCTCTTTTATATAAATTTTAAAAAAAAATTGCTTAAATTTGCTCTTTAACTTTGATTAAAGTAAATTAGATGGTAGAAATGTTGTTATACAACATGTGAAATTTAAATTTTAAAAAAATTATATATGAATATTTGATGATATAATAGTAAATCATTAATATAATACAATAATATATCAAATTATCTCACTTTTATTTTTTTACCAATTTCAGGATAGTTCGAATTTGAAATTTTCATTTTTTTGAATAAGTTAATTGTTGACTAGCTTGTGAAGAGGGTCTTACAATTCACTTTCACCATATGTGTATGTGTATGTACACACACACATATATATACATACTCAATCTAGTTTCAACCATTGTACACAGTTTACATTTAGAGTTCTTGCGATGAGAAGTCTTAATTTCATGAAAGAATCAACTTAACTCATAAAATGGAGAAAGCCTTCATTTTTTAAAGTCTTAGTTAATACAAATCTTTCTAGCCATGTGATTGCAATTTCAACTTTTAATATAATTGTAATTGCAATTTAAAATACTCAATAATGAAGAATTTGTAATTTTTTATATGATAATATACAATTATACAAGCTGTACTAATAACCCCTTTCTAGGATCTTATGGAGATGGGAAGTCACAAGATAAAGCTTGGATAGATGACAAGAGGTGGGGTGTGAAACTTTGCACGTACTAAAGGAAGCATAGGAAAGCAAAGGCTAGATTTTCCACTAGATGGCTGTAATTTGTGAAAGAGAATGACTTAAAAAGGGAAAGTGATTGTAATTTTGAAATGATTAAAATTGATCCATCTTTTCTCTTCTGTGTTCATACTAGAAGATCAATCTGTTGAAGGAAGAAATATTAATTTATATTTTATGGAAGGCATACATAAATGATGGTATAATATGAAATTATATTGCTAATAGTTTAAATTTAAATCCTTAAATTTATATTCATCGATCTTAGCTAATGTGCAGGTATTGATATTGGTGAATATCATAATCATAACTCAATATGTATATATGTATTTTATTACAGCAAAATTTTAAATTTGTTAATATTTTAGCATATAAATAGCTAATTAAAATAGTCAATTATATGTTATGTTTTTTATTTTACTTCTGAAAAAATTTAATTTGATGTATATATATGTGATATGATATGAAAAATCAATATGTATGGACAAATTATTTATAAATGTACACATCATTTTACTTTTAACTTTGAGGTGAGTTAAGAAATATAATATGAAATTACTCAATTCAATTAATACTCTATATATTATTGTTACAATTTATTGATAAATATTTTTCAACAATAGAATTTATCATGGCACGTTTAGTGACATCAAAGTCAAATCTATATGAACTGCAGAGTAATTAATTGTAACAATAAGAAATATAATTAAATAAACAATAGGAATAGGTATTTAAAATAAATGTTATTACACAAATAAGACAACACAATACTATACTCAAATAAATAATATTTTATTAATTATAATCTTAATATTAACCTTCAAAATATGACAATCCCTAAAGTTTTGTGCTTTCTTATGTTGGTGTTGCTTAGTGTTTTTTTACTGGAGCATTGTGCGCACATTAATAGTGGAGGTGTTTCCAAATGGTTATGTTAATCTTATAGCAGCAGCATCTGCAATTATATTGTCACCCTCCTTCCTTTCTAAAGTTTTCTGACTTGCTGCCTAATGATTTTCAACCTAATTTTGCACAACAACAAAGCACCCATCCAATTTGTGATATTCATCAATAGAACCAGTAAGATCTCCCTTGTTAGCCTCGTTATGGACTAGCAGATCCAAAAGGTCCTTTAACAAAGTAGAAGTATAGTTAGGTTCATCCTCCCCATCTCTATATCCATAAGGGTTATATCAAATAGAACGGCATAAACATAAATCAAATTTAACAGTCACTTAAGCCCTAAGTAATAACTATAGGGATATAATCACACAAATGCTACTTGCCTTTTTACGATACCTTGCAAAAGCTTTCTCAACAGGCATGTCACTCTCATTTTGTAATAATGCAGTCTACAAATAACATTAAGGCCAATAAGTTGAATTTTCAATCATTGTGGCAATGTAACATAGAAAGAAGTTTTAATTGCTATTAACCTAATCCTTAAGATCAATGCTATTCGCTCTTCCTTTTTCTTCCTCAGATAATATTGTGTTATCATCCTAAACATCATTGAAAAGTTAACACACCAGATTATAAAAAACACAAGTTAAATACACGCCATTAATTTTTTTAAAAAAATACAATAATGATGACAATAATACTCACACTTGCACTAAGGATGTTTCAATGAATCAAATGCAATAAGGAAAAATTTTACAAAAATGGAGGGAATAGTAAAAATATATGCTAACACTCAACATACCTTATCTTCAGTGAAAAGCAAAAAGTCATCATCTTACTGCTAAAAAAAAAGGAAAAAAAGTAGGAAAATATAAACTTACTTTTCATTTCAAATAACAAAATACAAAGATAAATTTAAACAATTGAAAAGTATAAAAATTCTCATGAATGTTTTTCTCCAAGCCCTCTTATATGGGTCTTCATCATTAGTCCCAACTATGAATTGAAGGTACTTGATTGCTGGAAATGCAAAACCCAAATTCAAGGCATACATGATAAATAAATGCACGTATAGACATAAGCTGCCAGATTATTGCTTTGTTTGGTATCATCAAATAATAATTGGCGTCAATTAGATGCATACCTTGAATGCTAAAAAGATTGGTCAAATGAACCTTGAGAAGATGAAAGCCCTCCTTTAGTCATAAGGGTGCAAGTTAAGAGGCATGTCAAATCCTCCTTTTCTTCATCTCTACTAACTTCTTGTTAGCTTAAAAATTCTTCTTAAGAGCTCTTTCATTTGCTTCGCAAGCTCTTTTGTCAACAAACTATCCATGTACATCACAAAAAAGTCATACCAATCAAATAATGTCATCATATCAAATAACATGAGGTGCATCTACACTTAGGAAATAGCTTCTTGTTTAAACTTCATGAGTAACTATAGGTGCCCTGTGAATTCAAAGGCTTTCAGTTAGCCCTAGTAGAATGATAAATAATACAATAATAATCAATATACAATTAGTTATCTAACTTGAAAATAAAAAAAAGAATAATCTATGCCTTATGATTACAACTAGTCAGTATATAACTTGCATATTTATTTATCCAACACCAACTTGTGCACTAGAATATATACTAATCAATGAACAATTGAATTAAATTATCATCACACAAGAGGGTGAATGTCTTGAAAGTGCTAGGTAAAAAGACCATTATCTAGTCAGACAGGGATTTGTAAGCCACTAATTAAGAATATAAAAGCAAAGAAAATTACACCAATCATACCACCCATAAAAGATTGTCTACCTAAATGTAATCACCCTTAGCAAATAATATTAATTGCTTGTGAAAAAGATTTTCGAAATAATGTTGCTATTAATTAACCATATACTATGATTGAAATAAATTGAAAATTCAAATAACATATTTGTGTACTATATTTTCGTGGTTGATTTATGTACATGAAACTAAATTACAATGCTCTACTGCAAACCTATATCGTAAATTGCAAAGAAACTCACAATATCTTCTTAACTGGCTTCCAAAATAACTTCTTCTGAACCATTTTTCTGTAATGATTTTAGCCTATATTCCCTTCTATTAAGAGGTACATATCCTTAGTAAATTTCTTATAAAGCTAAAAGGGAAATAGGATAATATCTTACAACTCTATAGTATTATTTCATGGTAATCCAATATTCCTTCACTACTTTTCATAAATTCTTAATGCTATTTTCATCCTCATCATCACCATCATTATCTACATCCAACATGTGGCAAATGGAATGAGCATCGATAACAATTTCACTATAACAATATTTATAAAGTGAATAGTTAACTAAATGAATACAATGTCCTATAATAGGAAATTAAATTCACAAGCTTGCACCGCTCGAAATAAAGGCTAAATCATATTGGCATTTCGATAATTTGATCTTACATCAATATAAAGTTAATTTGCTTTCAAAGGAAAACATATAGTCCGATAATAAACTTTTATTAAGGAGTGGGTTGAAGCAGTCAAGTTGATATGATAAAACTTATGGCTCACTCCCAGAAAGCTTATTGGTTTATAAATTAGAAAGATAATGGATAACATTTAACCAGAGAATATGACACTTTTGTACCATTATTCTTCCAAACATCTATTAGTCACATTTGTATAGTTTATCTATCATCTTAAATGATAAAAACCATTTAGAAATTTCTTACAATGGCATTTCCTATTTAAATCCTAGTCAATTTTTAGTAAGGAATAATATTCAATACATTTCCTATTGGAAATTGATATATGTACTAACTTTAGGGGTACAAATTTGTGTCCTAAAAATAAAAAGTGAAGTTTACACCATTTGATAGTTTATATGGGTTCCATTTGCATTTTGATCCATTGGCTGAAATTAATTTGGAGCAAATTTTAGGTATTTTCCTTTAGGATGTATAGCACCGTTGTTTCCTATTTCGATCCTAGTCAATACTCCTTAATCAGGAAAAATAAGAAAATAAAATGTGAAATTGAAAAACTATATTGGCTCAATATAACTCTCAAGACTATGTTGAACCTATTCCACCAACATAAACTTACTTCTCTCTAGCATAACATTTCAATAACTCCTTAAGTTAAATCTCAACTTCATTGTGCAAAGCTACTATTTCCTCCTGCCTTTCTTCTTTAGTTATCCAAGCCTCATCTTCCTTTAGGGTATGCTCACCATCCTCTTGAAAATAGCACCACTATAAAGCAACTAAGGAAACTATTAATGGCACTTGATAAAGCAATAGAACATAACCATATAGGTCTAAAGCATGATAAAATATTTGGATCTTATGGTTTATTCATTTTTACACTGTAAGTGTGCTTCAAATTTGCCAAAGTTAATGGGGTTAGTTTCAATGAGCCAGCCAATATTTGGCAATATTCTGTTTATAGCCTTTAAGTTTACTAACCAAGAACTTCTACAAGGACTCATATTAGTGTAGAAAATATTTTGTTTTGTTACTATAAATATTAGTAAGACAATTAGCAAGATAAAGTCATAAATCATTTTCTCAAGACAATTCAAACAATACCTAATGTTCTCGCGGCTAGCTTTATTTTTTTTCTCAAAGTTAACATAAATCACATTATGTTAACAAAATTTTCCATATGCAAGCTTCTTATATCTAATATTCTCTAATGTTTTTCCACATATTTCTTAGAACATGAAACTCTAAACAAACCTTCATAAAAATTGAAGACTATAAAGTTTAATGAATTTTAGTTAATATTAACTTTATCTATTCAAAAACAACCAGCTTGAAATTCTAGAATGATTTCCCCGATAGAGACTAAAAATGGTTGTCTCATGTCAAAAAAACTTACTCTTGAGAATCTCATCTTTGTCCTTAGTATCAACTAGAACATTAATTATTTCCACCTGCAAATAAATACCAATTCATAAAAACCTTCCAAATTGATGTCCTAAAATTAGTAATTATTGCATTAGTAGCAAGCAATATCTAGATCTCCATACTTATGAGTGTGTTTGGTGCACCTAATGAACCAACTTACACGTTATTGACCTAGGAAGTTATCTAAAAGCAAGGCAACTAAATGCAAAAGGCACATCTAAGATAGTAAGGCTCTCTAGTGTCTCAAAAGTAAGAGGTGCTAATAGAGCAATTGCCCAAGTGAAATGAGACAACATACCTAAGAAGAAATTAAAAAATACTATACAACAACAACAATAACAATAACAAAGCCTTATGTCACTAAGTTATGGTTGAAAATTGTGCTCAACATGATTAGTGGGATCTTAATTTAGTTGAAAAAGGATCAATTGGTGAAATTATAATTATTATGATTAATAATATATAGTTTACTAACTACTTACAATAACACTGATTATGCTAAGCATAATTCTCAACATTATTCTCATTTAAATTGAATTGAAACTATGAATAATTTTTAATTTATAGTTTTCTAGCTATAAAAAGGAAGATAGCAGGTTCACATCCAAAAGGAAGCACCTTGCCGCCTTTATACAACTAGAAATGCATTAAAAAGTCATAGAAGTGACCACCTTAGTAAACTAGAAATGCTTACATGCTTTAGAGGTGTTGGACCCCATGCATACCTCACTTTAACGCCTTTGAAAACGTTGATTAAAAGAGGTGTTTAATATATTAACTTTTTAAGAAAAAAAAAGTTCTATTCTAATAAGCTCCATAAGTAACTTATAGCTTATAACTTCTTAATTTTTTTTCTTTTAAACAAATCTCTCTTCTTTTTGTTAGTTGATAGTTCATATTGTAACTATAAAAACCATACTTTTAGGGTGATTTTCAACATTTCTCATACCAAGATATTCCTTTCTTAAACTGAAATTAATTTATCTACATCTTCATAACGTTATATAAGGATTAGACTAACAAGGTGACTAAATACAAAGACCATATACTAGTTCTCATATAGGTACAAAAGAGCTAAACCAGTAAGTAACTATTCACTTTACTTGTCAAATTAAATGGGCTTACTTACTTCGGGTAAATAGTATGCTTTTCTCTCTAATGAATGGGATGTCATTCTCTCTCTTCATGCTTTTGTTCTACTTTGTAACTCTTAACAGATCACATGTAAGAAAAGGAGCAAGATCATATAAGCAATGTAAGAAATAGATAACTTCAAGATTAAATATGATATTTTAGATTTGTAAAGTCGATGATGCCCTATTATTCATACAATAGCAATACGAATTTTCATATTTCCAAATGTGGACTGAGACTTTATTTGTAGAAACACTCTTCAAATTTGACATGCACACTATGCCAATAGACATAGCTACCATGCCTTGAAATTCCACAATCTTCATTACAATGCAAACTTATAAAAAGGTAAAAGAAACCAAAATGCATTTCTTTAGTACATAATACCATTAAAAGAAGATTCCATTAGTATAAAATAAAAGTAAGAAATTAAAGGAAGAGTATGAAAGAAATATCAAAGAGCAAAAATGAAGAAGAGCTTTAAAAGAACAAAAGTAATTTACAAGTTGCACCAAGTTTGAATCTCTCTCAACAAAATAGTAAGAGTTTACAATTTCAATATCATTGGATTTTATTGTAAGGGTTTTTAAGGCACTTAAATCGGAAATGGATTCATCTTTATATTGACATTGTATGAACTTTGTTCATATTTTATATTTAATTTATCATTTAGCAAACAATTTGAGCTTGAAAAAAAAGCATACATCACATACCACTTATATCAAAGAAGAGAATGGAAGATCCTTTAAAAATTCTAATGACAACAGTCATGTATGTCCTGAACAAAGAAATCCAATTTCAACTAGAGGCATTTCAACTAGCTCTTTATACTATGATTAAATTAAAGATGTGTGCCAGTGCCACTCATGTGATTAGAAAATTAAGGCTAATTTGCAAATCAAATTGTTTGATTCAAATTGGACTTCTTGGTCATTTGATCACCTATATAAAAGTCATCTATGACTATCATTACATCTTACTATAGTTAAAGCTTGGAGTCTTCCCATATTGTTTGTTGCATATGATATAAGAGATTTGGTATATTGTACCATAGAACCTATGTTGACTTATACTATCTTATTTTAAACAATTAGCCATTTCATTTTAGTTTAAGTGAAGAATTTAAGTAAATAATGCAATCCATTAATATTTATAAAAGTCGAATCAACCTATAAAGTTAAAGCTAAGAACAAACAGACTAGCAATGCTAAACAAGTGTAAAAATCCCAAAGATTTTAAACTAAAGTCATAAGAAGGCAAAAGCAGTTACTATAAAACTTCTACAACTACGAATACAGAAATGAGCAAAGAAATGAATCAGAGAAAGAAAGTCAAAACCCAGGAAATGTGACCATACTCTTTAAATTTTCACAACAAATTCCAAACTCTAAATGACTAAACCCCATAAGAACTAGACATTTAAGACCAGAACTTCACCAAATAACCATATATCGTCCGAGAGAAAAAAAAACCTTCGCAAATAACATTAAAAAATCAGCCATATCACAATATTATAAGGAAAAAAGCTAAGTTCACAAAGAACATTCCCACATATTTTTCTTACAAATGAGACAGAGATAACCATTGGAGGAAGTATAACTAACCATGATTTATGGATTTCTTTCTAATGTAAAGGATGCATTTTTAAGAGCAAGCGTTTAGCATCAACAACAATCCATGCAACATCCAACCCCAGAGGTTTGGATCTACAGATTTGATTTCAAGCAAAATCGCCTCTCTTCCCATAAAAAAATGAGGGCAATTTTGACTTTTTTACTTTCCTACAAGGGTTATCTCATCAGGTTCCAAGTAATTGACAATAAATGGCTAAGATGTGATTGTACATTGATGGATGTTCCAAATTTGAAATTGTACCTAGTACTCATTGGTACTCATGTTTTTTATATGAGTACCATAGTTATTCTTAATTCTTAATTTTGGATCAAAAAAATTGTGAACTACTTATGCAAATACCTTTCGGCTGATTAAATCTATTTAAATTAATTTTAAGCTTTTCAAACAAGAGTTTAAATTTGTTGCATGTTCATTGTAAAATATTTTTTATCATCATTAGATAATAAAAAAATAGTACGTAACATAAAAATTAATAATAATATAAAATTAATTTGTATAATAAATTAAACTAAAAATTTTCAGATAAATATGAAAAAGATATACCTTCTTGTTGAAAAAAAAATGATTACAAATTTGCATTTACAAAAATAATAATAATTTCTACCCCACATTGTTCCAATTAGGGGTACAAATGAGTTAGGTTGGGCTAGGCTTTGCCTTAAACTTGACTTATTAGCGTATTTAAAAATTTATTTTTAAATACAAGTTTTTAAATAGGCTTAACAACTTAAGTCTTAAAAGACCTATTATAAAAAGACCGTAAATAAGTCAATAACTTATATAAATTTATATCAATATATTCTTAGATGTATTTAATAATACTAAAATTAATATAAAATTTTATATAAGAACTAATTAATAAAAAAATAAATTCATTTACTCATAATATAAAATTATTAATTTAAATATTAAATATTTAATTAAAAGTAAAATAATATCAATTTTTCATAATATTAAAGATTAACAATAAAAATAAATTAGTTCATTATAAATTATACAATAAATATTTAAAATATTTAATTTATATAATAGATTTAAAAAAAAGTCTATATGTCATTATTTTTATAATAAATAAATTTAAATAAAAATATTAAATAAATCAATCTAATAAATTGTTAGTTAAATTTAAAATAAAAAAATCGAACCTAATTAATTAAATAAATTAAATTGAGATGGACCTATGCCGCTCGGCCATTTGCACCTCTAGTTCCAACCGAATAGGACTGCGTGGGGCGGCGTCCCCTTTAAATAAGTCAGCCAATCGTATCACCTCCAACTCCGTAGCTAGCCTAAGCTCCTCGATTCTACTCTCGCTCCTTCGCGTGTCACCTACTCTCATACTGGCTTCCTTTCCCTCAACGGAACCGAGCTCCAGCGGCCGTGCTTGCCACTATGTCCTCCGAGCAACACCAACCAACTTTGCAGAAAGTGAAGGAGCTCACTGATGAGTCCGACTTCGAAGCCGTTCTCTCCCCAGGCGGTTATCTCTCGATATGCGGCTTCGGTTCTCTCCTCTCCAGTATATTCAGTTTGCAATTTGTCAGTAGCGTGATTTGCAGGAATAAAATTTACTAATAAGGAAACCCAGAAATTGGCTTCCAATTGTGACATCAAATGAGAGAGATGGATCACATCAATTATGTAAAATTAATTATATATGAATATCTGGAATTAAAGAAATTTGATCTTCAATTACTGCTAACACATGGGAAGAAGATTGAGGTTGATTCTTCTATTGTAACCACCCACTATCTCTCTCCTGCTGAGAAGAGAACAACATAAGAAAAAAAAAAAATTATCTAGGTACCAACGGCATAACTTGAACTTAAATGGTTACTAGTAGGAAATTTCTTAAATTAACTTGTATTATGAATTCTATCTATGATAGAATTTATATACAATTAATCTACATTTAAATTATAGTATTATATAGGATGTGATTCTAATTATCATTTTATTTAAAATTCATATAATAAAATTTAATATTATTTACTATTTATTAAATTAACATGAAGCTTAAAATTTTTAACACGATTATCAATAATTTTTTACTGTCTATGTACGCTGTTGCGGACTGTGTTATGCTTGCTGTATGAGCCAGAGAAAAGCGCGAGGTATACATTTCCGGGACTCGTTAACTTCAAAATCGCAAGGTTAACCGGTTTCCGCCGTATATTCACGGTGGTCGGAGGATTCGTCTTTTCTAGCGGCATTGCCAATGCGGACACTGAGGTTTTCTTTTTCTCCTTTCTAACGAATTATTGGATTGTCTTTTTCTCTGAGCAAAGCTCACTTCATCTTATAATCTCTCTGAATACAATTCAGATTTCAGAGTATGCAACATTCTTTGTGTTTATTAATCATCATTCGAACAAGACTCCCGCTCAAATTTTGAGTAGTACATGTTTACAAACTTGATATTTTAATTGGCGGTCATTAATTATTGATTGATAGGATTATTGGATTTGCAGATTATACTCAATAAAAATTGCGGCTAGATTAACTATTGCATTTGATATTTAACAGGAGGTAGCTGGGCTCGCTGTAGAGCCTTGTGAAGGTGAAACAATTATGGTCACAGTTTTTGAGATTAAAAAATCAGAGGTATTAAAGTTTCTTCTTTTAGCGTTAACTTTTTAGGGAGAGATCAGAGGAGCATAGTTGTATCTATGCACACATCTTGACAGTCGATTGCTCATTGAATTCAGATTCCTGCATTTATTGAAAGGGAGCGTGAATACCGATTTTTAGCCGTGAGTGCTAATCTTTCTTCACAAGGTTGTGATGATGAGATCAATTCTACACCCCCAAGCATAATTTGACGTTTATTTTCTTTCCTGCAGGTCTTTCCTGAAACATTAGATGGCAAACCCTTCCCTAATCCAGCTGTATGTTTAGTTTGCATTTTGTCTTTTGCTGCAATCCCCTTCTTCTGTCTTGTAGCTACGTCTCTTTTGCTAAGCAGGGTGTTAAATGTTTGATGTTTTACTATGTCATCTACGTAGATTCTTTGCGCTGCTTACAGTGATGAGGAATTCTTTAAATCTAGATGTGAAGGTAATGTTTCAAGCTTCCTTTACACTTCGTAGGAAATGTAACTAACTGCAGTTTGTGTATGCTTTACCGCTTGTTATTTTTTTGAAATTTCCATTAGTGATTTTTTTCCATTTAGGGAAGTAGAGGGGAATTGGAGTACTAACTTCATAATTGACTCTCCATTTCCTTCACGGATCTTAACCCCCCCCCCCCACCCAAAAAAAAAAAAAAAGGGGGGAAAGATCAGTTTAGCACAAACTATTTGCTAGCAGAGGTACGATGATGATGGTGATGTTTATGTTTTTCATACTGTTCTGTAGGTCTATTTACTTATTATTTGATTGGAAACAATCTTTAATTTATGTATTCAGCTATATTTTGTTCCTTGTAAATATATTTGATGATAATGAGATGAATTTCTTTACCTTACGCTGAATAATACTCCAGAAATTATGGGGGGTTTATGTGTCACTCTGATTCTTTGGCATTTCTAGTGCTTGTTTCAATTTGCTCTACGTTACTTCCGCTCAAACATACATTTGTTTGGTGCAATCATACACAAAGATAGAGAATGTACAAAATTCTGACATATCTGCCACCATCTTTTTTTTCCCTGCAACCAGCATTTTGTTGACCAACTTGACTTGCAGTATGATGGGGTTGCGATACTTCACTATCTATGAGCCTTATGCGGTTGGCTTTTGGCGACACTAGAAGTGTACCAATGTATTCCTTTTGCACCTCAAATTATATTAATTTCTTTCGTGTCTCTCTCTCAATCTCTCTTTTCTTTCCTACATTTTAGCAAATAGGATTCGGGCACCTTACAACTACTATGCCATTTTCCTGCAGAGGGCAAAGAAGTTTATTTTCAGGAATATGGAGAATACAAGAACCATAAGATTTGGCGAGATGATGCTTTACCATGCCGTGTTTATCTTCGTCACTGGTAGATGCTCTGTTTATTTCTAAAGCTATTGTTTGTGATTATGCTAGAATTTGCTTATATATGAACTGACAGTTTTTTTTTCATATATCAGCTTGCAAAGATGTATAATTTATAAGCTAATTGATCATACGTGGACAAATTATAATAATATCAACACATGTGATAATAGTTACCAATGATATCGAATTTAAACCGGGTAATTGTTTTCATATTCCCTTGCTTTGACTATGTGGTTATACCGTCAATGGACTTAATATTTCCATTATCTTTAAGAATTAATTTGCTCCATCTCCCTTGCTTGTAAGCTTTCAAGCATCATATACAAGCATTTTTTCTGCTATCTGCCATTTCAGTGAAAAAATAACTGATCATAAGCAATAACTGCAGCGTGCTAGCTTCAAAAAGCCTTGGTATTGCAGCTTACGATAACTTTCTGGATCATAGCTTCCTTGGAGACCGCAAAACAACCATCCGTCAATGCTTAGAAAAAGTTGGCTCAAGCATCATGGACGAAGAGCCCCCTGTGTCTCTGAAAGCCCGTTATGGTGGTTGATTGGTTTCTTCATCAATTCCTCAATTTGCAGGCTCAAAATTGAAGAGCATAGAAATACGGTAGCAAATTGCTAGAAGGGGATTGTTGTACTAATACTACTCTCAGAGCGAAGATCTAGACCATCATGATACTAAAGGCTATAATATGGCCAGAGTTGGCACATCGAAGAGATGTTTTACCATCTGCTGCTATGATAAACATTTAGATCATTTTAAAATAAAGATTTTACATATTGATGAACTGATTACAGTTCGCTGTTTCACACACCTTGGTCACGCAAATAGTTTTAAATAGACTCATTTTACACAAAGTTGTAAAATGGATTTTATGCTTGACTAGCCTTGGATTTGTAGTCCTTACCGGGAAGCTTATTCCTCAATTGTTATAAGTGCAAAATAAATTGATTTGGCTTCCTAAAGAATGATGAATTTTTTTAGTGAAATTTGTGCAAGTTCGTTTAAATGAGAAATAATATAAACCATCTCTATCGAAAAATCATAATGATTTTGATTGAGGGATGTCAAATAACACTTCAAAAGTACTTGATTAAAGTATTGGCGTAGATCCACCATGTGTTACATGATTGATGATAAATAAGAAAATGTCCTCACGTCAGAGTATTGTACGAGTTTCAATTGGCGCTAGGCTGTTGATAAATATAACTCATAGGAGAATACATATATTTGTGCTAATTTTTTATGGAATCATTTGGTTCGTAGGAGAAATTGAATTTTCTAAAAAGTAGCTTTCTTCTCACAAAACATTTAAAATTATTTAGTTAATACATTTAAAATAATATTTTTTAGAAAGTAACTTCTGATATTTAATTTTAGACTTCCTGATAAGTGTTAAAAAATATTTATTATATCCTCAATTTTATTATAATATATTTTAATAAATTTTAATTATTTTTAATTCTTTTTCTTTAAAATCATGTATGTAGTATCTTTTGCATCATAATGTTTATTAGCTCATAATTTTAGATTTTTCATACAAGTTAAATTAACTCATAACTTGTAATTTTATAACTTTTTATTCTAGAAACTATATTATTTTGAAAACATATATATCGTTCCGAGAACTATATTACTCTTTTATTTAATCTTTTCATTCATTTATGTATAATATTATGCATGTTACATAATTTAATATTAGTTATATTTTTATAAAAAAAATTATCAACTGCTCCATTAAAGATGTTTGCTTCATATTGAAATACTAGATATAAATTTAGCAAAAAAAATACCTTTTTTACTAAAAAAAAAATTGACATAATTAAAGAGCATACAAAAAAATAAGATTAGTACAGAATTATTTTTTAAACTCTTAAATAGTTCCAAAAACTAAATTGAATTGAAATAAAAAATTGAAGATAAAGTATAGAAAGCTTCTACGATGCTATAAGGGGTTTCTGAAGCTTAGTATACTCCTAATGATTAGCCAATAAACACACACACACACACACAACTTTCTACTAGTTAGTACTAAAAATTGGAAACCACTTCAATCACTTACAAAAAAAATGTGACCACTTCTTTAATAAAACTAAAAGAAAATTCACTTCTATGAATTATTTTCTCAATTTTCAATATTTTTCTCTTAAAATATAACAATTTATACTAAAAAAATTGAGACCTATAAGATGAATTAAAAGAATGATTATAAAAGCAGTTAATATTAATGATAATATTTTTTGTGTTCATTAAAATTTTGACCCATTATTTGAAAATTTAGACAAAGTCTTCTATAATATAAATTGGAGGATTCAATTCCCTGAAGTGCATATGAAAGTGCTTACAAGAGTGTATTCTAATCATCACCCTATTCTTATTAATTTCTTTGAGAGTTCTTAGAACTCAAATGATCACCTATTTAAATTTGAAGTTGTATGGCTAACTCATGAGAATTTTAATGAGTTTGTTAATAGTAGGCAAAGATGTGATTGGATATTAGCAAAAGTCTCAAAGATTTAACTCTAGCCTTTAAGGAATGGAATAAGACCATTTTTGGAAATATAAAAAAAAAGGAAAAGAAGTTTCTAGCTTGAATGGTAGGGATTCAAAAATCTCAAGAAAGAAAATATAATCACTACTTAATGAAGTTGGAAAAAGATCTTTGCAATGAGTTAAATAAAACCATGAAGTAAGAAAAGAATCTTATGGAAGCAAAAATCTAGAATTGAATGGATCAATGAAGGTAATAGGAGCACTAAATACTATGACATTGTTACAATCAAAAGAAAAGGTAGAAATTGAATAAGAATGTTAAGAAACAATGAAGGTACCTAAGTGGAAAAGAAAAACAATTTGCTGGATATGATAAAAACCTTCTTCCATGGATTATTCTGGTAAAAAGATGGAAACTACAATCAAGTATGTACTAATGTGAAGTTTCTTTTCCTTTTAAGTTTGCAAAATGATATTCTGTTATCTTTAATTTCAAATGATGAAATTAAAAAAACCAATTTTTATAGGGGGTAACAAGGCTCCTATAGAAAATGGATATTCTAGCATGTTTTATTAAAGTTAGTGGAAGGTTGTGGGAGATAATGTGTGTAAGTTCATTAAAGAAGTGTTTAAGGGTAGAGATATTATAGATATAAACAAAACTTCCGTGTGTTTGATTCCAAAAGTTGATAAACGCGAATTTGTCAATCAATTAGGAACAATATCCTTGTGTAATGTCATTTACAAAGGTATCACAAAAATTATTATTAATATACTAAAATCAATGCTTCTTGATTTGATATCCTTTTTTCAAGCTAGCTTTATTCTAGGTAAATGGATTCGAGACAACATCGTTATTGCTTAGAAAATTATCCATACCATGAGAAAGATGCAAAAGAAGAAAAGTTTCTTTAGTATAAAGATTTATCTTAAAAAGGCCTATAATAGGCTAAATTAAGACCTTATTTGAGATGTGCTATAAGAAATTAATTTAAATACCCTACTTTTAGCATTAATCATGAAATGTATTACATCCTTTTCTTAAAATGTCCTTTAGAATAGGAGCAAAATAGAATAATTTAAATGTCTCATGGAGTAAGGCAAGAAAATCCATTCTCACCTTATATTTTTGTATTCTGTATGGATAAATTATCCTATATAACTAGTGATGCTGTAGAGAACAAGGAATGGAACCTTATGAAAGTTAGGTGTGACAACCTTGCTCTTCCCCACCTTATATTTGCAATAACTTACTATTATTTAGATAAGCAACAAAAAGTTAAATTGATATGGTTTTATAGTGTCTACAAATGTTTTATCAAATCCCAAGGAAGAAAATTAATGTTATGAAAATGAACATTTTTTTCTCTAGAAATGTTAAACACGATGATAAAAAAATTATTACTAATTGTGGTTTTACTCTTTCCACTGATTTAGGGATGCATCTTGGATTTCCTATCTTTCATAGGTGGGTCATAAGGCAACAACCCATGGTCATTTAATTACAAAAGTTCAAAATAGACTTGTAAGTTAGAAAGCCTTTTATTTATCTATGATAGGAAGAGTTGTTTTGGCTACATTAGTTATTCAAGCTCTCCCTATCTATATAATGCAAGTAGCTCTTATTCCTAATTTTATTCTTGTAGAGATAGAAAAATTTGAAAGATCATTTTTATAGGGTCATGATATCAATGAAAGAAAGCTTCATCTAATTGCACAACCAAGAATTTGCTAATCTAGAAAGCTAGGGGATTTAGGATTTATGCATTTAAAAGAGATAAATGAAGCTAATTTATTAAAGTTAGCTAGGCAATTTTTGGCTACATGCCAAGATTTATAAGTGAACATTTTAAGGCATAAATATGTAAAAAATAATTAGAATTTAGAAGAGACTATTGCTAATGGAAAAATTTTTACTCTTTATGGAAGCATTATATAGAAACTTTAGCTTGGAGTGTTAGGAATAGGAGAATGGTGAAGTTCTAAGATCATGCATAGCTAGATGTTATAAAGTTAGAAAAGGTGGTAATTAATAATATCCTTTCAAATCTGTAAAATGCCTATGTTGTAAATTTTGGAAATTTAAATAATGGTTAGAGGTAGGAGCAAATAGAATATATTCTTCTTATGAAGTTAATGAACATGATTAAAGCTATCCTTCCCTTTGAAACAATCAAGAGGGATAAGGATAATTTTTTCTTAGTTTGAATTCCATGGAAACTGCAATAAATAAGTTTTTGGAAAGTATTTAGGGCTGGTAAGGTCCAAAAAAGATCAAGTTTTTTCTATGGAGATTGTATAATAAAGGTTAGTTAACAAATAAAACTTGAGGGAGAAGGAACTGGGCAATGGAGGATAAGTTGCATGTTGTGGGGGACTATTAATTTGTTAAAAAGATCTAGTTAATGATTGTAAGAAGATATGCAAGAACTATCCTTTTTTTAGCTATCTTGTGGTGGTAGGTGTCTTTTAATCTTTTTGCTAATGAGGCAATTTTTTTTAAATAAAAATTGGGCTTTAAAATAGGGAACTACTATTCTATTCCATTAGTTTTGATAAAATAAGATAATCTTTAATCTAAGTTTTTCCATTCCCATGAACTTAGTAAGCCATATCTCTTGTTTTATCTATGACTTCAAAGTTGCAAATCAATTGCTAAAGGCTGAAATAAATGAATAGATTCAAAACAATGGGTGTATAAATGTTAAATGGAAATGCCTAGATGAAGGATGGCTAAAACTCAATTATGATGGAGCAGTTTCTACAATAGCATGGTAAGATGCATTGGGATGTTAGGATATTTTAAAAGAGAATGGGTTGCTGGCTTTATGAAAAATATAGATATCTGTGATGCTTTTGTGATAGAAATTTGAGATGTCTTGAATGTTCTTTCTTTGGCTTCGAGGTTAAGATTTAGAAAAGCAATCTTAGAAACTAATTGTCAAATTCTTGCTAATGATCTAAAAAATAGAAAAGGAAACAATATGGTTTCTTTAAGGCTTTTAAAGTGATCTCATAAATTAATTCAAAGGAATTGGTTGATTAAATTTGAACATATATATAAGAAGGGCAACCGATGTGCAAACTAATTAGTAAGATGTAGCACTACAAGAGAACCAAAAATTGAGATCATTCATAAACCTTTAGATGATCTTCAGCTAATTTTAGCTTATGCTTTTAGGGAATATATGCCCCCCAAATAATTTAGAAATTATTTTAATTATTTATAAAATAAAATTCATACATTTGATGGTAATTTGGATTAATGTGAAGAGGTTTAAGATGGTACTTTAATTAGATAAAATATGATTTTATAAAGAAAGTATGCGTAATTTAATTAATTATAGGATTGCATGAAATTAAAAATAGTTTTGTTTATTTATTTATTCAATTAATACTACTTATACAAATAATTATGGATAAGTTTAAGGTAGTGCTTAATTTTTTTAAAAAATATGTCTTTATGATAAAAATAGGTAGGGAATAATCAAATAAAAGCTAGTGTAAAATTAAAATTAAGTAGAGGTATTAGAAGAATATTTAGGCAATAGTTTTCTATGTTGCCCCATCAAATCTCATATTCATTAAAATGGCCTTAGTGGTATTTAAAACCCAAATTTCCTTTCACCATTTCTGCCACTAAACTCAGTTTCTTTTCCCTTTTGCTCTTAAAATTTTCTTTTTATGAAGTTTAGCATCAATTTGCCAAGAAAACCTTAAGAAATCATCAATCACCTCAATTAACTCAAGGTAATCTCTTTAGATTCTTAAATTCATGATGATTATTGGTGGAAAATTTGGGTTATAAGATAAAATTAAGGATTTGGAGTTTCTAGCTTATCTTCTACAAATTTATGTTAAATAAGGTGATCAAGTTATTTCCTAAATCATTTTCTCATCTCTTCCAAGAACAAGCAAGTAGTTAATGTTCTTAACCTATTAAATTAGTTAATGATTTGTGTGATAATTAATGAATTAGTATTAAAGTGTTCTTGCTAGAGTAAATTTGTATTATTTAAGCTTGAAAATGTTGTTAGATGATGATTGTATTGGTAATAATTGGATAAGGATGTTACATATGGGTTAGGGAGTAAGTTTGGTTTATTTAGTTTTAAAATTTTAAACTTTTTAAAATTCTAAATCGGTATTCAAGTATAGTATTTCAATACTAGCTTTTAGAAGGACTATATTTAGACACTCTATTTGAGTACCAAGGCTTGAGTAACTTGTGGATGCAAGTATTCTATTACTATATTTGAATATTACCTATATAAGAACTTGGAATTGAAATATAGTAGTAGAATTCTACCAATATGCAAACATGGTATGTGAATGTAGTAGTCAAATACCATAAGATATATTCATTTCTATTAGCTAATAGGCTACTATTGTAATTGATAACTTTAGTTTAAAAAGCTAGGTAATGGACTATAGTAATAGAATACTATCTAAGTATGAACTTGCCACTTGGTAATGGATTATAATAGTAAAATACTACTTAATTTTGAACCTAGTAATGGCCTATAACATTAAATACCTTAGTTTATAAAACTATATAGTGAAATATAGTAGTATAATACTTCATAATTAAGAGCTATTCAATGAAATACCATAGTAGAATACCTTTAAATTATATTTCATTATAGAATTAGAATAAAATAACTTATTTTCCACAATAGTATTAAATTATTATTATTTTTTATTATAAAATTAAACTATACTATCTTATATTTTATTATGGTATTGATTATGTTATTTTATGTTTTGTAATAAAATTAAATTATATTATCTAATATTCTAGGATGATGTAAAATCATATTATCTTATATTTTGCTAAAGTAAGATATTATATTATAATGTATTCTATTGTAGTATTGAATTATATTACTTTATATTCTATTATATTGTTGGACTATATTAAGGATATATTCAGTTATAGTATTTGATTATATTAACATATATTTTATAACCATAATAGACTATGCAAGCATACATTGAATACTATTAAAGATTTTATAAGTACACAACTTTGATCATCATAATGAGATATATAGTCTTATATTTGAATACTGTATAGGCATATGTTTCAATACTATGAAAGATTATACAATTATAGATATTAAAATACAATCTTGATCATCCAAGTGCAGACTTGATCATTATAGTTGAATATTTGCAGGATCTAAATTCTCTAGAGGGTAGAACTCAACCACTATAATCGAATACTCTTAGAGATTTTATTTCAAATCATACTCAAAGTTAAAGTATTAACACCTAATTGCTTCTATAGTTTAGGAAATGTCATAATTATGTTATGAGTTATTTAGATTGAGAATGATGAAAACTCCATATTATAATAATGCTTTATTTAGGAAACATAAGATTATTGCATTATGTATTTATAAAATATCAGTTAAGATTGTTTGATCTATCATTTATGTTATAGTGCCATAATAATATGAATTGATATGAATTGTTACAATGTGTGATAATAATCTTGAACTCAAGTAAGTGTATTTGTGTATGATTTTACGTGTATGTGCCTATGGTGTGTTGAAAATAAAACTTGCTTGAGGTTATGTTATTGAATGAAAAGGAGAAATAGAAGGACTATAATGGAAATATGATGAGATGATACTGAATTGAAATATAAAATCACGTATAAGAGGATAAAGTGCAATATTTGATATTATAATATGTGTGTAGCACTAAAACCTAGGTTTTCTTTATATGAGCATCGAAAAATCAGCTTTAAGAGCTCTCGTATATGAATAATGTTGAAGCACGATTCTTTATCCAAAAGCCTATTCTCATCAAAGTTAGAATGGTTCTGGTAGTAGCCTCCAATTTTCACCTTGTATTGCATAACTAAGCACTTATGTTACATCATACACCATATCGCACCTAGGTGCTCATGAAGAGTAGGCAAAAGGAATGAAAGGCAAGCTGATGAAGTAAATAAGATAAGAATGACCTTTGATACTAGAGTTGGTTAACATTATATGTATTATTTATGCATTTGTCATATGAATGTGATTTGTGTTTGATATTTGTTATTTGTTAGAAAATACTGTAGAGTTGTAATATGATTATGTATAGTGATTATAATAGTAGAAGCTAAACAAGATAAACTATGTGTGTGTCATTCTATATTTCCTTATTAAACATTGCATGCTGTTGTTAGTAAATGATAATGTTGCACAATATGTAATTTAAAATAATGAATAAGATTGTGGTTTGGTATGATTATATATATGAAGAATAGAAGATGAATATGAATCTAATTGTTTGAAATTATTAAGTTATTTGCTTATTAAGTTTATTGCTTACTATTATTTGTTTAAAAATATTTTATAGATTCATCCATTGTAGCTCCCTGACCACCTTAGTCAATGTATGAGTAAATTATCTCTTGGAAATCTTGTTAAAAGTAGCCATACTTTAGTTAGAACATAGTTAGAAAATGGGTTGAATTCATATATGCTACTAGTTCCAACATAAATTTTATTTGTAAATATTTGTTTAGTATATAAAAGTGAAATCGGTTAATTCATTTGCTTAGTCTATTAGTAACTATGTGATGATATTATGTAGTATTAGAATGGCTTGTGGAAACTAGAAAAATAGGTTTCACGCCAATCATAGTCAAGTAAGTTGTGACAATCTACCCATAAGGTTCTTTCTATATAATTTATTTATTTTTTCTTTTTTGGGCATTTAGCCCTTCTTCTTCACTATAAAAAATGAACACTGCATATTATCTATTAATGTATATGAAATAACAATAATTCTTTTGCTAATTAAATAAATCTAAAAATTTTCTAATATTAATTACAAAAGTGTGGAGATGGTGATGATAATGCATTGAATGGATTATATCATTTGACTTTTTTGCAAGATGGAAAAAATTTTTACTAAGAATGAAATAAAATTTAAAAAGTTATATTAATATTTTAAATGTGAAAGATAACAATGATAAAAAAAAATGAGGAAAGAAGGCTAATAGTGGGAGTCAGATGTATCAAGAAAAAAAAGGAAAAAGTCTAATTATCACTAATTATATATTGTCATCCACCTATAGTATATGCTTTAAGTATGTATCTTAGTACCGTAAAATTACACTACATTACATTATTACAAAAATATCTTAAAAGGGTAATTAAATAAAAGAATAAAGTTATCATTAATTAATTTTAATAGGAATAATTTTATCTTTATATCTATAAAAAATATAGAAAATAAATTTTACCTAAGAGGAAAGTGTGTAAGTAATTTATCATATTCTATAGAAAGTAGAACTTCCTAAAAAGTATTATTTTTTTAATTTGTTGGATAATGACTAATCAGACAACTCACTTCTTTTTTATTTCCTAAGAAATAAATAGGACTTTTAAATTATTGCTACAAATCAAATGACTTCTATGTTTTTCTATATTTGAACCATGCATGTCAATAACTTTAAATATTTAATTGGATTAACAATATGGCTTGGAAGGTTTATTATTAGTTGTTTATTTACAAAATAACATAAGAACATAAATATATTTTATGAATTATTTAAATATTTTTTACTTTAATAATATTTCAAATTTTATATATAATTTATCAAATTAAACTTCCTTCTCAAAGATATATTATTATAAGTTATTATTCATTATATTTTTCTCTAAAAAATCATTATATTTTTAAATTTTAAATGAATAATTATTATTTACTATACTTATTTAATTTTCATTCAAGAAATATATATTTATATAGTGTAATTCTATGGTACTAGATGCTAAAGTCAAAATATCTACTGCTTGTGGCAATTTTTCCTCTCTTTTTTTTAAAATCTTAACCAATTATGTATTGTAATAGGAAAATTATTTAATTAAAAAATTAATTTATAAATTTTAATTTTAATTATAAACCTTGAATTTAAATATCAAAATTAACTTAATAATTTCAAAAGAATATAATTTAATTTACATTTGTTCCACTTACAATTTAAAAACGTGTATAATTTATGGTTTCTTTTTTCTTTTTTTTCTTTGTATTTGATTTTATATTTTAACTTTACCAATAATTTTAAACTTTAATTTTAAATAGGACTATATGTTTATCAATTTACTTGATGGTGACGTTATATGAGATTGAGAAAGTTGAAGTTGTGGTTGCTACTATAAGTAATTTTAGTATTTAACATGATTTTTATATAAGATTTAAAACCATTAAGAAAATAAATAAAACTAAAGAGAATTAGAATTGCATACCTCTTAATTTACTTTAATAATGTTCTAAAGAAAGTATCAATATATAAATACTTACTGAGAGATTTAGGTTTTTTTTTCCTTTACATTTGATAGCACATGATAACTCAAATGGAGTAAGTTATCAATAGTTTTATATGTAGAGAGGTGACTTAGCCTCATATTAATAAATTTTAATTGAGTCTACCTATCATAAGTTCAATAATAAGCTCTATACCAACTTTGCTTGAATAAGCTCCATCATGTTCTTAACAAAATAGTATAATTAAAAGGTAAATTAAAACTTATTGAATCATTTAATAATAATTCAAGATGCAAAATTGAATTATGTATATCAATATAATTTTAATAAAAATAAAAATTTTAATTAATGATACCTTAAAATAATAAAAAAAATTTACATTTTCTCACTTAAGCGATATTAATTAGATTTTATTAATTTTAAAAATAATTTTTTTAAAAAAAAATGACTTTAAGATTAATAATAACTTTAGTAGCCACAAAATATTATAGTCCAGTAATTTATCTCATAATATAATTAGGTCAAATAAAATATTAAACTTAGAACTATAGACAATGATATATTATATAACAATATAATACATCCATAATTATATAAGTTAATTACTTTATTGATATAATTACAAGAATATGAATATATGATTACACTCATAGTATAACCAAGTAATCCTCTCATATTATTATGTAAAGGTCCTTGTTGTGACGTTTCTCATGAGTACTTTTAAAAATCTCTAAATATTTATGGATTCTTATAAGTTGTTCACGAAAGAAAAGAGAAGAATGATTAATTGATATAGTTCATAAAATGTTTATCATAACATATATCATGATATCAACTCCTTATTTCATATAATTAAAAATATGATTTTATTTTATTTTTAATTAAATTTATTTAAAATAATGTTTAGCTTCAATTAAAAAGAAGTTTTATTTCATTTATGATTCTTATTTTAATTATATTTGTATCATTATAAAATTCATTAAATTTAATAAAAATTTCACTAAAATTCATTTCATTCGAATTAAAATACATATTATATAAAATAATTTATCTTTTTTCTAACATTTTATCTATCATGATATTATCAAAATTCACTTTAATTAAATTTTATACATTTTAAATAAATAAATTTATTTTTAAATAAATTAAAATTATTATTTTTGTTAAAATTTTTAAATAACAAAATTTATTTTTGAATTGATTAAAATAATTTCTATTTAAATAAAATAAAATTAATTTTAAAAAATTTTAATTTCAAATTAACTTTAAAATTATTAGGAACCATGACCTTACTCATAGTCTAGGAATAAAGAAAACCTCAGCTAGGATAGTGAAAGCTGGCTTCCTACTTTAGAAGGGCATTGGCTTCGCTATTTTCAATAGCAGAAGCAAAAAAAGTATTCATAAAGTAAAAGCTAGCAATAAAGCGAGAAGAATTTCTCCCTTTTAAATTTAAATTGTATTCTACTTTTTTCATTTCTACTTATCTATCATATTTTGAAAATAATTTTTATTTTTTTATACATCATTTTAAAATTTTAATAAAATATTAAATATTTTTATTTAGTTTTATTTGTCTTCTTCATGAATAAATATTTTATTATTATACATTCTCAATCCATTTGTATTTATTTCATCATTTTTTCTCTATTTTTAATTATTTTAAATTTTGTGCATAAAAATAATTTTAAAAAATTTATTAAAAATAAATAAATTAAGCTACTTTATTAATATATATGAAATTGATTAACTGCGATAAATAATAAGAAACAAATAAGATATGTATTACGTTGAAATTTAGAATTTCCCTCTAGCTAAATTGTTTATGAGTTGCTTGAATTCTAGCTAAATTGTTTATGAGTTGCTTGAATTCTAACTATTATCTGGTATCTTGGAATACAGAAGAATTTATTCTTGATGGGAACTAATACCATGAATGTGAGCCAACATAGCTAAAAGATATAAGATGCAATACCAACACCTAAGTGAGTTTCAAAGGAACATTGCTTTATCCTTAATATCAATAAATTTCTTAAACAAAACTAGTGTCCTTTAGTAAATAAAATTTTGAAACTTTGAGTCAAAACAAGCAATTAAATATCCCTTTTCTAATAAATCATACTATATGATTTCTTAAAGTCCATGTACACACTAACACTATGTTTCTATATCATTATCTAGGAAAATACAACAACTCAAATGACATTATAATGAACACTATGGAAAGAAAGTAATAAAAGCAATAAAAATGGCAACTTCATATATCCTTGAACAAATCTCCACAAAAAAAAAACTATAATAGAATACATGCAACTGATGTAGATAACTATATAAGAAAATAAAAAAAAAAACCTAAAGTCCTCCTAAAAAAATATTAAAAAGGAAAGCTAGTATCACCCATTTTTTCCTAAATTGATTACAGCAAAGAAAAACAAAAAGCAAGCTCTAAATTTAGAGAAAGAAAAGGCAAACACAATTACTATTTAAAGTAGAAGAGTAAAGAAATAAAGTGAAAGGCAAATCCAATTCATATTTGAACTCTATTACTATGATTTAAAGCTTCATTTGTTTTGTTTATATGAAAGGAAGAGTAAAAAGAAAGTAGTTACAATGGGAAGTTAAAAGTTGAGAGTTTTTAGTGAGGGAAAAAATGAAAATATGTATATTATTTAGGGATATTCTTGTATTTTTCTTATCCATTTGTCAATCAACTAATTAAAAATATTAGAAAATAAGGTTTTTTCATTTAATTGATTAAAGGCCAATAAGCTGATTTATTAAATTGTTCACTAAACAATTAAACTAGACTAAATCAATCAACTAAAGCTACCTAAATCAATTAAAAACCCTTAAGATAACTACTTGCCTAACACCTTTTATATAAGATTGCTTAAATGAAAAAGAGTGGACACTAAAGTAAAGAAATGAAAAATTTTGTTATGCTCAACTTAAAAAAAAGAAAGAAAAGATGAATCAATCAAGCATTGAAGAATCAAGACTCAAGCATGTTCTCAAAACCGTAACTTGATCAAAATATTTTAAAAAAATGCTTTCACTAGATAACCTTAGTGACACTTTAGAAACAAATGAGAAATGAATTTTAGTTTTTTTTTTCAATTTTGACCATGGCTATTATTTAGGCCATATCTTATAAAATAGTTATGATTTAATTGTAAAATTTGTTTTATACAAAAATAAACCCAAGTAATTTTCCATAAACTAATCATTTGCTTTAAAAGATTAGTTATGACCTTTTTAGCTTAAGTCTAAAAAATTATTTTTTTATAGTAAAGTTTTTTTTATCTTTACTCATTATTTTTACAATATCTCAAAAAATGCTTGTGATATATGCATGAAACCAGTGTCATTTGAATTTTGATTTAAATATCTTTTTAATGATGGGTTATTTGTTTAAAATGAAAAGGTTATGATTTTTAAAAGTTGAATATGCAATTTTGTTTTCTAGAATAGATTCTTGTTGGACAAAAACTTAGTTAGAACCTATTTATAGAATTGGTTCTTCTATTTTGTTATGCACAAAAGAATTAGCTTTTACCTAAAAGTGTTCTAAATGATTATAATAATTTATAAGATCCTTATAAGCTAAAAACCATTAAGTATAAAGAAAGCCTAAAAATCATAGTTCAATATTAATTACTCTTCCTTTTCATTAGAATGAAGATTTGGGAGAGTTTGTTTGAAATGTTTATCATCTACATATTTTTTGTGACTTGTAAAAAAAGTGAAGAATGCCTTTGAATTTTTAAAAAATAGTGAGGCATCCTTTTGAAAAATATTTTAATAGTGAAGTATCTCTTCTAAAAGGTGAATTGCTTAAAAAAGATAAGAGAATTGGAAAGTTTTAGCAAGTACTTATTAAAATTTAAAGGAACAGTAAAAAAGTAAATCTAAGTTTATGGAGCTTGAAAAGTGGATATGCATATATACATATATGGAAATAATTTTTATAACATATCCTAGAATAAATTAGAAGATTTAGATAAAAGTTTTATTAGAAACTTTCTAAAGAAAATTAAGTGAGATTCGAGAGAATTGAAAGGATAAATTCAAAATGAGACAAACTAGAAAAAATTTTTAAATTTTAATAAATATTACAATGAATAAAAATTAAATTAAAAATCTAAGAATAGGTTTTGGAAAATTCACTTAAAAATTTATTATATTTTTAACACTCAGTAAACTAAAAAAGTGAAAAAATGAGCTGAAAAGATAACAAATTAATTTTAAAATTTCATGGATGGCCTAAATTAATTTTAAGGCTTAAAAATAATTGTGAAAAATTAAAATTTAAGTTATAAAAATATTTAAAATTTTAAGCATAAAAATTTTTAAAAAATAAAAAATTTAAGGTTAAATTGTAATAAACATTTTATCTTTTTAAGTGATTTAATTTTTATTTGTATTGGGCTGGATTGGGTCAAGTATTAGAGGCCTAAATCTGAATTTTGAGGCCTAAAAATGTGGGCCCATAGTTGGCCCAAGCTTCCAAAAAAAGCTAAGAACTAAAGTAAAAAAAAAGATAAAAATTGGAGCCATTGTGTAATAACTATATTTAACCTTTTTGTGTGGCTAAATTTTAGTGGCTAAAAGAATCATCATTTATTGGTTGAAGAAGTACACTTAGATGTCCAAATGGTGTAGCCAAATGTCCAACAAAATTTTCCAAAACCAATAAAAACTAATAAGAAAATTATAGATTTTTTTAAGAAATTAGGTTAAGTTTTATATAAATAAGTGTGAGGCTTTAGGAGCAAAAAATTTCTCCTCCTCAACTAGACCAAAATGTGACTTAGAGAGGGAAGAATAGATGAAAAAGTTCAAGCTTTTTTCCAAGTGAAAAATAAAGGATTTTACAACTATCCTCCAATCTAATAATATAATCAAGGAATTTCCTTCATTTTCTTTTATAGTTTATCATATTCCATCTCCTTAAATGTGTAAAATTTAAATTATTTCTATGAAACCTTTTCTTGCTATCTCAAAGAAATTATTGGAAGTTTAGAAGCAAAAAAATCAAGGTGAGTGATGACTTGTTTTAAATCCATGAAGTTTCTATTGATGGATTGTTGAATTTGACAAATATTGTTTCTTTTAGTGCAACCTTGTGTTGGTTATTATAAGAATTAGATTGGAATGAATTTGTATGTTATATGATGTTGTTGAGATGAGGATTTGAATCAAAGATGATGAGAATGAAGTTGTTACTAGTTATTATAAAGAAATTTGCTAAGATAATGCTAGAAATTGTAAAAAGGAAGTTTCAGTAAGCTATTGAAATTTTACTGAAAAGTAGCCATGGAAAACCTAGGTTTAAAATCATCAAAAAAATTTGATTCTTAACATTTTATGGTCTATCATAGGTGAAAATGCAATTTGGAAATTTTATAATTTTCATACATTTTTAGATATTTTCAGTATAAATTTTCATATTAGACTATCAAGGCTATCCAAAACTAGGTTCTTGATTATCTAGTCTCATATTTTGAATTATTTGAGGCACTGAATGGTCATGAAAATTTTTTTAATATTCATTATGATGTTTTTAATATTGTGTAAAAATTTCATGGCCATCAAAGTTAATTTGCTTATCCAATAAAATCACAAATTAAAACTGCCCAGAATAGGACTCAAAATTCATTGGTTCAAGTCTTAGAATTTTTTGGATTATTAAATGATTCAGAAAAATTTTGAAGAAATTAAGGTATGGGGAAGCTTGGATAAAAATTTCAAAATTTTAAGAATTGATTTGATTCCTCAAATAAATCATTCCTTAAATCTACTTAGATAATATCCAAAATAGAAGAAGTGAGAAACATCTTTATAATTGAATAGGCTAAACCTAAAAGCAACCATACAACACTAACCCTAATTGTTATCTAAGATGTTAAGGACTATTATACGACACGTGAGAATTTTTTAATATGATTTGAACATTAAAAAAGCTATTAGACATCAGAGGTGCAATTACTACCCTTTCCAAAATAACTTGATAATGATTAAAGTGTACTAATAAAATAGGAATAATTCTTAATCAATGTTAATGGTTTAGTTATATACCTAAACTTAATTATAAACATAAATGGTAACAAGAATTGAATACCAAGGAAAGGCAAGATAGTCATAAGACATTCATAGTATAATTGGTATTTTACTATACCTTGTGGTCAGAAATACAAAGTGTAGGTAATTCATGTAGCATCCCATTATTGTTCATCATACATGCAAACTATCAGGAGGGAGATATACATCCTTTACAAAGAAAGAGAGGAGTGGTCAGTAGTGGAAGAAAAAGGTTGGCAGCCTTGTTCTTAGGGTAGTGGGGAGAAGCTTGAATCGAAAATATAAAGTGAAACTTGTATACTAATTATTGTCATTTCTTATAGATTAAATCACATAGATAGAAGCTAGGAGTTATATATACCATATTTAAGGTATAGGAAAAATTCTTTATAAAAAGACATAAATGAAATAACAAGTTATTACTCACTAAGTATTGTAAACACTCATTCTCTAGTTGAACTATTCTTTTTAGGTTTAGACCATGGACCTAATGCAACATACTAATACCTATATAAAGACCATCTGGACCTCACATTGCACATTCAAAGTACTCCTTAAGTGACATACTTGACCACCTCAAGTGGTACCGAAATATATTTCAATACTATAGTTAAGAGATTTAACTCTAACCCTAGCCTAGTTTTTTTTTCCCACTAGAATATGCTGCACAGGTTGAAAGTTTCAAAATCAACATAACCCCATTTGTATGCAGTAAACCCAATACCTCCTTAGAATCTGATCTTAATGAGGATCTAGAATGGAGTCCTAGTTAGGTTAGTGAGTCCAATGAGTTAAGTCAATATTGTATTTATACAGTAAATTGATCTTTTTGTATATAAATAGTTTGAATATATATATATATTTATTTTCTATATATTCTTATTATTACTTCTATTTAATAAAAAGTTATGTAAAGTTTGAAATGTCTATAAGGCTTGTAAGGATATCTAACTGGTATTAAAATACTAGTTAGGTATCTTTACGCCAATCATGATATCCTTTGAATGGGTCATGTTAAAGATGCCTAGCTAGTATTTTGATACCATCTCTAACATAACCCATTCAATGGATACTGTGACTGATGTAAAGATACCTAACTAGTATTTTGATACCAGTTAAATATCCTTAAAAGCTTTATAGACATGTCAAACTCTACATAACTTTATGTTAAATAAAACTAGTAATAAGAATATACAAAAAATAAACATAGATTATATATATTCAAAATATTTACATATAGAAAGATTAGTTTACTCTATAAATACAACAGTGACTCTATTCATCGAACTCACTAATCTAACTAAAACCCCATTCTAAATCCTCCTTAAGATTATATTTCAAAAAGGTACTGGGTTCACTGGATACAAATGGGGTTGTGTAGCTTCCAAAACTCTCAACCTGTGCAACACCCTCTAGTGGGAAATATAATTAGGCTAAGGTTAGAGTTAAATCTCTCAACTATATTATCAAAATACATTTCGATACCACTTAAGGTGGTCCAAATGTGTCACTTAAAGAGTACTTTGAATATCCCATGCAAGGTCTAGATGGTCCCTATGTAGGTATCAATATGCCATATCAAGTCGATAACCTGAACCTAAAAGGAATAATTCAACTAAAGAATGAGTACTTACAATACTCAATGAGTAATAACTTGTCATTTCATTCCTATCTTTTTATAAAGAACTTTTCTTATACCTTAAATATGATATATATAACTCTTAGCTTCTACCAATATGATTTAATTTGTAAGAAATGGCAATAATTGGTATACAAGTTTCATCTTATATCTTTAGTCCAACATTATCCTTTACCACCCTAGGCACAAGGCCACCAACATTTTCCTTCCACTACTAGCCACTCCTTTCTTTCTTTATGAAGGATGTTATATCTCTCTCCTGATAGTTTGAATGTATGATGAATAATAGTGGGATGCTACACACATTACCCACACTTTGCATTTCTCACCATAGGGTATAGTAAAATATCAATTATGTCATGAATGTCTTATGACCATCTTGCCCTTCCTTGGTATTCAATTCTTATTACCATTTATGTTTATAATCAAGTTTAAGTATATAACTAAACCATTCACATTGATTAAGAATTACCCTTATTTTATTAGTACATTTTTAATTATTATCAAGTTATTTCGGAAAGGGATAGTAATTGCACCTCTGAAGTCTAATATCCTTTTTAATGTTTAAATCATGTTCAAAAGATTCTCAAGTGTTGTATAATAGTCCTTAACATCTTAAATAACAATTAAGGTGGGTGTTGTATGAAGATTTTTAGGTCTAGGCTATTCAATTACAAAGATGTTTCTTAATTCTTCTATATTAGACATTATTTGAGCAAATTTATGGAATGATTTATTTGAGGAATCAAATCAATTCTAAAAATTTTGAAATTTTTATCCAAGCTTCATCACACCTTGAATGGCATCTATAAATTTCTTTAGAATATTTTCCAGTCACATAATAATCCTAAAAATTTCATGACTTGAACCAATGAATTCTAAGTCCTATTATGGACAGTTTTAATTTGTGATTTTATTGGATAACAAAATCAATTCCAATGGCTTAATAACATCATAATTAACTATTATACATTTTTTCATAATTTTTCATAACCATTTGGTACCTCAAATGATTCAAAATCCAAGACTAAATAGTCAAGAATCCAGTTTTGGATAACCTTGATAGTCTAACATGAAAATTCATATTAAAAATATCTAAGAGTTTCTAAAAATTTTAAACTTTCCACATTGCAATTTCACCTAATGAGAAAGCAAAAAATGTTAACAATTAAATTTTTTTGATGATTTTAAACCTAGGTTTTCTGTGGCTACTTTTCAATAAAATTTCAGCAGCTTATTAAAACTTCCTTTTTATAATTTCTAGCATTATCTTAGCAATTTTTTTCATGACAACTAGTAACAATTTCATTCTTATCATCTTTGATTCAAATCCTTATCTCAACAACATCATATAACATACAAATTCATTCCAATTTAATTCTTATAGCAACTAATACAAGGTTGCACTAAAAGAAATAATATTTGTCAAATTCGATAATCCATCAATAAAAAATTCATGGATTCAAAACAAGTCATCACTCACCTTAATATTTTTACTTCTAAACTTCCAATAATTTCTTTGAGACAGCAAAAAAAAGCTTTATAGAAATAATTTAAATTTTAGATATTTGAGGAGAAAGAATGTGATAAACTATAGAAGAAATTGAAGGAGATTCCTTGATTACCTTACTAGATTGGACAAATAGTTATGAAACACTTTGTTTTTCACTTAGAAAAAAGTTTGAACCTTTTCTTTTATTCTTCCCCCTTTAAGTCACATTTTAGGCTGGTTAAGGGGCAAAAATTTTTTATTCCTAAAGCCCCACACTTATTTATATAAAATTTAACTTAATTTCCTAAAAAAATTTATAATGTTCTTATTAGTTTTTATTAATTTTGGGAAAGGTCATTGCACTTTTGGCTACACCATTTGGATGTCCAAGTGTGCTACTTCAACTAGCAAATGATGATACTCTTAAGCACTAAAATTTATAACTACAAGAAGGCTAAATATAGTTATTACACAATAATATCAATTTTTGCCTCTTTTTCACTTTAGTTCTTAGCTTTCAAATTAGGGTAACCATGGGCCCATGTTTTTAGACCTCAAAAGTCAAATTTGGGCTTTCAAAACTTGGGTCTATTTAACCCAATATAAATAAAAATTAAACCACTCAAAAAGATAAAAAGGTTTATTACAATTTAATCCTAATTTTTTTATTTTTTTACATTTTTACTCCTAAACTTTTAAATATTTTTAGAACTTCACTTTTAATCTTTTGCAATCATTTTTATGCCTTAAAAATTAATTTAGACTAACCATGAAATTTTAAAATTAATTTGTTATATTTTTAACTCATTTTCTCACTTTTTTAGTTTACCAGGTGTTAAAAATACAATAAATTTTTAAGTAAATTTTCCTAAATCTATTCTCAAAATTTTAATTTAATTTTTATTCATTATAATGTATATTAAAATTTTAAAAAAATTTCTAATTAATCTCACTCTAAATTTACCCTTTGAATTCTCTCAAATCTTACTTGATTTTCTTGTTAGTCTTTCGGATTCAAAAGTTTCTAATGAAACTTCTATTTAAATCTTATAATTTATTTATTTTAGGGTATGTTGTATGTATTTCTTGGAGCAATCATCAAGAAAGAAATATTATAAATCATTTTACTTGATCTTTATATTTTTACTATATATATATATTTGATAATATGTACTATTTTTGTTGATGAAATTTATTAAATAAATATCATGTTTTAATGTTTGTCATGATACTTGGATGTTTGGATGGTTGAATCAATGAATCTATTTATGCATATGTTTCTTGATGCCTTATCTATATAATTAAATGAGTTGCTTTGTATAAGTGCTTTAATTTGTTATATCTATGCAAAAATTTTTCTTAAATTCTTTTAGGTTTGTTTGAATTAATACAGTCTCGTGACTTTTTAAAATTCAAATTTTTTTCAAAAAAATTAAAATTGTGATAATTTTGAAAATTCTGATATTCACTCTCTTTAATATGGATTGCCTTGTCCTACATTATTTTCTTTTTCTTTTTACAATCCTTATACTATCTTGATTTTGTATAATTTATAAACTCATTTTGCTATACTTTTCATTAATTATTTATTTGTAGTGATATTTGTGTAAGTTCATGTTTTTATTTGAAAAGAAAGTTCCAGATTAAAAATATGATTAATTTCAAAAACCAGGTGACAAGTATCATAAGCTAAGAAGCCAATTGACCCAAACAAACGGCCTGAAAATTGGAATTTGCCTTCTCTAAGATATATTTTCAAGATTTGTTGGTGTCCCCTGTCTGTTGGATGGCAGAAAATTAATATAAATGGCGCATCCAAATTTACTTTGGTGCTAATATGTTACAGAGGAATAATTTGAAATAGGATAAATTTCATGAGATTTGAGCATAATTCACTAACCTCATTTATTTTCAAAAACTCCACCAACCTGCCATAAAAGCTAACATCGTTGACCTTTTTTATATAATACCAATCCTACTCTCTAAGCATTATAATGTTACAAATTTTTCTAAAAAATCTATATAAATTAATAAAATTAATTAAAATAATAATTCTTTTAAAATTATTAGTAAGATAATATTTTAATACATATTTTAAAAATATTTTAAATTTATTTTAATACTTTTATAAAGAATATAACTTTATAAAAATTTTATAACTACACATTTTAAATAAAATGAAACTTGCATTACAATTTTTTAATTTTATAAAAATTTTACTTCAATGTTTTAGTTTATTAAATTATATGATTATTACATAACATCAAAGTTCATATTTTTTATGTTTTAACTTAACAAATTATCTCATACAATATGCAAATTGTGTGATTTCTCAATTTTATAAGAGTTTGAGTTCCGTAAGAAGAGAAAACGTCTGCCCAGGAAACCTTGGATCATAACCAATGTAAATCATGCGTCTTTAGTTGCAAGGTTCATGATTTCTTTTAATTCACATGAGAGATTGTTATTATATCTAATATAGATAATATTATAAATTCATGTAAGTCTTATACATTTTTATTTATTTTGTCATCATTTTATCATCATGATATACAAATTTCTTTCTACAAATTAAAATTAATTTGTGCGAATATATTTATCGTAAAGAAATAAACGTCAATCTATATGCATTCCTTTGGACTTAGCCCCATAAATTCATATTGATTGGCTCAATCCAACATAAAAATTTTACAAAACTAATATTATTTATGCTTGCCTTATGTAAACCATATTATATGATTCCATTTTATGCCTTTATAGTTCATATTTATAGTATCTATATCACAGTATACATATGATTGCAATGATTCTCTAATCTGTGTAGAATTGCAAAAATATTTTTTTGGATATGATATTGTATTTTGCTTGGTACTACATTAATAGAATGATTTATCCATGTGTTTTTAAAATTTTTGTTGGGACTATATAAAACTTAAGATATAGACTTTGTTATGAAGTAAATTAAATAGTTATTTCTAGTAAAAATATACTACGTATCCAAATATTTATAACAATAATAAATAATTTATTTTTCAATATAGTTACCAAAATAATTTAAAAAATTAAAATATTAAAAATCTAAATTTTGATGTCACCCATATTAATCATATAGATAATTAATAAACTAAAACCTTGAAAATATAAATAAAATATGAAAATATTTATATTTTTTTTCTTTAAGATAATAAGTAAATTTTATATAAAAAATTAAAGTTTTATAATACAATTTTTATCAATATATTTTTTTTATTTGTAACATGCAAAGGGTATAAAATATTACATAATTTTTATAAAGTTACACCTTTTACAAACATATATTAAAAAATTTTAAGTATTTTAAAAATACAGATCAAATCATCATTTTACAAATCATCTTAAAACAATTATTATTTTTAATTGAATTTTCTAATTTAAATAATTTCTAAATAATTATTTATAATAGTGTAATACTTGAAAAGAATAAAATGGGTATAAAACAAACAGAGTCAACATCCCATAATTTTTAGGAAAGATTTATGAAGTTTTAAAAAATAGAGGTCGGTCGGTAATTTATATCTAAACTTCAAAATGACTAAAATTTACCTTTTAAAATAATAATGATAAGTAATTGAGTGACTTCTTTTGGAAGCTAAGTATTTACTTAATTCTTGTAGCAAAGTTATGAGGTGCTTTTCAAGAACTTTTCTCGCAACTTTGATCTAAATCAATTATTGGAATCAAATTTTTAAACTTTTGGAGGACCTTCTTATTAGAGAGGAACCCCCTTCTTCAAAACATCATACACCCGTTTGCCTCTGCAAGAACCTCATAAATGAGGGGGGAAGGTGGTTTGTAACTCATACCTACAGACAAAGAACCAAATGTATTGATTGGTTAGTCTTCTATAGTCTTCAACGCGAGACAGTGCAGCGGATTCAAGATAGACCAACAACATATTTGAATGATTTGTCTATCTCTTATGTAGTTAGGCAATAACCTTTTTTTTCTTTTTTTGACTTAACCCCTTCATTGAAAAAATGTAAAATGAATAGTTTTGAACTTAGCTATAAAAAATTAAAAATTTAATAAATAATAAATTATTAAAATTATAATTTTTAAATTTAAAATTAATTATTCATTTTTTTTATATTTAATTTCATGCACTTTGATCCTTAAAAATAGAATAATTAAAATAACCTGTCACGCTCTGCTACAAAGGAATTGAAGGGTTGTTATTCAGCATGTTTTCGGAAGAGAAAACAAATGTACAAATTAGTTAGCGTCTTTAATATCCAATATGACTTGGATTTGAACATCTTAAAAGTCCCTCCTACCGGGATAAATAATTTTTTTAGGTAAAATATAATAATAATTAATTATTATTATATTATTAATTATTATTATTAATTTTAATTTAATAAATATAATAATTAATAATATTAAATTATAATAAAATAATTATTATGCATATATAAATTTGAATTAAAAAAATCTTATAATACACAAATAAGAAATTTAACTATATTTTAATCGCGATGTGTTAGGAATTTCTGCCCCACGTCCAATACATATGTAATTTTCTTCCTTTCTTGGGCCTCGGCCCAGACCTGACAGTTAGTGGGAATGACAAGATCGCCGCCCGCTTAAAATCTTGTGTGTCTCCATTCGATTACCGCTGCTGTTCGCCTCATCGAACAGCTTCTCTTCTGATGACCACCTTACAACTCTCACTACCCCCATTACTCGCGTATCGCGCGTGCAATAGACGTGCGTCTCTTCTGTTGCTCCAGCTCAGCTATTCTCCCCATCTTCCTTCTCTCTCCAATCACAGTCCCCGGCGACGAACGCCACCTATCATGTCGTCCAGTTCGCTCCGATCAACTTTTCCGGCGAACCAGCAACAGCTCAGAGAACTCAATGAGGAGTCCGATTTTGAAACTCTTCTGTCACCTGACGGCTACATCTCCATTTGCGGCTTCGGTTCCCTTCTTTCTGGTACGACTGCAGTTTACCCTTGTCTTTATCACCGTAATCACTGTGTTAATGGTGCCCTCTGGGACAGAAAAAAGTGCTAGAAGCACTTTTCCGGATTTGGTGAACTTCAGAGTTGCCAGGTTAAACGGGTTTCGCCGAGTTTTTTGTCACGCGGCTCCGGTTTTCTTCGAACGAGGCATTGCCAAGCCAGAAACGAAGGTTGATACTAATTGTATGTCAGTTAATTACCATGTTTAAGATGAAAACGTGAAGCGAATCTTATCAAGTTCACTCTTGTTTTTCTGCCGCGACGGATTGATCTATAATTCAATTCTTTATCTTTTGAATGACTGCATACTAGATATCTTGAGAAACAACATAAATGGCATTTTTATCTATTCTTTGTATATTAAGTCAACGAGTATATGATATATTGCGTTTTTATTGTTTTTCTTATTGGAACCATGTTAGGAAATTTCCAGCTTAAGTGTAGAACCTTGTGCAGGAGAGTCTCTTATAGTGACAGTCTTTGAGATAACCAAATCAGAGGTACTAATTTTTGTTTTAGTTCCCCTACTTATGGCTTTATGTGTCTTCTAAGTAATGGGGCTAACGTGTAAGGATGAATGCCAGATTCCAGCATATATCAGAAGGGAGATCGAGTTTCGGTTTCTTGCTGTAAGCATCTTGATTCCGGACCTTATTGCTGCCTTCTATAGTTTGCCCTCGTTAAACATGTACTTCTGATTTGAGATGGTCGTTTATTAATGTCTCAGGTTCTTCCGGAATCACTTGATGGAGGATCATTTGAGTATCCAGCCGTATGTGGTAGCATAGCAGTTGTTTCACCTTAAATCCTGCTGCTTATTACATCACGTTGAACCTTGGTTATTTTCTTAGCTATTTAGTTATTTGAAGCCTTGAATTTTCTCAGGTCCTTTGTGCCCGATACAGTGATGAAGAGTTTTTCAATATTCGATGTAAAGGTAATCCTTGTTATCATTCTACTTGTCATAAGGACATGAAAATGATGGTTTTCAATATGTTGAGTGGGCTGTTCTTAGTTGATTTTCTTCCAGTTATTTGGCAATTGTATGCTTGCTCCTAGGTAAAGAAAATGAAAAGCAAGGTTGCTGTCAACTCTATACCGATACTTTGACCGAGTTACAGTTTTGAGGGACATTGTTTCCCATCTCAGAATGGAGCTATCCAACGTTCCTCGTTTTTTATTGTCCAAGGAGTGTATACTATTCCTAAATCTTTGCACAGGAATCAATCATTTAGAGATAATAAACTATTTTCTTGAACTAAATAGTTTTATACAAGGATTAACTCATGATATATTAGAGGATCAAAATGCATCTTTGCATTTCATTTTGAAAAATAACCAGCATGTACATCGAGAATTTATATTTTACTATCTAGATATATATTTTAAATATAGTGCATTAAAATTGACTGGTTTTATTATCTGAATGTTTTCACCTTTTTGGGAATGACAGTGGAGACCGTGAGATTTTCTCCAAGTAATTACTACTCAATCACTAATTTCGATAATCATAAGATCAATTGTCAGTTAACTGATGCATAATCCTTGATATTTCATAGTTCCTGCCTGTGTAGAATAATGCAGTTGACCATTCCCTCCAATACAAAATTTGTAACTGCTTACTAGCGTTCGCATAAAAAGCCAGTATGAAAAAAGTATATTAGCACTTCTCTGTCCATGCCACTTGTCAGTATTTGGCTCTTCATTTGTTTATGCTTATGGTTCCTTTCAGGAAGCAAGGAAATGTATTTTCAGCAATATGGACGATGGAATATCGATAAGATTTGGAGAGATGATATCTTGCCTTGCCGTGTTTATCTTCGACATTGGTAAGCACATGTCGGACGAAAGTCTATTTTCTATTGATGATTTGATTTCAAGAGAGATTATATAAAATTACTACCACCCTACTTTGATTTATAGTACAAAATGGTACTTCCTATTAGATTGAGTGAACAATAATGCAACTGGCCAAGAAAATTTTTCTTATGAGATTATTGTACCTCTATTAATGAGCCACTTCGTATAGGTTACACATTCATGAACAGCTCTGCTTTTCTTTCCTTTTTCTCTTTGCACTTATCCCCTATCAATTTGCTTTCAAGCTGAAAGACCACGAAGGTTGCAGTTTAGCCTATTTATCCCATTTTAAGCTCAGCATTTGGATTTGCTGACTCCGACTCATGAAATATTCTGTAGCGTACTAGCAGCAAAGAATCTGTGTGAGACAGCCTCCAACAACTTTCTAGATCAAACTTATCTAGCTGACCGCAAAACAACCATTCGCGAGTACCTGGCAACAACAGGTGCTGGCATCATGGAAGAGGAGCCTCCAGAATCCCTCCAGCATCGCTATGGTGGTTGATAAATTAAGTGACAATTTCCTTTTGCCATGAGTGTGTCGTTTCGAATAAGTGAAGTGGTGCTTGTGCAAATAGATATGTAAAACCTTGCATTGTTTTTTATTAAAAGCAAAATGCTGTAATAAATAGACTGTTATATTCTTTCTTCCCCAGTTTCTGCATGTAGGCTAGTAGGACTGCATATTATTATTAGCTATACTATTATGCGAATGTGATGTTCAGCGAGGCCCAATGGGGACGTCGTTATTGTTTTCTGGATACCTTGAAGAAGCAAATGTGGTGTAAAACGAAGTCATATTCTTGTGGCAACAGCGCAAGCCCCACACCGGTAGTATAAGAAATGAAGTTCGGGAAGCTACCTATAAATAAGAGAATAAGAAACATTCTAAATAACCCGTCCTGTCAGGGGTGAATGGCGACTCGTCAATGATCGTTTAGAGACGGCGGGTTGTGCCAACACCTACTGTAACGAACACACCTTTAACAGACGAGCGAGGCCTGCCCTACTTTCGGTAGGCTCGCCCGTCAATTTTTGGAAGCCTCTCTGGTTAGGGGGGCTCACAAACCCAAAATCATGTGTAATTTTAGACCAGACAACTCGGCGGTAAAGGTTGTGCAAATCAGCTGTTTGTTTAAGCATAATTAGGACGTGTTCTCCTGCATCATTTTACGCAGGTAAATAAGTACGCATGCTACTTTGTAAGCAAATGAAAATCCGTTGTATGGAAGTTGAAATACAAACATAGTACACATAATTAATTCTACTCTTTCTACTGCGATTTTCTTGGGTTATAATATAATATTTTTTAACTTGAGAAGTACATAAACAATTAAAGTAGCACAAATAAATAGTTTTGAGTCAAAAGGCCTGAAAAATACATGAACAAATAAACAATTAAATTAACGCAAATAACTAGTTTGAACCAACAAACTAAACAATTAATGTAACACAATTAACTAGCTTGAACCAACTAAAGATCCAAAAAATCAGGTGGTTGACCTTGTGCATGAACCAACTAGAGATTCAAAAAATTCATGCGGTTGACCTTGTTCTACTAACGACTAGGTAGTTGGCCTTGTTAACTCTTCCCAAACGTGCACAACAGCCACTTTATTAACTCAAATTCACCTTAAAGCTTTCTCCAAGGTTCCAATCGTCCACCAACTTCCAGAGTAGATAAATCATGTGCTACCAAATGTGTTAATTAATATACAGCTAATTCCATCAAAGTTCTATGACATACTAATGTTTCATCAAACCCCATGGAAGCCATCTTCGATCTTCCCTCAAAACTTGCATTTCTTATTCATTAAAGTGCGAGAAAGTGTAGTGAGAGTCGGAAGTGAAGAATTTTCATAAAACCCGCAAGTTTCTTATTTTCTAGTGTATCAAAAAAGGCAAAAGTTATAGAGCAGAATACCAGAATATTGAATGGATAGTGCTGAGAATGCAAAGCTAGAAATTTTTTTATAAATTTGTAAGAAATTAACCTGCCATTTTTTATTCTTTTACTCTCAAACAAAATCTATTAATAACTTCGATCAATGACTTGTACTAAAGCATCGGTAGAGGAAAGAAAAATAGAAGGTTGATATTCTGTACGCTCTAAAATATTTCCATTTACTATTAAATTTTACATTATTGTATCACAAATGTTTTCTTGCTCTAGTTCTCGGATTAGTAGTTCCATCATCTTCTTATACATGGGCATGTAATGATCATTAATCATCGTTCTTGAAAGTCTAAGCTTGCTGTACAGCTTTCTAGGTGTTTCATATAAGCAGACGTGCTCCTCAACATTGGCAGGATTATCAGAATTTGAATCAGGATCATCGGTTGATGAAGGTACTGAGACAATATGCATGATTCTTCCTGGGGGAAAGAACTGATGGTTATCCGAGTTGTCAGATGTTGTAATTGCGTTACTGTCTTCTGCAGCATCGGCAAGCTGATTTTCTTCTTCAGTGATCTCTTTTGCTGCAGCTGCCACTTCTTCCTCAGCATCAATATTCAAGGCGTTATCATGTTTCTGAAGCTCCTTCTCCAGTTCATACCACAATTCACCTTCAGTAATGCCAGCTACGGTGGAAGCCGTGATGTCTCCATTTGCAGGAATGAGTTGTTCTTCATCTGTGTCATCAAGGCCTGATCCTCCACTTGAGGAACTTTGTTCATCCTTATTAATCACAGACTCTGTGGCTACTTCTTCAGTCAAAAGAGATTTATTTGTTCTCTCTGATATTAGAGAAGCTTCAGCAGGATTCTCCATTTTTGATTTAGATGCTGAACCAACATTTCGGCAGCGTGCACTCATGCAAGACCATGATGACAATGAAGAGCGGGTTCTGACAACAGCTTCGGCAACACTCTGTGCACGCTTCATCACAACCTGCAAATACAAAGCAGAATCTTCTTAAGACAAAAGAGGTTTCATCATCCCAAAGCAAAACCAAAATCCATGAAGATAAATGGATCAATCGCCATCATGTTATTCATATTTAGGATAGCAGAGAGTCGATGACTGAAAATTCTGCCAATGATTAATGATATTTACTGGTAAGAAAGTAAATCCTTTGAAGGGCCCTAGCACTTTACCTGAGTGCCACCGGCCACCGGCCACAGAATAGCACCTGCTCCAACTACCCTGGCTTTGGCACTAGATATTGATGGTAGGCGAGATCCAATTGCAGTTGCTGAACGATAGACAACATTCAGGACCTTTGTATGCTCAACCTGATCCCGTAAATCATTCAACCATGATGAAGCAGTGACCTGATGAGATTAAACTTGAGTAAGGATCATCTATATTAAAATGAAATCTTAAATGATGAATGTTAAAAATTCATCTTTTTTAAAATCATTTCAAGTCAGAAGAAATAGTTACAGCACCTCAGAACGGAGGTCATCAATAGAGGCGGTTGAGAATGTGGGCACTAAGTCAGCACCATTTATAATGGTAGTGATAAAAATTTTTCCTGATTCTGCTAACTCCCATGTCATACAGGCAGCTGTGAAAAAGACAATTATGAAAGAAGCATGCAAGGATAGAGTTTAGTACTAATAGACAGAACACATCAAAATTAGAGAAAACGTAATGCCCAAGTGGATCTCACTAGCAAAGTATTAAAATTAAACCAGAACCATGAACAAGAAGCATATCCACCCAAGAGATTCAACATACATGTATATTAGGAATCAAGATGTGAATTCCCTTCTTTATTTATCTTCCCTTTCTGCTGTTCTTTTCTACCCTTTTGTAATTGAACATCAAAACTAGACATTTGACTTAAATTTTACCAGAATAAGTTTAAAATGAGAATTTCTACTATTGATCTGTTACAGATAACGCTTATTTTCTCACCACAAAAATCAGAATAGATATACAGTCATTAAGCTTTATACCTCTCATATTTTAAGTCATAAAAATGATGACTGTCATAGTCACTTGAAATCTCAAAACCACCCAAACTGATTGCAATAACTTTAAGCATTATTGAATGATATGAATATATGGAGTAACTTGCAAAAAATGTAGAATCTACAGATTCTTCTACATTCAAACAAATATTAAAAATGGTGAGATCATTCCATGAGCTAAAAATATAAAAACTATCAAATTAATTAAAATAACTCTTAGAACTTGTTTAGAACCTTATAAATATAACTTTTTTCCTTTTTTGGCTAATGGAAAGAGAAAGCGGAAGCAACCAATGTTGACTATCCTTCCTAGGTGTATTCATAAGAGTACCCCCCATATTGCAGTGTCCAATTTGAATCATAACTACTGCCCAAAGGACGAGCCCGGCCTTAAGAGTCCTTCATCTCTTTATTGGCCACAAATTAATGCCCTCTTGCATTTAACCTGTGACCTTTAGGATGAAGTAATAACCCAGTATCACTAAGCCAACCACCTTAATGGTAATATAACAAGTTATATTAATATAAATAAATTTGAACTAGTTCTGAATAATATTTAGTTTGTCTTAATTTTAGTTCAAAACTGGTTTTGTTCTCAATGTAGGTTGATAAATCTACATGAATCTGTTTTAAATTTTAGATAAGGTATTAAGAGAGACAATAAGAGAGGAATAAGGAAAATATAGTCCAAATAAAAACTAAGTGAAAGCTAATATTTGTAGGATTTATTTTGACGTTTGAACTAGTTTTTACTTAAAAAATATCAAGTAAAAACCAATTTTTCAAATTTTGAGAGGTTACCAAACATTTAGGATTTTAAAACCAGGTAGAAAGTACCTAGTTAGCTGGTTGTTGTTGGCAAACACCCCCAAAGTTTCAGTTTCGTAAGAATCATAACTACTTGCCTGGGGCAAATGTGACACAAACGCTTGAAGATAGCTCCTTTTGTTCCCTAAGAATATATGTTAACAGTGCCGCAGTACCGCCACCAAGTGAGTGCCCAACAATCTGAAATATGAAAAGACAATCACCAAACAGTCTACCAGCAAGTATATGATGACTCATACAATATAATGGATGAAATATATTTATGAAATAATATGGGATCTAATGTGAAGTAAAATGACAAAGGAAAAAAAGAGAAATGGAAGGGAGTGCAGAATACTAGGATAGTCACTAGGGTTTCCATTAATAGTTTTCATTTCACGGTGCCGTAGAATCTTACCTTGACTTTGAAGTCAGGACATTCTCCAAGAGCCTTAATTAGTGTAGGAGTGCAGAGCTTAGCAATCCAACGAGCTGCAGCCACCATACCACAGTGTGCATAACCTAAAACTAAGTTGCTAATCCCACTGTCATCCAAAACAGAATGGTGGAAGGGAACAACAGCACCAGTTGCAGCTGTTAATGTGTCTTTAATGCTATGAGTACCCCGAATCAATAGAAGGAAAAATTTTGAATTTGTATCACGTATAATTGTGAAAGCAGGCTTCAGAAGCTGCAATAGGGTTTCATGCCATCAAATTTCAGGAATAAATTGAATGGAAAAATGATAAAAACATGCAGAAACTATTTAATAGTTAGGACAGTAGACAAAACCATGAAATCTGAACCAATTTGGCTTCATGAATGTGTATGATTCATTTGGCTTATTACCTCCTCCACTCCCCAAATATATATATATATATATATATATATTTGTACACACACACCTCTTCTATTCTCCCTTTTGTCATTAATAAACAAAGAACACGGAGACGAACTTCAATTTAGAAACGCGTACCCCAGCTTTAGGCTTCTGTAGGAGGACATCGTCCAAAGAGAATCCGGCAGCCTCTAAAAACACCGGAAATGGTTTCTTCGAGAAATACATACACAACGTCAGCAACCTCAAGAGAATATGTAATTCCTTTAGAATTTCATGACCTTTGAGTTGTACACTACCACTACCCGCATATACACTTGCAACTTGTAAATTACCCTGCAACACAAGTATCCCGTGACAATTAACATCTCAAATCATACACAGAACGCATGCTTACAACGGTACTTACAATGCTTTTATTGAAAAGGAAAAGTTGAAAATAGTCAATTTCGCAAACAAGCTTCAAACTTAAGCTTCAAGCACAGGGATCAATCCATAAAGCACAAAGTAGCAAGAAAGCAAGCAAGCAATTTTCTAGAATATATCAAGAACTCAGAAAATGATGTGAGCTATATTTCATCAAACGCACCTGCTTGCGCATAAAGTAATTGATGCCGAAGGCCAAGTCGCCGATGGGCCATTTGCCCAATGTCTCTGCATAAGTGAACCTTAATGTTTCGGATAAAGTCATAATGGATTCAAACATAGTCGCCGGAGCTTGAGCTGGTCTCCTAGCAAGCCTCCTTCTCCTCACTGATGTACTCGACTTCGACAAATCTCCGCCGGCATCCTCGCCCTGTTCGGCATTCTTCGCCAGTCTCCGAGTCAAAATATAGTATAGCATAACCGCCGCTCCGGCGGCAGTTGCCATTGTCCCCGCCGCCATGGAAGCAAAGGAATTACCAAGAAGATATCACGAAATTGAAGACCAAGAGACAAATAACCACTCGCGGAAACGCGACCACAGAAGCTACAGATAACCAGAAAAAATCCAATAATCGCAAAGAATAATTGAGTATGAACAAAATGTGAAACAGAACAATGCGATTTCTGAGGAAAAAATTGAAAAATTGGTGCAGAACAAAACGAAGAAAAAGGGCTTGGATTGGAATTGGATTTAGCTTCCTGGCTTCAACTCCGAAACGTAGCTGAGAGGAACGGAGAATGTAAACGTACCTTCATTTCGAGGAGAAGCTCGCATTGGGGAAAGGAAGCTAGTTTGCTGTTTAGATGAAATGACGAAAATACCATCAATTAATTAGAATAATACGACTTGGACACAACAAAAGAGAATTAAGAATGGATGGGAGAGACGGCACGTTAAGGGTGAAACTGGAATAAAGATAATAATTTGGATTAACCAGGGCAGTGGGGATGTGAGGAGCAAGTTACATAAATAGAAGCGTGTGGATGCGGTGGACAAAGACCTACGCCCCCATTTGAGGGCGGGGTGGGCCCGCGTTTCTGAGTAATTTTCAAATACTTTTCTGGCAAATTTTATATAAATATATATGCGCCGTAAAACAGAAAAAATATATCACGTTAAATTAGATTAGTATAATTTTTAATTTAGTGAGAAAAATGAAGTAAATTAATGTCAATTGATTATTTTGATAAGTAATTTACCTATTTTTTCTTATTTAAGGACATGTTGAGAATGTTAACATGAGACAAGGATCAATCCATAATTTATTTTGGTGAATTATGCCTCATACATAAAGATTTGGTGTCAAATAAAGAAACATTTTGATCCCACAATGACAGCATTTAAGATGAAAATGCGATGATTATATATATATATATATATATGTAATTATTTGATATCGAAGATTCGATGTTATAGAAATTAATAATATTTTTATTTGAATAATTCGGGAGAGAAATCGTACCGCAAATTTTAATGAAATTATACAATTTTTTTCTTAATTTTAATATAATTTTCTTAAAAGATGAAAAATATTATACTCAAATTTAAATTTAAACTTTTCTTCCATAGTGGGAAAAAACCTTATATATATATATATATATATATATATAAATCAAATAATACATAATAGTCAAAGTATTTTGTTATTAATAATTTTTTTTAGTTCAAATAATTAAAAATTATTATATTTATAATAAAGGACTTGTTTGGCAAATAATAGTTGGAATAGTTTTTGACTAAATGATTTGTTAAATCAATCTATTTTAATGTTTAATAATTAACTGAGTTGAATATCTGATTATCTTTAAAATGTTGGGTGATACTAACATTTTTAACTAACTATTCCATCAATAATTCATAAAAATACTAAATTGACTCTAATTAATTTTTATATTTTCAGCTTTGTCCTAAAAAAACTTCAAACACTCGTATTAATTTTTTAAAAGAAAATTTAATAACTATAAAAATTATATTAATTTCATTTTTAAAAATATTTAATATATAATAAATTATAATAATATATTATTTAAAAAAATTAATCTACTAAACAATAAATAAAATAAAAAATATTAAAATGTTATTAAAATAAAAAATACTCAAATAATTCATAAAATATACTCATATCTTTATTTATCATTTTATATACAAATAAATAATTATAAATAATAGATTTTACTAAATATATTTATTTAAATAATTGATACAATTAATTAATTAAATTAATTAATAATTAATTAAACCAGTTAACTACTAATATAATCAAATAATTGTCAAGTAAAATTAAATTTTAGCCTTTTCAACTGACAATTAGTTGACTTAATAGAAGTAAGCTAAACTATTTTCAAGCTTAAATCTCCTTGTAGGCATATTTATTAAGAGAGATTTACCGTTTACTTATTGCATCCAAATAGGATTAGTCTTATACCTAACAAAAAAAGGTAGGAAAAATTACTTACAGTTTATCATATTAGTAAGAGAAAAAAATAAAATACCTTCTTTAACATTGAAGTGCTTGTATTTTACTCTCATTAAGTTTAAAAACTTCTAAGTCAAACACTATAAAAAATTTGTAATTATCACCCATTATTCATTGAATTAACCATCTAATTAAATTATGTAATATTTTTATTTTCTTTTTAGATAAGAATCATAATATTATTGTATATTATTTTATTACATAATTTTTTACACATTAATTTTGCAATTTATTTTGAAGTTTTTAATTTAATTTTCATTGATTATATAACATAGAAATTATGTATAAAAAATGTAATAAACTAATATATAATAATATTATGATTCTTATTTAAAATCTTCTTGAAAGCCATGTAATTTAGTAAAATAATTATTTAAGTAAATAATAGATATTAATTGTGAATTTTATATAATTTAAGGGTTCAATTTGTAAGTTTTTAAAATTTGTGAAGGTAAACCGTAATTACCCCAAAGTTGATAAGAGTAATTTTCATTTTTCACCATTAATAAATTTAAACTATATAATCATCCTTTCTCACTATTTTTCGGAAAAGAAATCAAATTTGGATTAAAGTGTATCATTTTTTTATACTTTAGAGGAAGTTAAAGCATGTTTTGAAACTAAATGAGAGACTAGTATAATTTCATTGAAATTTAAAAAAGAAATTGTTAAAGTAATTCTCTCTTCTTTTAAATGTATTATTCTTTCACAGCGAAATTGAACGAAATTTAGGTTTTTTTATATGAAAATGTGAAAATAAAGATCAAAGATAAAATATAAAAATGATTGATTCTGTGATCCAACTTAACGATTAAATATAATTTTAATCTTTTTAATATTTAAAATGATCATATTTTTTTCTTTTTAAGTGAAATATTTTATTTTAATTCTTCTTATGTATAGATTGGATTACATTTGATCATCATTAATAACTTCAATCAAATTAAAGATTGAAAATTTTAATTAACGCATAAAACTTCAATAAGGCTTTAAATTTGTAATTATTAGAAGGAAAAATTAGTAGATTTTATGAGACTAATGTGATCAATCAAATTATTTTTACACATTAAATGAGTTACATAGTTTCACATTTTTAATATAATAAGATTAATTTTACTTATATTTTTCCTTTAATTATTAACTTGGAATCCCAACGAAGAATTGAGTATTAATTCAATGTTTTTTATTTTAAATTTGATAAAAGTTAATTTGGACTTGCATTAGTTCAATTTGTATTTTAAAAATACAAAATAAAATATTTCATTTGAAAGGATCAAATATAATCACTTTAAATGCTGTGAAATTAAACTTGTATTTAAACCTAATTAAAAAGAAGAAGAGGAGAAGGATCATTATACCCAACCCCGGAGAAAATGTCATTTTGTGTACAAAAGCTAATGTAATGATAAGTGATAGACTAATAGGTTTTTTTTTTTCCTACTATAAATCTGTAATACTTAAACATTAAGGCCATAAATAAAATTTTGAATAAGTTATTTTCCATCTTTAGTATAATCACACTTAATATATATATATAGCTTATCTTTTTAATATATATATTTTTTAAACATTTTTAAAAAAATAACAAAATTTAAATTTAATTCACCATTAATATAATAATAAGAAGACATTATTAAAAATTTTATAATAGTTAAAAAATATATTTAAATTTAATTTACTTTCAATATAAATTAACTTTATATTATTACTTGTATATATATTGTCATATCAATAAAAAAATTATTAAATATTTTTACTACTATTAAAAAATTTTAATTATTATTTTTTTAATGATGTATTTTATTCTTATTTATTAATAATATAAATATTTTATGCTAATAATAAATTTAATTTAATTTCTTAAAAAATTTAATAATAAAGAAGTTTTATTAATTTTTTATTTGTATACTAATATATGATTAAATAATAATGTAAAATTATTTTATATTTTTAATAAATTAAATTTAAATTCAAAATAAAAATAACACAAGTAAAATTAGATTCAACCTATGATTTAGCTCAAACTTGTATATTGTTTACCGATTGGAAGTGAATCACTAGTTAAAGACTTCCTCAGTTTGTGAGGTTTCTAGATTCAAATCTCTGTATCCCTGTTTTTTTTCAAAAAAGAGAGAACGGATTTAGTGAATTGTTTTTGTTTTTTTTTTTAAACAAGCATTTTATTTTTTAAAAGAAACTAAATTGGACATTACTATTCTGCTCGGTCGCGGATTTAGCGGCCGACGTTACTCGGAAGAAGCGGTGCACTGGGATTGGTTGCAGGCTGGATCCAACCTAATAGGGGCCCATAGTGCACAATTTAAATGACCGGGCCAACCACTTCGACAGAAAGTATTTTAGGTCAAAGTATTATATATATCGGAAATAAAAGTTAAAATTATAATTTTTATAATTAATAAATTAAAATTTTAAATTTATCACATCAATTTATATTAAATTAATCATATTTAATTTATATTTAAAATTCAATTTTAAATTAATTCTAAATATTGATTTAAGAATAGAAAAAGAGCTCTTGATTTTTGTTGCCTTCCTAATACGTAAGCTTGCATATGATCGCTCGGTCAGAAAAAAGTATAAAGTTTAGATATTTTTTTTTATGATCCAAATGATTAATATTCAGGTTGAGTTCAGGCCACAATAATAAGAAACGCATTTGTCAACTCCGCCCAATTATATAAATTTATTTTTAAATATATTTATATATTAAAAAATAATTATATTTAATTATTTTTAATATAAAAGGTTTAATTTAATATAATTAAATATCTTATTATTTTTTTAATTATATATTTTTGTATAAAAAATTATTTTTTACTTAAAATAATAATAAAAATAATCAGACTTATAAATCAGATCTCTGGCCATCTATATAAAATTTATTGAGTTAGATTGGTCAAATTTTTTGAAAATTAAATGACCGAGCTCGAACTTAAGTTCACACGATTATATATGAAATTCTTCGGTCCCAAACTTGATAACCTGACGTATATATATCCCTATTAACACATGTCCATTGGCCAAAGCTAGAAAATAACTAGAAAGGAGTTTCTCATTTTGCTCATTATGTTGTGTAGTTAAAATAGTTTTGTGACAGAGTTTTGCTACAAATATTTTTAAAAAAAAAATTCAAAATAACATTTTATAAATTCTAAAATTTATATTCCTACAAATTTTACTATTTATTGAAAAATGAATAATATACTTTTCAAATGAAAACTTATCAAGTTAGAAATTTCTCATTGAAAGAAAATCACTGAATGTTATTTTATGGTAAAAGGGTTGAGTAATATGTTAGAGCTTTTTAATTTAGATTTTTTATCAATGTAAAAAAAATAATTTTGGAAGGGAAAAAAAGAAGAGATTGACAAATAAATAAAAGGAATAATTTAGCAAAAGATTGTCTAAAAGTTTGAGTAGATCCCCTCAGCATTTAGGAGCAAAAAATGCTTAGTACCAAAACTCGAGTACACCCTCTAAGAACAAAGTCTGAGCAGACCCCCTCAATATTAAAAAACCAAGTAAACCTTTTTGGTTCCTAAAAGGCCCGAGCAAATTTCTCTTAAGGGCAAAATTCAACTTTCTCGATACTAAAATTTAAGCAAATCTCTTAGCAAAATTTAACTTTCTCAACATTAAAACTTGAAACTTGAGTAGACCCCTTCAATGCTTAAAAAGCCTCAGTAAACTCTGTCGAGGAGTAAAATTCAACTTTTTCAATACTAAAACTCAAGCAAACCCTCTCCCTCCCCAATGACCTAAGTAAACTTTAATAAATAAACCAAAATGGACTGACTCAAATAAAATGCAAGTCATCTTAATAAAATAAAGACAATAAATACAATTTTTTAACAAGAATTGTCTTCACAAATCAAACTTTTATTTATTAATAAGTAAAGTCTATTTAAGATTAGTATAATATTTGAGAGGATTAAATGTAACTTTAGTCCCTCAACATACAATTTTTATGATTTGTATTTTTTAATTTAAAATAATCTATTTCAATCTCCTAAAATGTGATTGATATAATTTTGATCCCCCGTTTAATTCTCCAAAGAATTATTTTCAAACAAATCACATTTTTAGGGTCTATAAGATAAATTCTAAAAAAAATTCAAAACTTTCACATGTAACCCTTTGATTTTTATTCAAATTTTTTAATATCCAATAAAAAATTTTCTTTCATAGTTATATATAAATCATTTTAAATTAATATGAAAGAAGTATTGAGTAGAAATAATCTTATAAGATCAAGAATTTAACAACAATGAAATAAAATGATCAAAAGTGCATCAATTAATTATTTAAAGAGTTCAAAATAGATTATTTTAAATTAAATCAAAATCACATGTTTGTATTTTAGGAGAATTAAAATTCTATTTAACTCTTATAAACAATAATGAAATTAATGTGCACCAACATTTGGGCCCAATTTCCAAGAATGGATTACCAAAAATTTCTTCGGAGCCTATTGAAAGATATACCCCTAGCCATTATCAATTCAACGATAGAGGTATATTTTTTTGGGCCTTAATCTCAGAGGCTTGATATAAAGATACTTCTCAATGCTGCCATAGGCCCATAGCTTCTCATCAATATTATTGGTTGGTTGCTTAAATTGAGATATTGATTTGCAACTCGGGGAGAATGGACATTATCGTCGGATAAGCAAATTATAATGACGTCTCTTCTCTCTTGTAGATTTATTTAATTATATTTATATATTTTTTAATGTCACATGATGTCCCCACGCATTGATTCGTGAGAAAGTTTCATATCATATAATTTTAAAAATCTATTTTTTACTGTGTTACATCATACATGTAAAATCCAACAACATTAACCCCTCTCTCTCTCTCTCTCTCTCTCTCTCTCTCTCTCTCTCTCTCTCTCTCTCTCTCTCTCTCTCTCTATATATATATATATATATATGGGATTAGTAATCTTCACTTATTTGAACGAAAAAAAGCATATAACTAATAATAAAATAATAAAAAATATTTAAGTAGTTTAATGAAGAAATATTAATATTAATTTAAAATATTGTAGTCATCTATATTCATTCTTTTTCATATTCACAATAAAATATACTTATTAAATTAAGAAATTATTGGTGGTAGCAAATGGATTTTAATATCCTTCATTATTTTATTATTATTAAAATAATAACATAATTTTTTATTTAAATAAAAGAATGAATATTGCTAATTTTCATATAAGAATGTAGAGCTTAGCAATATTCTCCTTATCTCCCTCTTTCATTTCTTTCATTTATTCCTTTTTTTGGGGGGAGGGGCAATTATCTAGTGAGATTAATACTCACTTCGAAGATTAAAATATTAATATTGTATTTCGATAAAGTATTTAAGAAATACAAAATATTTTGAAGTTGTGCACTTGAAAAATAATAACTTTACTTAGTTCTCATAAATAAGGAATAATTGTTAATATGGTATTTCAAGATTAAATGTAAAAATTATAAAATGACATCTATTTTGGTTGAATTTAAAATAATTTAAATTCTTCACTTAAAATGTTTAACAAATTTATAAGTTCTATCTATTATTACTAAAAAAAATATTTTTACTTATAAAATTAAAATTTTTTGGTAATTGAATTATCAATTTCAATTTTTAAATCCAAACACAACATAATGGATTTCTCGCCTCCCAATAAATATTATCTTTAGAATTCAAATTTCTATTTATTAATAGGTAAAGTCCACTTGGAACCGTTATACATTTCACTAAACTAACACCTTATTAATACTAATACGTCTCTTTCATTTCTTATTATTTCTTACTATGAAGATTTTCTTTCTTGAAGAACCTGTAAAATGGGAAAGGAGACTATAACAAAGCTTATAGGAAGACTGGTGGTTATATTAGTATGTGTAACAGAGAATAATCCATTTGGAGAGCATAAAAATATATCTTATATAAAAGTTCCCTAATGTGGTCGTAAGTAGTTAAAATAACTAGAGTGGAGTTTGTAGTTGTAACTAGTTAAAGAGACTAAAGTGGAGCTTGTAGGAAGACTCCAACGATGATATCAATGTGTGTAATAGAGAGACTAATTTGTTTACTGTAGGTGATCCCTCAGGTGGTTGTAAGTAGTTAAATAGTTGGATAATTACTATTATAACTCTTAAAATATTAGTATTTACCACGTTACATATTTCTTTTGAAAACCAACTTTACATTGCACTATTCATATTCACTTCTTTCTCCTTTCTCTTATTTGTGATATTATCTCTCCCATTTAAGATAAATGATAAATTATATTGACTTCTCTTAAGAATTGAATAGAAGTATCAAAATAAATTAATTTTAATAAACTAATCCAAAACTAGTATTTTATTTGATATAGGATTGAAACTGGATAGTCTAATATAATAAATGATTAGTTAACTTGACTTAATAAAAACTTAAACTAGTAAGTATTAATTCATTAAATTATTAAATTAATCAATTAATCTGATAATATTAAAAAATAATAAATAATTAATTTATTATGTACATGTTTATATATATTAAAATTATATGTATAAGTAATGGTAAATAATTTTAATATTAAAATTAATCAATTTTTGTATTTAATATTATCAATATATATTACATAAGTTTATCAAAGTAAATAGCTACATTAAAATTAAAAAAATAATAAAATTTATGTGAAAAATTAAATTTATAATCATAAAATCTAAAAATTAATAAAAATAATTATAAAAAGTAATTATTATAACCAAACATATATAAAATAATTATTATAACTAAATAAATATATTAATTAGAGTAATAAATTGTTATTAGTATAGAAAAATAGTGATACATTCATATATATGTTATGAATTTAGTTAATAAAATATTTATACCCATTTTAATTAATACTAAAAAAATTTTTGAACTAGGTCTCATAATTTTTAATTACTCTTCTAACTAAATATTTTTCATATTAAAAATCATTGTCTATTTTAGTTATATCCAATAATAATAATTACAATGGTAATAATAATTAATTTTAATTAAGTAATGATGTAAAATTAAAAAAAATAAATAACTAGTGTAACAATAATAGTAAAATATAATAAGTTGTAAAATTCACCTAAGACCACATGGTAAAAATTAACATAGGGTTGGAACTAGTTCTATAGTTACTCTATTTGACCTAACTTGATGCAAAAATGAAATAACCTATGACTGATTTTACATATAATTTTTACTCATTAAGTTGGCTTAACATAGTTAAGTTAACCTATTTTAATAAATCTACAATTATATTTAATATTTTTCATTTTTGAGAATTATATATTTATACTTCCTTTGAAGTACCATTATCATTTTAAAATGTAACTCATTGTTTAATGTCCTTTCTCATGGCTTGAGGATTAGTTTTCTATATTTTTATAAACAAATATTATAATATAGTTATACATGAAAGGAAGAGCATGTTTTTTTTTTCAAAAAAGGAGTATATTTATACATAAAATCGAGGAAAATAATTTTCTAGAGGGACAAAAATAAAGATTAAATTATTATTTAAAAGTTCAATGTCATTATATTTTATAATAATAAAAAATTTTCAAGAGGTGAAGTTTATATTTAAAAAATCAAAGATATTGAATATAATTAAATTCAATTTTAAGAAAAGTTAACATAATTTACCTTAGAATCAATTAATATATACACAGAGTTAAAACTCTAATTATATGTCAACTGTGAGAAAAGTTATTTGAATGTTTATTTGATATTATCAAATGATGAAATTTCATTTTGCCGTAAAACGGTGGAATCGTTATAATATGATATTTTATACTCATATTTTTTATTTTTTATATATTTTAATATTATTTTTGTATTAGTAAATAATAAAAAAATACTAGTTTTCAATATTTTTACTGTAAAAATATTTCGGTAATTGTAGTTCTAAATACAATTTAAAAATAAGACATTTTTATTATATATAACAAATTACTCGATATAAAATAAAATTATTAAATTAAAATTTTTATAAAATTTTTTGTTAATTAAAATTTTGATTATAAAGTTTAAAATATAACAATTTATTATTACTCATATCGTATATTTTTATTACATAAAATATTTACTAAATTATTCAAACGAGATTAGTAAACTTAGTAGATAATTATTGCTTTTGTAACAAAGATACTATTATTATTAACTTCTCTCTGTTTTTTTTTTTTTTACTCCTATGTTATATTGATATATCAATATAAAAATGAAATGAAATAATTATCCCATTGTTAATTATATCAAATTTAATCATAAATAATTATTCTATTTCATTTCAAATTCCAACTCAAATGAATCAATGAAACATAAATTTCAATGAAAGAAAAATACAATCCAATAATAATAATATTCAATCTCTTTGTAAGAAATACTTACGTTTACATTATTTAATACGTTAATTTTAGACAATATTGCTCTAGTGCTGTCAATTAAAAATACGTAAAATTCATTTATTTCAATAATTAAATGCAAATTGACTCAGTTTGCACTTAAGTGATTTGGCTTGAACGTGTTAACTTTTTTTCTACCATATTAATAATTAATTATTAATTTATTATTCCTATTTCAAATTACTAAATTTTTAATTTTTATAATAATCAATTACTAATGAATTACTTTTTATATAGAATAAGTTTGAGACAAATTGAAAAAATGCAAAGTTCTGACATAATCTTTTTTTTTTAAAACAATTCCAATCTTTTATTAAAATGTAATATTGTATTTATTGACCACATTTCATGTTTTCAATATATAAAATGATGATTTTGACTTTCCTGATTATTAACATTTTTATTACGATGAACAATTTTTTTCATATATTATTTTTTTATTCCTAAACCTCTATACAAATTCAATAATATACAGAAATAGATTATTTATATATAGCATTGTGTCATTAATCAATTTTCTTGTTTTTTATATTGCATTTTTGCATATTTTAAGAAATTGAAAAAATAATTTTGGAATAATAAAAATAATTAATCTTCTCTGTTTCTTCCGATCAATTAATTTCATTCATAACATTTCAATAGAAGATTTAATTAAATTTTGAAATAAAAATTTCATCAAATCAAAGCTTTTGATATTAAAAAATAATTTTTAATATTTTTAAAAATATGATAATTTTTTATATACACATTTCATCCTTGTAATTTATACAAAAACTTATAATATTTATAAAAAAATTATTTTACATTTTTTACTTAGTGTAATTGTAATTTTTATGTATTTCACTTTTTTAATGTTTAAATGGTAAGAATTTATTTAATATTGATCGGATAAAGAGAATGGTAAAAATTTTGTGTTTATGATATTAATTATTAGATATATAAAATCTAATTTATTCTTTTGTTTGATATATTTTAATAAAGAAATGTTTAATAGATAGATAAGAAAACATATAATAAGAATATGCACGAATATGAAAGATATAATAAAAATTAGTAAATTAAATTCATAAAAATATATTCTAACACTACTTATCCACAAGTTCACTAAAATAGATAATTGACATGAGCTAATCCTCCATTTCAATATCAAAAATTTTATTAGGAGGTCATTTGGTTTGTAATAATGGCGTTAAAAATTTTATTTTACTAAAAATAAAAAAGATATGAATTATTTAGTTCACTATTATATAATAAATTGAGAAAATCTAATTATATAATAATTTAATGTAATTGTAATTTTTATGTAATTTCACTTTTATAATGTTTAAATGGTAAGAATTTATTTAATATTGATCGGATGAAGAGAATGGTAAAAATTTTGTGTTTATGATATTAATCATTGGATATGTAAAATCTAATTTATTCTGTTGTTTGATATATTTCAATAAAGAAATGTTTAATTGATAGATAAGAAAACATATAATAAGAATATGCACGAATATGAAAGATTTAATAGAAATTAGTAAATTGAATTCATAAAAATATATTCTAGCACTACTTATCCACAAACTTCACTAAAATAGATACTTGATATGAGCTAATCCTCCATTTCAATATCAAAAATTTTATTAGGAGGGCATTCGGTTAGTAATAATAACATTAAAATTTTTATTTTACTAAAAATAAAAAAGATATGAATTATTTGATTGACTATTATATAATAAATTAAGAAAAATAGAATTTTTCAAAAAAAATTATTTTTTGTAAAATATGAAAAATTATTTACTCATTTTATTTCTCATAGAACATAGACATTTATTTACTCAAGTAAATTCTACTTCTTATATTATTCATAAATATAAAAATAAAATTATTTTTATTAAATTTAATTAATAATAATCAAATTTTATTAATTTATATTATAATAATAAAAATATAATAGTTATTTTATTAAAAAAATTTTAAAAATTTAAAGTTGAATCAAATAAAATATAAGAAATTAATTTTTGAGAAGTTTTACTTTGTTAGTATCAATCAAATAATTTTCAATACTTCACAAGAAATTTATATAAGAAGTTGCTTTTTAATAAGTTTAATTTTTTATGAAAAATTACTTTTCATACAAAACAAACGATTATTAAAATATTAAAAATAAATAATGGAATCATTAGATTGTTAAAAAAATTATTTGTTGGTAATTAAAATGTTAAAATCGTTATTACCAAAAGAAATAAAAAGAATGTTAGAATGGTTAAAAATTTTGGTAATCTGGGGAGTCAAAACTATTATTTTGTATGTTGAAAAGATGAAATGTAGTTAATACCAAGATTACATTATAATAAAATGTTGAAATGGTTTTAAAAAAATTATATGTTGGAAAGTTCCCTTTTTTGTCTCAGAATTATTTTATATAGAAGGTAAGTTGTTAATAATTGAATATTATGAAATTCAAATTAGTAAATCAAAATAAAAATAATAAATAAATAATTAATAAGTATGATGAGAGAGATATAAGTTGCTTCAAACTAAGCCATTTCAATGCAAGTGAAGCCACCTTACCTTTAATTATTGGGATAAATAGATCTATGTATTCTTACTTAGTAAAATTTGAGTCATAGAACTTAAAAATAATGTATTAAACAGTGCCTGTGAAAATAATTTTCTTTAATCTCCTATCAATTTAAATGGAAATATTGATAGTACTATATTAAATTTTTCTTGCATTTTGATGAATAAGCAAATTATCTTTTAAATTTTAATATCCATTCCGTTAAAATGTTTAAATATTATATTTATTTAATTATAGATGGAAGTAATAATAAAATTATAATATTTCAATAAAATATTTTTCCTTAAAATTATCCTTAATTAATAGAATCACGCATGGGAGGGGCCAGCTTTCGTTAGCGTTGAATTCCGAGTAACGTCAATAAATACATTGATATCATCGAAGCTCCGCACCAAATTACGTATCTGCTTAGTTGGTTTCAACATTTCCATTTTTTTCTTCTGATAAAATATTTCAATAGTTATCCCTCAACTATAAAATAGTTCTTATTAAAGCATTCTTTTAAATGCCATAGAGAATAGACCTAAAATAAATAAATAAATAAAATTGTCATTTCCAATCCTCGTAATGTTTTCTCCATGTTATTCTAGATCCACCAAATTATTTCTCCAATCCTTTGAAGTGTCACATTGATTCTAATTGTGAAGATACATATTATTGTAGCTTCACCACATTTTTTCTTGTTTTTTAAAATATCAAAATAAGATTATTATTACTCTAGCTAATCATAAATTCAAATTCTTTTCAATATTAATCATTTTATTTAATATATAATTCTTTTCAAAATTTCTTTAATGCTAAAAAATTAATTGATTTAATTTAACTTAACAATTACTTTTGAGGCGACTATTACTTCCGATTTGTATTAAAAATAAAATAAAATTCTCTATAGTGCCAATCACATTCAAAGTAAAGTACAGCGGAAGCAAAACACATTCAAAGTAAAGGCCAGAAGACTCCTCCCTTTTTGTAGTTATTTTCTTTTCTTTTCCAAAGTTGGCTCTTGTCAAGCTTCTCGAATCAATGGGGAAATCAACTTGCATCGATCGAAATCAACACATTGACTTTGCAAGAAGAAGAGCGCATTGGGTAACATAAAATGGAGAGACTATGTGTTTAGATAGATGCAATATTTGAGCAAAATGACACATAGATACTCCAAATTTTGCTAATTTTTGTGCATCGAGCTTTGAATTCCAACACATTCTACTATTGATTGACTTGTTCATTGGGCCACGAGGGCTGTGTATGTATTACTATTGCTACACTATTAAGATATTGAAAATCCAGCTGCTTTGCTTGAATTTGTCCCTATATATAGACTAACGCTGCCAAACTAGGACAAAGTTGCTGCTAAGCACCAACAAAAATGACATTTGCCAATGCATTGAAATGAGTATTTTTTTTTTTGAAAATGTCACAATGATATACAGAACTATCATCTCCTTGATTGCGAGAGAAAATAAAAGGGAAAGAAAGAAATTTAAAATTTGAATGGAAAAGAAAATAAAAAGTTTAATTTTAATGATTAGAAAATAATAACTACATATTTTATTTTAAAAATTTTTCCCTTCTTTTCTTTTCATATAAACAAGAGAAGAGATTAAATTTCAAATTTTTCTTGGCTTTTCATTTTTTTCCTATTCAAACAAAACCTTCTTATTAATAAGGATTATACAAATAAAAAGTGCGTGCAAAGTAAGATATTTCTAATCCTATTTTAATATTAAGATAATGTTTTTTCTCTCTTATATTTTAAAAAGTTAAAAAATTATTTTTTTAATTTCAACATTATTTTAATTAGGATTTCAAAATATTTGAATTAGTAAAATATTAAAAATAGTATTAATAATGCGTTGATTAAGTGAAAAATATAGATTCTGAATGAACTTTACTTATTAGTAGGTTGATTATTAAATTCCAAAAATGATCTTTATTAGAAGAGAAGAAATTTATTAATATTTTAATTTGTAAAATGATTTTTTCATGTAATAATTTACTAAAAAAAAATAAAAAATAATAATATTAAATTAAAATTTTAATATTAAAATAGAATTAGGAAAGTGAAACTGAGAAGTTTTCTCAAATGTCAAATAATGTTACTTGAAAGCATCTGAATGTTCAATTTTAAGATTTTGTGTATATATATAATGATTTGATTATTTCTATCATTAAGAAAAAAAAATTAGATAAGTGAAAGCTTTGTTGAGCAAATGGGGAGTTGAGAGGCGTTAATTATTGGCGAAGAGCCGTTAAAAACAGATGGCCGAAACCAAAATGAGGCACGCAGGACAAACTAACTTTCCTTCACTTACTTCAAGTAGTTAACATTTCACCTAAGATCCAACCAACACATTATCATGAATTGCAAGAACTAGAGGCAAGTATTGATACCACCCTTTGAACATAGCTGCCACAGATGGGGCCCCATTGCTTCATTTTTTTCACCAACCCTAGGCAGCCCTTATTTATATATGTGGGTCACCCTACTAGAACACTCTCGCCATCATCACATGTAATTTCCCATTGAAATTAATATAATACATAATATCATAGACTTATTTTTTATCATAAATTATCATTCCTTTATATTTTTATTGATAATGTTATATATAATAAAAATTAAATTTTAAATATAAACTAAAGATCATTATTAAATATAATATAATATAATAAATTTATATTATTTCAAAATTATACTTGCTTGAAAAAGTCAAACCAATATATCTATATTTTTTTGAAAATTACAATGTTTCCACATAAATAAAGAAGTACTTGACAGTTTTTTTTTACAATTTTTATACATTTATTGTATGTAAATTCAAACACGTTTATAAAATTTATAAAAATATTATAAGATTTTACATGAAAAATTACAAATTATATAATTTTTATGTTAAACTCCTATAAAATCTCATGATTATTTCAAAATGATGCTATAGCAAAATTTGTTATATTATAATTTCATCGATGCCGATTTTACATTTTTTTTAACTTATGATTGAGACCTTCTAAACTGTGTTACATGTGCATGAATAGTAAATGTCTACTAATATTTCCCGTTACTATTTAGTAATAGTCATAGTACCAACCAATATTGGCATCGCCTACCACAATACAAAATCTCATTACTATTTGTCGTCTCCCTTTTCAGCCAATGTTTTGTACCTCTGTGGTTGCAAATCATCACATTTCATGGGGAATTTTTTTTTTTTTACCCTTATTATAACGCGTATTTTATTTTCATTTAATGTGAAAATATCAATTATCAATTTTATAGAATTTACATATATAGAAAGTTGTATTTTTCTATTTTCAAAGTATTTGAAATTATAATTATTTTTTTCCAATAACTAAAAATAAAAATATGTGTTGTAATTTGAATAAGTAAGAATTTCTCCATTTTATCCTTTGCGATAGGATTTTGTATCTAATGAAAGAAAAAGGATTCTTCTTTCTATGGGACATAGATTTTTTATTTTTCATAATGTAAGGCTAAAACGAAATTTCAGCAATAACAAACTTGAAAAAGAAAAAGAAAAAGAAAACAGAACTTTGTTGAAACCATGTGAAATTCATAAAATTCACATGAGAGAGATAGAGAAGTAGAGTAAATTATAAATGGCTAATATGAAAAGGTGATTGACTATCATATCACCGTTAAAAACGAACAAATTTTTATTAAAATGTTTATTTATCAGAATTTGAACTTACCTATCAATCAGACTTGAAACTAAATTCGTTTTTTAATTTCAATTTAAATGTATCGAATTTTTTTAACACTATTTCAAAGGAGGGGTAAAGATGCACGCTTTCACATTAATACCATATGATATGATACATTCAATTTAAATTTAAACCTGTGAGATTAACAAAAAAAAAAAAGGGCCCTAGACGTCATCGAGGGGTGCCATATGTCAAGATTAACGTTGATTTCTCCAATTCTCCACTTGGTTTGTTCTTCTTCCCACCAACGGATCCACTTTCAAAAATCTCTCTCCCTATATCCGCAAAGTTTGCTCTTTCCTCTTAACCGCCCCACCTCTGCTATTACTGCATTGCCTCTCCTTATTTTTCCATATTTAATCCAGTAAAAAATCACGTTTCACTACTATTTCTAAACCCCCTTTTTACGTTCTGTCGTTCTCTTCCGGATTCCAAAAAAACCAAAATGGGAAGAATGGGACAAGAATCAGATTTCAAAACCCAGTTAGTATTAGAGATTTGCTCCATTTCTGTACGCACTGTGTTCTGTGTTCATAGGCTTGTCTCTAAGGCACCCTTTGCTGATTGGTATCACATTCTGGGAGTGAGTTCTTCATGCTTCCCGTTTATGATTCAAAGTTCGAAACTTTTTTCCGGGTTTTTTCTTGTAATGCAAAATTTCTCTTTATGGGGGTGGTTTCTGATAGGTGGAAGAAAATGCAGGAACAGATGCAATTCGCAAGAGATACCATAAACTTGGTGGGTTTGATTGAAGTTTACCGTATCTGCAATCTGCGTTCTTCCATTTGATTCCGAAGAACTAATAAAAAATTTTGCATTTTTTTTCCTCTTCTGAACTGAGACTGTGTTTTTGCTGCAGCTTTGCAACTTCATCCAGATAAGAATAAACATCCAAAGGCTGAAATTGCATTCAAGCTTGTCTCTGAGGTTTGTTTGTCATTTCATTTTTTTCCCCCCATTTTTTGTTATTTTCATTTTACAAACTTACTTTCTCTGTAATTACGTGCCTAGAATCAATTAATTTTTTAACCCATACCAAATAGGATATAAGTCTAGATAGATTATGCAGATTGGACCAATTAACCATGTCATGAAATTAAGTATTTTCACATTAGTATGTTTTCTTTAGCTGCAATTGGGATAATGATAACCTGTTCGTCCATAATCAGGTTAGTTTATGCAACTTCTGCAGATTAACTCTACAAAAAAAATTTCTCCTTTCTTAATCTGCCTGGGTTTTTGAAGAATCAACATTTATTGCACTCAGTTGCTTTGTTGCCAAAACCATTTCTTGATTTTTCATACGAATGCGAAGGAAGAATGAGTGAGTACCTGTTTCTTTTCTGCAGGCACATACTTGTTTATGTGACAGAGAAAAGAGGAAAGCCTTTGATTTGGAGAGATTGAAGAACTTCTGCTTTGAGTGCAAAAGAATTCCATATAAATCAGGCAATGTTACTGGCAATTCAAATGGTCCAAGGTTTAAACCATGGAATTTCATCAGCAAGTCGAAGTCTTCTAAACTTTGGAGAAATATTAATGATATGAGAGAAAGATTCAAAGAAGAGGCTAAGGTTATAGAGAATTGTATGAGAACCAATTCAATGTCAAGAAGAGAATCTCCACTTTACAACCCAACTGGGTATTTACATAGAAGCAAGTCTCAACACAGGGTTGATAGAGAAATCCCTGTTTTCAATCCATCTGACTACTTGTGCCAAGGCTATCCTCATCTGAGAGACCAAGTTTGCAAGAATTCTGAGGGATTTTGGTACTTGCAGACAGAAAATATACTAAATAATGAGAAGGGAAGATCAAGATTTCATTGCCCAGTTTTTGAGATCAGATCAGGAAAAAGAATGTCTATGTTTGCAAGCAATTGTGCCTATGTTCCCTCTTAGTTGTAGCAGAAAATATTGTTTTTACATTATAGCAATGCAACGCGTGGATTGCTTATTTCAAGGTTAAGCTGTATTTCTCCTGCATTTTTCATTGGTTATGCTATAAATGTCCAAAGTGCATTGTGTGGTCCAGCGTTTAAGGTCCAATAGGCCTGAAAAAGGGAACTGAATTCCAAACAAAGAAAAAAAAAAGTGAGTTATGGGGGAAGTTGCACTTTTTTTTATTATACAAAGATATTACCTAGAATCGAGTGGAACAAAGCTTAAAAAACAACAGAAGACACATACCTCTTCATGCCCGATAGTAAGTTTTCGAAAATAAAAAAAAAAATAATACGAAAAATATAAAATATCTCTTTAAATTTTGAGGTAATTAAATTTTACTCCCTTAAAAATTTGAAAATCATGTTTAAATTATATAAAATTAAAAAATAATATTTACTGTCTACTTAACTTATCATTTTAATCTTTTTAAATAAGAATTACAACACTAAGACTAATATGTTAATTTATTATTATTATTTTCACAAATAATTTTGCTATATAATTAATGGGGAATAGAGTTAAAAAAATAACAAAATATATTATACATTGTGATTCTTGTTTTAAAAGTTCAGGAGAAGATTATATAATTTAATAAAATAATTAAATTAATTTGAAATATTAATTTCTAATTTTGTAAAATTTAAAAAGTAATTTATAAAATTTTAAAGTGGAAAGGAACAAATTCTAACCACCGAAGTTAAATGGTATAAATAATTATCCCAAACTCAAATAGTAACTAAGTGTAATTGTGTAAACAAGAATGTCATCAACAATTTGATTATAACAAAATTACAATGACAGAAGCTCTCTTGATACAAAATTTTGCTTATGCCTTTGAACTGATTCTACAAGTAAAAAAAAAAAAGTACCACCACACCATTAATAAAAAAATATGAATTAGTGGCTGATCAGTGTATGCGAACCCTGAAATAGTTCATTTCTCCATCCACCACGAGACTTGTCAGATCAGTTGCAAGTTCTCCGAGCAAGAGTCTTAAGAGTTCCACTTAATCATTCAGTTACTGGTTCTCTGGCCTTGGGCTCTAGAACTCCACTATCAACCAATGGCTGCAGCTCTTTTTGGGTCAGTTCCTGCACCTTCGAGTCTGGTGATTCCACAAATGCCGAAATAACCTTAGAGCTGCAATCACAATAACAAGACCAGATTACCAGAAGAAAACATAAGAAGTCAGTCCTCTACTCAGATCTGCTAAAGATAAATATAACTTTAAGACGAAGACTACCTGTAACCATGCGCCCATAATTCACTCTTGCCTTCTAATGCTTTCTCCCATAGAGTGGAAGCAAAGTTGGGGCAATCCAAAACCAGTTTTCTAATGGTCCGACTGGAATGGAAATTTTCAAGAACATGTTCCTCTTCTGAATCTTCCGATTTAGATATTGCAGCAAGAGATGCTATTGCTTCGTGAAGGGATTTTATTTTATCATCCAAAGTTGGGTGAAGTATGGCATCAGAGCCCCCTGTCGCAACCTAAATGTAGGGTCAAATTCAGAAATTCAGGTTACATGCAGAATTAAATATAAAATAATCATAATATTAATGATATGAATCGCATATAATACCTCATAGATAACTTCTTTGCCAAAATTTGATCGTATCAATTCTCCCACATTCTCAATGCATATATCAATGAGACTCTGCATGATATATAATGAAAATTATCCACCCAAACAGCTTCTTATCACATGTTTACAATTCACAGATAATCAAACTAGTCACAGAATTGCATCAACACCAATTTGAATCATTACTCGAGTATGATAACACAAAAGAAAAGTGAACATCACCATTGAATAACGATTTAGGCAGGTACAAAATATTCAAGGAAGTAAAGTAGCATACACGAGTATAAAATGCAAATGAAAACCGGCAAGATAATTGTATAATCAGAAGCCAAGATATAACAACCCACCCACCTCTGCAAGCCCACTCTTAATCAATAGTTCTTGCCTTCTTACAAATGGATCTTTTTTACCACTGTCAGCAAGCCGAGATTCATCCTCAGCTCTGTCTTTATTGGCTTCATCCTCTGTCACCTCTCTGTCTTCTTCAGGCTCCTTCTCACCTTGTTCTTCAACCTTCAAAGTTTCTCTCTGAGAGATTGGCTGATCCTGAAAGCAAGCAAATTAACGAATGAAACTAATACAGCTGTATAAAAGGTACAGAGAATTGAAAACTATACTTTAAAAGTGAACCTTGACACAGAGAGAGGGTATAGATAAATTCAGGGAAGCAAGATCTTCAGGACTGAAATAGCGTGAACAATTAGGATGGAGCAATTGAAGTAAAGGACGCCTTCCATTCTGAAAATTGCACAGTTAAATAGAACTTAATGAGATATACAACCAGCAAAAATAATAAACCAAACCATAAAAAACACAATATGCAATATTTCGATATTAACTTAGAAGAATTTTTTTGGACAAAAACTTAGCAGCAAATGTTAACTGCACACCATACAGATGGGGTTTCCCTTATATCCTTAGTGTCTTTTCTAACGGACAGTTATCATATGGGAAGTGTAATAGAAGAAACCTTGTCCAAAACAAGCTCCTTCAGATGTTGTTGAAGCTCACGAACGATGATCTGTCATTAGAATGATTTAAAATATTAATGAGAAATAACATTTAACCAAGCATATGCAACTATTCAAGAGAAAATTAGAACAAGAACTGACCTTTGCAATCAGCTTTGTGTCATCTACAACTGAAAGAATGCAGACCAGCACCTGAAAGTTTGATAACAAAAATTGAAGATCTCTACTAAAATGCATATGAAACACAGCTCGACAGAAATTAGTAGCTCTCAGACAACAACAGAATACCATTCCATTCAATAACAGATTCCCTTGCTTATTTTGCTATTTGAAACATCCTACTTAAAACAACGAGGGGAGGGACTAGGGTAATACATGCATACAAGATTAAGGACCCGTAAAGCCATGAGTGATAACAAGATTCAACAGAGGTGCAAAAAGTTAAATATGTTAAGAATGCAAATAAGAACTCGTAAGTATGTCAGCACTCCTTGAATAATTTATTATCCTTTTGAACATATTTTTTTGATAGAAAATATCCTCGTGGAAGCTTTAAAATACAGTTTATCTCCAAGTAGTAATCATAGTTTTATCTATACAATTATTTAATTTTAGCATGCTTTTAACCTCAAGCATATCAGGTCCTAGTCAAATTGAGGACATTACAGCATGCATGATTGAAAGGTTTAAACTTACAAGGAATATAGAGATAAAATATGGTTAGATTGAATCTAATAAGATATCTTTGGCAACAAAACACTACCATATAGTTTATAATTCCTTACCATACACCCATATTGATTGTATGCTATTTTGTGTACCAAGCTTTTCATTCCTTTGATAATCTTCTTTCTTTCCTAAAGTAGAACGACAAATCACATGTCAGAATGAAATCATCACACTTGCACAGCTTCATTTGACTAAGAGAGAAGATACTAAGAAAACCTTGGCACTCCCATGCTTAACACAAAGAATTCCAATTTTTCCTCCATCCTTCGTACCAATCACTCTAACAAGGAGTGGACTGGATAACTGTTGGATTATATCTGTGACAGAGGACTTTTCACGAATTCAATTTAGATATCAGAAGAGCTATGGCCATAGCCAAATTTGTTGAGCATGCCAGAAAGCATGCAAAATTAGTTAAGGGGAAGAAGAACCACCTGATCAGCAATGCTAAAATATTCCATCAACAATCTGTGTATTATAGAGTGGTCAACTATTCCTTTTTCTAAAATTGGCTGAATCACCAATGTCATGTGTCGCAAAACAGAACCTTTTTGGAGACCCAACTTAGAAATTACATCCAACAACCTAAGATAAAATTAACCACTATGAATAAGTAGAACAGAAAAGCCAGTGTTATTATGGATGTCATATATCTAGTCAAGACCAGCAAAACCAATAGACCAGATAACAGAACATAGATCAGCAAGTATTTCATGTACAAATTTTACATGACACTGCACTAGAATAACCGAGTTCATAGAATCAGAGTGTGAAATACTAATCTAATAATCATTGGTAAATAGTACCCAAATATGTACAAAGCAGATATAATAGGTATAATCAAGTTAATTTAGTAAGTTAACACGTATCTCAGTAATGATTGTTTGCTTTTATTCATTCACAATTAAACCTAACCAGACAATCTATAAAAATCTGGTGTATCTACGACTTACTAGCATACAGGAGCATTTTAAAGAGTAGTTGATGGCCAACAAGAAAAGCCTAGTGCATATGTACAGGCAATAACTAGCTGCTCACTTCGGGCAGAGGTGCATGAAGTTACATACAAATTTAGGTCTATAGTGACAAAAAAATAAAATATAGATGTTTCATCTTTATCTTGGTATGCAGACAAGGTAAATGTGTCATCACTCTGCATAGTTGGATATATTCTTTTTCAAGAAATATACTCCCCAAGCAAACAAATAAGCACGTCAGTAATTCTTTTCCATCAACATTTTATTATTATTTTTAACAATTTTCATATTTATGAAAAATAAAAAATAGTGAAAGTTAGGAAGATATACAGAGCAGGCTATCGATATCATTTTTCAAATTGTTAAATTTAACATATGCTGAACCTTTACCTGCTCTCCTTCAATGGGACTAAATCCTTGAACAACTGAAGTTCTGTAGAGAATAATTCCAATAGAAGCTCTTGCTTTTGGGTTGCACTTGCCAGCTGGTAAGCATGCTCAACAACTGCATAACACATCAACATGTAGATAGTGCCTTTGGGTTTACACAAATTTCTAGCATGTAAAAAAGCTGCATGAGAAAAGCACTTTCCTTGGCCTTTTGGCCCCGTTTGGCCGCCAGCGTTTTAAAACAGCGGATTGACGCAAGTCAATCTGCTGTTTTGCTGGTCAAACAGCTAAACGCTAGAGAAAAAGCCAAAGGCCAAACGCGGGCTTTATCTTTTTTTCACTCTTCTTAAGCAACCTTGCATTCTAATTCCTAAATGTCCATAACTAGTTAAAACTACAAGCCAGTATCCTGATACACACATTCAAAATTGTATTGACAGGAATAGAAAGTCCAATCTGTTCAGACATGAACTCTGAAACGTATATATGAACTAAACCATAATGCAAATTCCAATTGTTTAAGTCAGAATCCAAGAAAGCATGATTGTAACATACCAACTGATCCAACCATGTGGCGAAGAAGAGAAGCAACATGCCCATGAAGGGAGGAGATAAAGCATGCTAGTTGTTTCTTGGAGGCTGCAAATGGAAGGGGGAAATCAATTAGAATAAAATGAAATACAGCAAGATTATATGACTGCATGCGAGATTTGAAATGTTTTAGATATTAAATTCTTCAAATTAACCAGTACCATTGTCCAGCATCTTCTTTACTAAGTGAACTGCATATGCATTGAATGCAAGAGTTAGAAAATGCGGCCGAAGATCTTCAAACACCACATCTCTTTCAGCTTGTGAACAGTGTTTAACACAAGTCTATTCATAAAAAGAAAATGGTCAAACCTGTAATCTACTCTAAATGATCGTGAAATTAAGACATAGACAACACTACAAACAAAAGAGGAAAAAAAAAAAGAGGATACCTGCAGAACTCGAGAAGAAACATGTGACCCAGCAATCTCTGGAATCTTGCCCTTCATTTTTTGCAGAGCTTCTGTCACAAGCCTTGAAATATATTAAAGTTAGAAGTAAAATATAAGGAAAATGAAAAAAAAAATCCCAAAACGAATTATCATGATCATAACAATTTTTACAGATACATACTTAGCTCTGTCTTCTTTGGCAATATCATGTCGTCTCATCTTCTCCCATAGACGTGCAAGCTCCTGGTTAGAATTAGGCAGTGATCTTTAATTAGTCAGAACTTACCCTCAGCTAAAAACAAAGTGGATTTTAAGACAGTCCTCCATAAATTCCAATTAGAGACTTAGACAGTCCTCAAGACCTATCCCTCTATCCCATCCCATATCAGGGAACAGCTGAGATTGAAATCCCATCAATGTGCAAGCAGCAAGGATTCAAAATCAAGTCTTCAGCTCATAGAAATAAAGAATAAAAGCAATAAGTTTTTTATATAACTAGCATATTTGCTCACAATAGTGGTGAAGTAAGACTGGTATTTTAAGTTAGAAAACTCACTTGTTCAAGGGTATAATGCCGTTTTCTCTTCTTTTTTCTAGCCTCAGCAAGTTCCTGCAATGAACAAATAATCCAGCTGGTCAAAAAATGCAGAATATTTCCATCTGTTTTCACCTGTTAGTTTTACTTCAACTAATTATACAATTAAAGACTCACAAGTTCAAACCCTTATTTCAATTCCTAATCAGAAAAGAGACAAACATTGAGAGCAACCGAACTAATTGACAACCACAAAAATTAGATACATTGGCATAACTCACATTCATAATCAGAAAAAATAACTACTTATTAATAATAATAATGAAAAAAAAACCTTGGCTTGCAAACGACGTTCTCGTCCTGTAACAGGTGTTTTCTTCTCTTTGGCAACGGATGGTTTGTGTTTTTTAGAGGAATCGAAGGGCTTTTTGGAGGCCTTGTCAGAAGGATTTGAGGCCTTTAACTTTGGCATCTTAGAAGGAGATTCATCTGCAACAGGTTTCACATCTAAAACTCGCTTTCTCTTATTGGTTTTCTTCACCTGTTGCTGCTGCTTCTTTGCCGCCATGGAAGCGAAGGTCGGGCTCGTGATGTTCGTTAGGTTGGAGGTTTATTGAGGGTTTTGGTGGGTCGATGTCGGAGCAAAGCCGATCGAATCTCTATTTATTTAATGGAATTAAGAAGAACTGTTGAAAAAAGTATAATAACATTTTCCACCCTTATTTTTCTCGTAAGTTCATTTTGGTCCATTATAGAATGGTGATCTTCAAAACATTTCCCTGTATAATTGTTGCTCTCAATTTTATTATTTATTGTGCTGAAGAGACCTTTTATACGTCAGTACCATAATGCTACAGTATTATTTATATTTTGTGTAGATTACTACTTTTATCATTTAAGAAAAATCTTAAATGCAAATTATGAATAATGAAAAAAAAGAGATTTAATATTTATGCTTCAAATATAACATTAATATTAATTCAAGTCTCTAAAAATTTTTTATGGGCCTTGAATGCATTTATACACTTTGTTTATTTTTTTTTGAAAATATCTTTTGTGAAAAGATGTGTTTTTATTTGTGATTATAAATATAAAAATAAATTTGAGTTTGAGTTTTTTTTTATATTTTAAAAAAGGTTTGTGTGCATTTTTTAAATTAAAGGATGTGTAATTTGTTAAACTCTAGAGAATGATTTAGAATATTTTTTCAATTAAACAAGGTTGAAATTAAAAAAATAATTACATCTATAAAAATTAAAATATATATTTATCTTGCATGGCATGAATTTTAGGTAAATTTCTCTTCGTATATATGTGTTTTTTAGTCCTTTTATGGTGCACCCTAAATAAAAAAATTGTTCTTTTTTTTTTGGAAAACACATGGCTAAGTCAAGGGGATTACAAAGTAGTAAGGATGTTCATTCTATCTCTGTCATATAGCTTCTTGCACACTTGTGGTATAGATTCCATAATAATTTAGGTGTGAGATTCCCTTAAAACAACTTTAGCTAGGCAGTTCGCCATTTTATTTTGTTCTTTGTATGCATAAGCAACTACTTGCCTTTCCTTACTCTAAAGTTCATAGATAGCATAGACCAAGTCTGCATTTAGGTGATAAATACCACATCCATCTTTGATTAATGAAACAAGTCCTTTTGAGTCTAACTCCACCATCACCTTCTTGAACCCTATCTCTTACACCACTTGGATTCCTACATATATCTCCCATAACTCAAACACCACTACACCACATTTTCCTCCATCCATACTAAAGCTTCGGATCTATTTTCTAGTGTAGTTACAAGTGACTCCTCCACACGCCATGCCATTTCCACCATTCTTCCATGCATCATCTTAATTTACTTCGATCCATTCATGATCTGTCAACTTCCAGCAAGATGATATCTCTCCTATAAGCTAATTTTTACCACAAAGATGATTCATAATAGTTATGCCATTGATGATATCTCTCACGTATTTTTGGATATCTATAATTATATCTCCTATGTCATCCCCTTTATTAAATACCCATTCATTCCTTCTATTCTATATCATCTAGTAAGTTACTATAAAAGAGAGCTTCCATTGCTTATTTCTATTTGTTGATAAGTCCTACTTAAAGTTTTTCTCAAACCATTCCTCCATAGTGTAATCCCTAAATTGTGGCCATTTAGAAGGGTGAGTAATTCTTAGCCATGTGTTCATTGCTATTTGGCAATCTCTTATTACATGCATACGTGTTTTAACCATATTCTTGCATCTTGAACACAATTTAGTTTTTGCCATTTTTCTAGTGAATCTTGCTTTATTTGTCAAGAGCTTTTCATTCAGTAAAAGCCAAAGGAAAGATTTAATCCTTTCAGGGCATTTCCACTTCTATATAACTCTCCATAATCTTATATTCCCTGCTTAATTGGTATTTGCTATGGCATTGTATGCTAATTTAACTGTGAATCTTCCATCGGGTGTTTCATTCCATATTATCTTTGCCTCCTCCCTATCTCCCATTACACTAGATTGAGATATAACCTTAGGGCACACTTTGATCACTCCTTTCCAAATATTAGAGCAATGTTATTTCCTTAGATTTAAGGATAATTACATCCCCATAAGCATATTTGCTTTTTAGAACATTAACCTATAATGATTCTTTTTTAGCCATGAGATTAAACACTAATTTTATTAAAAAAATTTCATTCTAATATCTCATATTCCTCATGCCCAATCCACTATTTTCCTTGCTATAACATACTCGATCCTAGTTTACTAGGTGAACCTTCTTCTTTCCATTTAATGATACCAAATAAAATCTCTAATCACTGTTTTTGTTTTACTACATATGTCTACTACCATCAGGAAGGTTTACATTAGATATAGGGGAATGCTTGCTAAAATTGATTTTGGGAAGGTAACACGACTAGTAAAAGCTAGTGTTTTATGTCCCATGTTGATATTTTCTTTAGTATTTTATCTACCACATATTCATATGCTCTTTTAGACACTCTTTCATAAAGAAGTGGCACTTTTAAATACTTCACAAGGCCAAATGTTTGTTTAAATCCTAATCCCTTAATAATTTAAGTTAATACATTGTGATTCACATTTCTCAAAAAGAACACCTTGGTCTTCTCTTTATTGACTTTTTATCCTGATGCAGAATAGAATACTTCTAAACATATGTTGATAATAACTATTTAGTCCATTGATGCTTCTAAAAAAAGAATCAAATCATTTTGCAAAGAAAGGGTGTGAAATGAAAGGACCTCTTCTGCTTAGCTTTATAGGGTGCCATCTTTTATTCTATATTACAAATTTTATACAATGTGCTAATCTTTCTATGTAAAGCACAAAAAGGTATGAGGATAGTGGATCTCTTTGCCTTACCCCATAAATAGAGTAAATTCCTTTTATTTTTTTCTATTCTACAAGACCTTCGTTTTATAAAATAAGACATAAGCCACAATTAAAACTTTAATGTTTTCTATTAATCCAATTTCCTTCAAGGTATCTGCTAGGAAATCCTAATCCATTTTATTATAAGCTTTCTGAAGATCAACCGTAATTGCCATCATAGCTTTCTTCCCTTTTAACTTCATTATAAAGTGAATCACTTCCTAAGCCATCACTATATTGCCAGAACTTTGCTTCTTTAAAATAAAACTACACTAATTTAAGGAAATGAGGTGTCCAAGATTAGGTTTCAATTTGTTTCCAATTACCTTTGTAATGATTTTGAAGATTACATTATGAAAGCTAATGGGTCTAAATTCTTTCATATATTCTGGATTCTTAGTTTTTAGGATAAGCACTATTAAGGTTTCATTTATATTCCTCACTAGATGTGGATTTTTGAAAATTTCTAAGATAAGGTTGCATATTAATTTACCTTCTCCCATTAGTTTTGAAAAAACATAACATGAATAACATCTAGTCCTGACACTTTTAGAGAGGCCATGGAAAAGACTAGTCTTTTGATTTCATCTTCTATAATAGGATCTTCAATCTTTCTCATAGCCTAATAACTTAGTTTAGGAAATGCCTCAATAATTAGGAGCTCTTGAGCTACAAAGTCAGCCCTTGTAAAAAGGTTTTTAAAATAGTTTACTGCTATATGCTAAAATTGTTCATCATTTTCTACCCAATTTCTTTCCTTATTTTTCAGTTACTTAATTTTATTTTGCTATCTTTTGGTAATGGTTGATGCATGAAAGAATTTTATGTTCTTATCTCCATATGCAAGCCACATGTTTCAAGCTATCTAGTATCATGTTAACTCTTTTTAGACTAGGACTTTTTCATATTTATTCCATAACTCTTTTTAAAGTTCTATTAAGAATTTACTTAATTTAAGTGCTAGAGTCTTATTAATTCCTTTTAATTATGCCATTAGTTTCCTTTTTTCTATAAATCTAATAAAAAATTTCTTTCATTCTACTAAAAAGCTTTCATATAGAACTTTTATGAGGCTTTATCCCATCTTCTTTCATTCTTCCAACACTCTTTCACTAAGTAAGGAAAGGATTCATGTGTGAGCCATGCGACTATGAATTTAACAAGCTTCTCTCTTTTCCTTCTTCTATCTAGCTCTACCATTTTTAAAAGAAAAGTTTTATAATTAGATTTAAACAAGGGTAAGAATATTATATTGACATTTTAAGAGGTCATTTAGTTCACTTCAATAGCATAAGAAGTTTTATTTCCTAGAAAATAGAAAATTAATAAATTATTTAGTTATCCATTATCTCACAAATTACGGAAAATAGAACTTCTTGGAAAGTTATCTTTTTCACAAAATATAAGAAGTTACTTACCTATCTCCTTCTAGGTAAGTTTTATTTTTCATGTTATTTATAAATACAATGAAAAAATTATCCTCATCAAATTTAATTAATGATAACTAAAATTTATTATTTTATACTATAATAATATTAGGGATATAATAGTTATTTTATTAATACTTCCTAAGATATTCAAAGTTGAACTAAATAAGACATAAGAAATTACTTTTCAGGAAGTGTCACTTCCTATGTATCAACTAAATAACTTTGAATACTTCTTAAGAAATTCACATAGGAAATTATTTCCTAGGAAGTTCAATTTCTTATGTGAAGTTACTTCCTGTATGAACCAAACAACTCCTAAAATTTATTTTTCTAGTAATGTTGCAAAGTCCCATGTCTAGCCTCTTTTTAACTTGTTTTCTTTCCTATGTGTATCTCAATCCCTTGAAGCCTATGTTTATTAGGCCATAATTTGTAATGCATTCATTAAACCGTTTCATTAATCTCCAGTTCGGTTATCCACCCTCTATCTTCTCTTTCATTAAAGAGTATATAAAGTCTCCCAAAAGAATCCATGGTTTTGATATATGGTAAGTTAACTTTTCTAGATCAACCCATGGTTTAATTCACTTATATTGCCTTGGACTAGCATATACGAAAGTCATTAAAGAACCATAACTTCCATCCACTGCTTTTACTTTAGTGTGTATATATTGTTTAGCATAACAAATAACTAATACATTAACTTTATTCAACTTCCATATCACCTAGATCCCTCCAGAGAAGCCTTCAACATCTAATCTTGCAGATAACTTAAACCTAAACTTCTTAAATATACAAATACTTTTATATTTATTAACTCTTGTTTCTAGAATAGAATAAACTTGTATGTCATGTTTCTTACCCAGCTCCTTTATTAGGCTTGGAAGAGCTTTTGAGTTAGTCCTCATGTTGTTCCACATTAGACGATTCATAATAAACTAATTCCTATATTAGAGTTTTAACTCCTTAAAGTTTTTCAACATGGGCTCTTATCACTTCCATTGTTGCACAGGTAGTATCTCCATCCATCACTTGTGTTTCCTTTAGTCCTTGTTTAATACTTCGAATAAAGAATTTCTCATTTAGTGGCTCAACTTTAGTACTTATTGGGGCCTTCAAGCTCTTTTTTTTTGTCCCATTGTTATATAAAACTGAGGTAAATAGATATTGAGAGGTTGGTTCTTGTGTCTTATTTATATAAGTCTTGTTTGATAATGTTTCCTTATTATTTTACCTTTTTTCCCTGGTAAGCTTAGCAAAATGTGGCTATACTGTCTTATTGGTTTTTGACTTGGTTTAGATGTCTCAACATTGTCTCTTAGGCTTGTTTTCTTGTATGAACCTTCTTTTATATGCTTTTTCAAGCCAATCTAACTATTAGCTTGTCTATTATTTATCATTATAGCACCTTTGTTTTTATTTTTCTGTCTAGTTGTTACTATCTCATTTTATTGGTTTCTGGTTTTATTTATTATAACTACAATTATTAGGCTCTTTCATCATGATGTCTTCTTCATGGCCATTAATGATAGCATCTTTATTTTCAATCATATCAATATTTTCCTCTATCAAATCATAGAATGCTAGAACCATTATCTAGCACCTGGAATCATTCTTCTCTTTTAGCCTATATTTTTGCCTTTCCTTTTTAGGACCTCGTACTTCTTCACATGGCCATTACCTGACTCTATCATCATTTTCCTTGGTTTTCTCCCTTTCTGCACAATCATCCATAGTCCAATGCTTCTTGACTAACTTCCATCTTAACTACATTTCTCCCGTAGGCATTATATATTCCAAGCTTAGAGCTTTCCTTTATCTCAAGATTATAGTTCACAACTTTACAGGACATTTATTTTTTTGTGGCCATAAGACTTACAATTAAAACATATAAAATAGAATCCTTCATACTAAATTCTATATATTATATTCATTAGGAGGAATTTTGAAAGAAATCTTTTCTTTAAATCAATTTCTACATAAATTCTTGCAAACTTGACTCTTTTTACCAAATCCTCTTCACCTTGCTCTTTCCTTCCTAATGTGTTTGCATCAACCTTAACAGTACACTTCTTCTATTCTCCAACCTCCATAGGAAATATTTATTGTAAAACTCAATAGAAAGACCTAGTATTCTATCCCAAACTATTATTTTTTCAAAGTTTTCCTTATAAGGATCAAAATTTGGTCTCTTGCGTTAGACTATAAAGTAATGACCTAGCAGTTTGACTATCAAAGCCATCTTCCAAGGCTTGCAAAGTTCCATCCTCTCCTCTTTTAAAATTTGAATCATTAGATATGAAGGATCTTCTTTTATTTCTTTATCATCCTTATTTTTGGACAATTCATGCTCTGTCTCGTTCTTATCAAATTATTCTTCCGATTCCTCCATATCTTCAATTTCATTAACTTCTTCTCCATTAAATTCCATCAACTTGTCTTTGTAAGAGGTTATTTGTCTCATATTCTCCATATTAATACCATTTCCATGTTTAGTTAAGACTACCATATTCGTATCTATCCCCTTCTTCTAGTTTTCTTTTACCTCTCCTGGTTATAGATCTCCCTTATTATTCTCTGGCACGAAGTCATCCATTATTGATTTAGCAACCTTCATGCCTTTAGCATTTTTCTTACTTCTGGCCATCCAATCTTCTTCCTTTATCGATATCTTCCTTCTCTCTTTCTCACTCATATTTCTTAGAAGAAAACTTTTTTATATACCTTATATTTCAACATTGTCTTCATAATTTTAAGAATCATTTAATTAAGATATCATGATTATTAGTTTGTTAAAATATAAAATGTTTTTTAACAAATCAAAAAAATTATTTTTATAATTTCAAGAATTATTCAACTTTGACATCATAATTATTAATTTGTCAAAATATTTATACTAATAAAATCTATATCTATTTTCTATACTTAAAAAAAAAAGAGGTTTAGGGAGGAATGGATTCTTTTTTTTCCTTAAATAACTCATATTTTGATATTTCAAATTAAAAAATAAAAGATAATTCTATAAGTTGTTTCAATTATTAAATTTTAATATAATTTAAAAAAATTACATACTAACTTATCTCTCTCTTATATTTTTAATTTTCAAATATAACTTCTTCCTCTATTCTTTGTAATCACTTCTTTTTCTTTCTTGTATAATCTTTTTCATCTCTCTTTCACGCATTATCATATCTTAATTTTTTTTAAAACAAAATTTTAACTCATATACTGCAAGCTTAAAATGATTATACATATAAATTTTTTATTTTTATTTTAATTACTTTAATTCATAATTAGAAAATAATTTAATTATTTTTTATTTAAAATTATCTAAATAAATGTAAATATTATATTAATTAATATTTAAAGATATCAATTAATAAAAATAAAATTTTAAAATTATCTAAACATTATCAAGTACAATATATTTTTTTCACCATCTTAGAACTATCCAAACTATTAAATATGTTTTTATTTTTAATTTTTAAATAAAAAAAAATCTTTATTAGTAAAAGAAATACAGTTGAAGTCTTGTACAAAATTTTTTTTGCCGCTTTAGACTGCGGCACTTTTCTTCCCTTTTCCTCAAAATGAAAAAATTAAAAAAAAATGAGGTGGGATAGTGGGGAGTTCAATGATGGGCCATATAAAATTGATTCAGGGCCATCTTACGGGAATGCCAAGCATACATTTTGATTCTGATGTATTCTATTTCAGCAATCGGGTAAGTTAGCCGAGTTAAAGCCCATAAAATTTAGTGGCTTTTGACTCACCATAAATTTGTTATTTCTTATTTGCTTCAGTCTAAATTCAAGATTATAAGTAAAGGTCTAGATTATGCTGTGTCTGGTACCCAATACGAATTAAAATCATGAATACCTAAAGCAAAGAAACTTTAGAGTTAAATTTAATCTATTATTAATGTAAATTTTTTACACTATCAATAAATAAAAAATTCAAATATTATTAAAAATTAAAATTAATTAAGAATTTTTATTAATAATAAAATAATTTTAAAATTTTTTAATAATATAATAACATTTAGATGAATGATTGTGTAAAACTAGTTTAAACTAATAATAAATCAAATTTAAATTCATAAATTATATAAAGTAATTTCATAATTCATAATATAAGGAGCGATGTATTAATTTAACCTAAATTTTATTATCAAAATTGTGTATAAAAAATTTCTATAATAAAAATAAAAATTTGGTTTACTAAGTATTTTATAATAAACTTTTTGAAAATAATATAAAAATATAATATTTTAAATCTTATTATTAAAACTATAATTACTAAAATATTTTAGCAGTGAACAAATTTTACAAACTAGCATTATTTTATTATTTATTAAGAAAAGGTAAAGTTGAAATTTATAAAAAATGTAAAGAATAAAAGCATAAAAATGTTATTCTATAAATAATAGAATGATTCATTCTATTAATTTTGTTCTAAAAATAGTAATTTCATCCTTTCATGATTATTTTCTAAATAATGAGCATTCTCAATGGCTAATACCTATCAAATAAATGATTTGTTATTCCCTATTTCATTTTTTTTTCACTCCATCTTACAAGCTATTCTGTGTTTTTTTTCCCTCTCATTCCATTGTAGTCAAACGGAACATAAATGACTTTACTCATGATATTGACCCTAGCTCATAATAGATTTAATCTTGATTTGGAGAAGTTGAAAGACAGTGGAACATGTGAAAAGAAAAAAAAAGTTAAAAATAAATCTTTTAGTATTTGAATGTTATAAAAAAATAATGATGAAAAGAAAAAATAAGTTTAAAGAATATCTTGAGAATTTGGAAAAAAATTTCCCACCAAATAAGTAGAAATGGTAAAAAGTTTTGTAATTTTAAAATTATTTTTTATAGGGTTTATCAGACAATTTTATTGACTTATGGTAAGAATAATTACATCATTTAATAAATTATTTATTTTTATTCTTTTTTTACTTTTTAATCAAATTAATTAAAAAATAATATTTTATTACTTTCTTTCTATTTGTTTTCTATAAAATAAATAATACCTGAAACAATAATTTTTTATATATTTTTTCATTTTTTTAACCTATTTCCTTTTCTTTTTTTTCCCCATCACATTCAATTAACGGGGATGGGGTAATGCAAGTAAGAACCCATGCACTTAGCTAATGTGAGTCAGAACCCAAGAACCTTTCATGGGCTTTGAGTTGGCTAACTTATCTCATTGTTGAAATAAAAAATGGTTCAAAATCAATTGTATGTCCAGGGGCAGATCCATGTAGGATCAAACAAAAAATTTTCATATATGTAAATATACACTAATTGTTAATATTGCCCCACAACCAATTCAAGCTTGCCCCCATTTCCCTCCACCGATTAATTAGAGGAAGAAAATTCATTAATTTTCTTATTATACATGCTAAAGATTAGGATATTCAAAAATTATCTTATTATACATGATAATAAATAAATAAAAATTGAAATTGAAATTCATTAATTTTATTAATTTTTTTATTTTTATAATAATGAAAATTTTATCTCTTTATTATATTTATTGCTCTTACAAATTAAATTCTTTAGATCTGCTACTGTGTTTATTTAGTATTATCATAAGATAACCCTGAAACAATTTTATGACTATCATTGGACTTCTCCAATTTCCTTCTTCTCATAATTTCTAAACACACAATTGTAATGTGGGTTTAATCAAAATATGATGTTTCTAATAAAGGTTGAATATTATGCTTTTATTGCAATTGTAATAAATGAACTAGCTTTTTTTTGTTGGGAGAAAATTCAAATATCATTATTTATAGGCAATTCATAAGTCATGATTACAAGTAACTTCACTGAAAGAACTTTTCAACCAAAACCATAACCACCCCCTATTGCATTGAAAACCTACCTAACAATTTCATAAGCCACAAAATTTGTAAAACAACTAACCTAAACTACAAATAAAATAGAAGAAGCACACATAAAATATCTAATATCCTGTACAAGCCTAATAAACTTCCATGGACAATTGAAAAAATCTAAAATAACATCTATGACACCTTACAATCAATTTTTTTGATGATTTTGTGAACATATAAACCTACTAGAATTAAACAAGCTTTTGAAATAACTTTAGCATTTGCCTCATCAGGAGATTCAATGTTTGATTTCTTGAACCAAAATCCTTCCATTAGAGCAACCTTATCTCTTGACAAAATTATTATTATTGCTATCCTATTCTTCCATGCCTCATCCATATTCATTTTCAAGCATTTCATAGATAAAGGTTCTCATCTTTGAGGATTCCAAGTTATAGGGGTAGCATTTGGATTTTACATACGATAGAGCTCCATTTTTTCAAATTATTCTTTACATGCATAACTATGATCTCCATATTATGTTGAATGTCTTCAAACAATAGATCATTTCTTGCTTCCCATACTCGTTGTATTATAATTGTTGCATTAGCAACTATCTTATTAGCAAATTCACATGGTGCTTAAGGATGGATGATCTTATCATTGATTTACAAAATAGATTCTAATAAATTTAAAGAAAAAGTTATTGTCATGTCATGACTATGAATACCTAGAACCCAAAACCATAACAATATCATAACTACACACCAAACTATTACATGTAACTCATCTTCCTACTCTAGGTTGCAAAATGGGCATTAGGCATCATCTAAATTTGTAATTTATTGAATAAATGAACTAGTTATTACCTATAAATAGAGTGTGCATGTGCATTTGCACAAGTATTTATCGTTATAAATATAAAAAAACATGTATATAATTAGAGAAAATTATTACAAAAGTGTTAAAATTTAATTTGATGTGTTTATTGGACAATTATAAAATTAATATTTATAAATAAAAAATATTTAACAACTAATATAGCCCAAGTGAGGTATAAAATTTTAGCAAAATTCTAGTTAGTTTATGTTTAATTAATATAGTATTTAAAAATTAATATCAATAAAATATTGATGAAATTTGAATAAATAAATTTTATTTTATTTTTTGAATACTTTATCAAAAATAGAAAATGTAATTAAAAATTTAACTAATATTTTTATATTAAAATTTTAACTTATTTAAAATATTTTTACAACAACAATAAAATATATCATATTATATTTATACCACTTAGTGATATTAATGACTAGTTATAAATAAAATAAATTAATATGAAAAAGGAAAAAAATGAAAAACATGCAATGAAGTAAAGGAAAAAAAAGAAATGGTGTGCAAGCTTAAATATAATAATAATTAAGAATAAAATATATAATCAAGTAATTAAATTAAATTAAATTTTAACTTATTTAAATTATTTTTATAATAAAAATATATATTATCTTATATCTATACTATTCACTAATATATGTGACTTAGTTGTAAATAGCAGGATAGAACAAGAAAAAAAATTGCAATGAAATAGATTAAAAAAAGTGAAACAGTGTGTGTTGTAAAATTTTTATAAAATCTCAATAGATATATATTTATTTTTAAATATAACACTTAAAAATTAGTATTAATAATTATTAATAAAATTTAAATAAAAAAATTTTATTTTTAAAATTTTTATAAAAATATAGAATATAAATAATTAAATTAACTAATACTTTTATATTAAACATTTGAATGAACAAAAAAAAAGAAAAAAAATGAAAAATATGTAATGGAGTAAAGAAAAAGAAGAGAAATAATATGCAAACTTAAATGTAATGATTAGATAAAAAATAGAATAAGTAATTAAGCAATTTAATTAAATTAAATCTTTAACTTTTTAAATTATTTTTATAATAAAAAGAAAATAGAAATACTATATGTATTATAAATAAGTTCCAAAATTGAGTTTTTAATCTTTTATCTCCAGTAGATTAAGTTTTATAAATTTGCCTAATTATCTTGTATTTAATAATAGCCTTTTTTGTTCATTCAAAACACAATTCCGAATTCTATTTTTTACGCATATGCCATTACTCAAAGAAAATATATTGTTTTATACCTATACTACTTAATGATGTTTGTGACTTAGCTATAAATAGAAGGACAGGGCATAAAAAATGTAATGAAATAAATAAAAAGAAGATAAATTAGTACATGAATTGTAAAACCTTGAAAGAATTACAATTGATGTATATTCCTTTTGAAATATAGAGTGTCATGAGCTAAATTTAATTATAAGTGGCAAGGAACCTATTACATGATTTCTACTAGCCTAATCTCATTTGTTTATCATTATTTTGGTTATTTAATTTAAATGCATAGAAGAGAGAGAAGGCAACACTAGGTAAAAGGCATTTTATTAATCATCAACAAGTTTTCTAAAATATGAGAAAGTTATAATTGCTTATAATCCTTTTAACTTAAGGATAAGTCAATTTAACTAACTCAGAGGAATTTAGTTCAAGAATCCTTTACTTAATGTCTATACAAAATAAGGCTCCCAAATATAGGTCTATCTAATAGATGTCTCTCTTATCAAAACCATGCTAAAAGAGCTTCCAATGGAGTTAATTCTATAGTGATGATGGAGGCTTGACCTGTATATTTGAAGAATAATAGTGGAGGAGTGAATTTAGGGGCTCATTAAATAAACAGTATAGTGTAGGCAATTATACTAATACATCAATTTACTAATTAGACAATCTTTTTGTAAAACTTATCACATATAATACATTCATCCTCAAGTAGCAATAAAAAGCTCAATCATAGTCATATCATTACAAGTACATCATATTGAGATAACCAATGACGATTAGATTCCAATGTCATGGCAAAATTCATAACAATTGATAATAATAAATGTACATCTTCCTTGTAACTCATAGGTCAGTTTTCATACCTTACATAATCTTATCTTTATTTTTTTAAGGTCAACCTTATAACATTAATAAGCATACTACTAGAAATTAGACATATGACATTTACATAATCCCTCCAATCACATTTCTCATATCATAAATCACAATGCATTTCTTTCTTATATATTTCTTCTTATATCATATCTCAAGATATTTTTATCATATTCTTATAACAATGTCATACCTTAAGGCATGGCCACCTATCTTTTCAATGCATAAATAAGTACAAATCATACCATATATTATGTATCTCAAGATGTCTAAGTCTCATTTTGTTTCATAGGTAGTATAACAATTTTATTTTCAATGAATATCATATGATACAGTACTTAGAATTCTCATTTCATGCCTCATTTTCATGTAAACAACTTATCATACTCCTTCTTATATTGATGTTTAGAATCATTGCATCCTACTTTTAATCCTTATATAACATGATAATAGAATGTACAATGGGTATAGTTAATTATATATTCAACTATAAGAACCTTGAAAATAATTTTGGAATCTATTTCAAGGTCTTGAAATAAATTTGGAGCTCAATAGCATAAAATAGGATAATTTTAGACTATAATAAAAAAACAATAAGGTATTAAGTTTTAATATATGAGTTGAAGCTATGATTAAACTCCTTGATCAAGTTCAATCATAGCATAAAATTATGGAAGGCAAAAAATAATTTTAGACGATAATCAAAATAAAAATAGGATATTAAATTTTCATGAGGTACATGATTCTCTTCACCACTTTTATTTGAATATTTTCAATTAATTTGAAAATATAAAAAATGCTTAGCGGAATACTTATAGAATATATTGGTAAAAAAATAAATTATTTAAGTAATTTTAGAGAGTTAGACAAATTACAATGAAAAGTATTATGGAGAAAATTAAAAAATATATTTATAAAATAAATGTCTATTCATAATTATGAATAATCATATTTTGTGTGATTAGAAGGAAGTTGATTAGTCGATTTAACTAAGATATTTTGTGTGATTAGGGAGAAAAATTGAATAAAATATTTGATGTAATCAGAAAAGCTTAGTTGCAAAATATATTTTATTATAACGTAATTTGAAACATAAAATACAATTAAAAAAGAAGTGAATGATTAAGGTGAATAAATATATAAAATTTAAGAGGACATTATGAATATATAAGATGCAATAATTGAGTGTTGAATTCCAATTCTAAATTAATTAATTAAAGGCCAAAAATTAAGTAAAATTCCTTAGTCACTTGTCGTAAAGTTGTCCATTCAAGTTATGGTAAATATATTAGTTGCTTTATTCTCAATCAATAACTTCAATTTTATAATTACAATAACTAGTAATGTTATAATTATAATAAAGTAATTAATATATATGTCGTAATTTGGATGAGCAATTTTATGGCAAATATTTAAGAAATTTTGCTAAAGTTTTACCCTTAATTAAAATCATAATTTTAAGAATTTTAAATGTTTATTCAAAAATTAAAAATAAATAATTCACATAATTTTAAGGAGTTACATAAATTAAGGTAAAAAAAATCAGGGAAGATAAAAAATAATTTTAAAATGAATGTGAAATTGGAATACTTCTAATTAATTCATGTGGTTAGGAAAATATAAATAAGGTATTTTATATGATTAAAGATAAATGTATTAAATAAAATATTTAATATGGTTAAAAAGAGACTCCATTTATAAGAAAGGGAGTGAAAACTAGCAAAAAATATATATAAAAAATTCAATTAACCCTTTAATATAATGGAAGTAAAGGGCAAAAATGAAAGAAGAAAGAAAGTAATAGGTAGAAATTTGATAATATAAGAGGGTGTAGGAAGTTGATACATTAAAAAAGGTCTTATTTTAATAATGAAATAATTAATACGCAAAATAATAAGAGTGGATAAAAAGATATGTAATAAAATAGATATAATGAAGGGAAATAATTTAATATAAAAGATAGAGAAAATAAAGAGTAAAAAAATTATATATAAAAATAAATATGAGAGGAATTATGTCATGTTTGGTACAATTGAATGGAAAGAAATAATATGCAAAAAGTTTGTTTGGTAAATAATATAAAATAAGAATGTCTATTCTCTAAGAAATAATCATCCTATTAAATGATAGAATTTCCATTTTATAATAAAAATAATAGAATGACCATTCCATTATTTAAAGAATGATTTTTTTATATTTTTATCACTTATATTTCTCATATATTTCAATATTATCTTAATAAATAATAAAAAAATATATTTTTAATATTATATTATTAAAATATTTTATTAAATATATTTTAATAATAAAAATTAAAATAAACATTTTTATAAAAAATTTTAATATAATTTTCTTATTTTTTCTACAAGAATTATTTGTTCATTATAATATTGATAATTATGTTTTTTTAACTGCAATTATTAAAAAGCATTATAAATAAAAAATGCCAATACTATATTTGATATAAATATAATTTCAATTTTATACTTATTTTTATTTTTAAAAATATTATTGTCATTGACATTTTTTTATTCCATTTCTATAATATTTTATTATATTAAATATGATTATAAATAAAATATTATTTTTATTTTTAAATATATCAAATATAATTATGGAATATTTTTCATTTTATTTTATTATTTCAAACATTTCATTAGTACCATATGAAGGAAGGAGGAAGAAAAGGAGGGACAAAAACAGGGAGAAAGAGACAGAAGTGGCTCATGAAGGAAAAAAAAAACAAAATTAATGCTCGAGGATAGCATAAAATAACATGTGGCAAAGAAGAGATATTGCGACACGCGTTTAAGACACGGGTCTTTAAAAGTTAAAAGTCCTCAACAGTTCAAATTAAAATGATGATAATGATAACGATAATAATTATTATTAATATTATTATTATGTCTTTTATCAGAAAAAAGGTGCATTACAGCAGGCAAGAAAGGGACAGGCTAGTCCAGTATCTTCTGTTGAAGATAGTAATCCTTTACGAGGGCATCATCAATGATGGTATCACTGCAGGAACATGGTTTCCTACTTTCCTAATAAACTTTCTGCTCTTTAATCATGTCTTAAATAACAATGATGCTTGTTTCCCTATTGACATTACTACCCGACCGATTCAGAGTGATTACTGGAATCAAATAAACTCCGATTATTGTAGATTCTTGGTGAAGATTTTTTTTCTTTCACTTTTTTAAACTATAGAATACTGGTACTTATAAATTCTCCGTTAGTAGCAAGAAAAATTGATTGAGGTGAATGCATTTCATTTTCAATGCCAATCATCTTCCTCTATTTAAGAGTTGTGACTGCTTTTACATTTGTTTGGCCTGTATGTAGCAATTGTAAAACATAAAGTTCTCTCAGATTTCAAATACCAAAAATAAAAAAAAGGGCCCCGCCGGGGGGGGGGGGATGCTAATAGATTTCAGTAGAAGATGCAGACTCCACTGCTTGCAATGTGACTTGCCTAGAGATCACTCCTGGTTCCGAACATGGCTTGTCGATTTTAGTTGAGGAAATATGCATGTCACCATTCACGATTCCTTTTAAAAGCTACACATATTATAATATGTAAATACTAAATGTAACTATTAAGATAATTTATACTAACTGTTTAGGCCGAATGATTTCAATTCAATAGTTATCTTGGGACATGATATTTTTAATTATAAGTTCTCCTCATATTTCAATTATAAATTATGATGAATATAGAGAAATGCAGGTGTTGTAAAGTAATTATCAGTACTAGATAAAAATAGACAAAAGGGTCACTTGAGGTTTGGTCTTTTGGCTTCTATCTCAAGATGAAGCTGCACATAGTGTCAATCGGAAGTGGAAGTGACATTGTTTGGAGGCTTTGCTGCTTCCAAATTCTTTGAAATTTGAACTGTGAAATGTACTTTAGGCTTCATGTGTCTCTTGCTTCTGCTTGGATTGGTCAGATTAGCCACTATTCTGCAATAATATAACGTGAATTCCTTCCTCTTTTTATATCCCCCACTCGTCTTGAGACATCTTGGAAATGACGTGCCTTCTTTCAACAACGTAATTCATAATTGGGAACAAAGCTGCTAGAGATCTGCATTGGATTTGTTCTTTTTCTGAAGTAGCTGAGCAATAATGGTGTATGAGATCGTGACATCTGGAGTTACTAATCAATTTTTTCGATCAATATATAATGTATTAAATTTAATTTTAAAAAAATAAATTTAATAGATAATCATATCTAATAATATATCAATATATTATTTTATTAATAATATATTAAAATCTCTCTTAACAAACAATTCAAAGTTATTTATCAAAATGGAAAGACTATAATATACTACTAGATTTAATGATATACTACGTTTATTTTTTTTTCAAAGCCAAATATATTATATTATATAATGATAAGTTAATAATTAAATTTAATAATGTGCTAATATACCATTACATGAATAATATACTATAATCATTTCCTTAACCTTTAAGCTTTAATATAGAAAAATAAAATTATGTACTCCCTGTCATGTGCCGATCTAATAAGAACCCGTATTTTAGGTGACCTTCCAATTTTAGACCTAAAATTTTGAAGTATAGTTTGAAGCCTATTAATCCATTATTCACAACAAAAGAGTAAACTGCCATATAGACCCTTCTGCTTCCTTTCTCAAATTTTCTCCATTTCAATTTTTTATTATTTTTAATATTAATAATTTAAAGAAACAAAACTATCAAATCTACTACTTGAAAAAATTAGGGAAATATTAAATTTGTATTAAAAATGTTTTAATATTTATGTCGTATCAATGTTCAAAATTTTGCATCAATTTAATATTTCTATTACAAAATTTTATTTCCATCCCTGTTTCATATTTTCATTATTATTAACTTTAGTAATTAATACAGACAAAATTATCAAGTTATTGCTTGAAAAAAATTAGAGATACATTAAATTAATACTAATGTTTTCACATTTGTTTAGCATCGATTTCAAAAATTTACATTAATATAATATTTCTGTCACTAAATTTTGTATGAATAATTATTTTTATTTGAAATCTTGACTTTTTTCATTTTAATATATTCATTAATTGAAATAACAACATAAGTTACTTTTTAAATTCATATGAAAAATCAAAGTATCATGATTTATGAATTTAATAAAAAGAGTGCAATTTCTAAAATTTTAAACTACTCATAACCCTTTATAATAATAATAATAATAATAATAATAATTTCATAATTATATTTAACTTTTTTGTACAACTGAAAACTTGTTGAGCATATATCGCGTAGACGATTTTAATAGTAAACTGAAAAGTGACAATATTACTAAATTAATATAAGATATGGCAAATTAATTCTTAATTAATATAGAAATATTTTTAAATATTAATTTGATATCTTAAAAAATTTCAGGTATTCTTTATAAAATTTATTTTCCATATGCATCTGACAAATTCTTATGGATTATAGAAAGGCTTTATTTTATGTAAATATTTAATAAATTAATTAATAACTGATAAATTAATTGATAGAAAGACTTAGTTAATAAGTTAGTTGATATCTTATAAAATTTCAAATATTCTTTATAAAATTTATTTTCCATGCATCCGACAAATTCTTATCAATTATAGAAAGGTTTTATTTCGTGTAAATAACTGATATATTGATTGATAATTAATAATTAATAAATTACCTAATTGCTTAACAAGTGTTTTGCAAATTAATTATTGATCCAGTTGAAATTATAAAATGATGTAAAAAATATATTAATGAAAATAGATATATAATTGAAATAATTTATATTTATTTAAAAATTAAATTATATTAAAGCAATTAAAAAGTTTAAAATAAAAATATAATATTTAATATTTAATTAATTATATTTTATAAACTTATATATTTATCTATTTACATAATTTTTATTTTATTATTATTTGTGATAAAATTATAATTACTTAAAATATAATTAATTATATTTTATGAAATTATTTATATACATATTTTTATGTATTTATAAATTAAAATTAGGATATAATTATGTTAAAATTAAGTTATTTATATTTTATAAAAAAAATTAAATTTATATTATAGACGGTATGGGTTGTAAATTAATAAAAAAAATAATAATAGGTTTGGAAAGAATTTGAAGAGATAGTAGCTTATAAGTTATAAGTCACTTAAGCAATTTATTAAATTAGAATTTTTTTTTTCAAAAAGTTAATATAAAAAATATATCTAGAAATTAACATATAACTTATTGACCAAGTCAATAACCAATAAAATAATTTATTTATTACACGAAATGGAGCAAAAATCTAATCTAAATAAAATATCATAGAGACTTTTTATTTATTATATTTTATTTAGTCTTGAGGTTATATTATTATTTAAATTTATTTATATTTTGTATTTATTTTGTGAATTTCCAAATCAAATAAAGTAAACGTTTATAGTTCAGAGACCAATAAATAATTAAATTTCATCTGTTTTGCCTCTATTTATTTTGTTAAAATATATTTTTTGTTAAAAAAATCTTATTTATATGTATATAAGTAAAAGAATGATACATGACTTTTATACCTTAATTAAAAAATTGTAATACCAAATATAATTATGTCATCCAAGGGTTAATTGAATTGCTATCTTTTAATCTAATTAGGCTTCATAATAAATTTTAAGTAGGTCTCTAATAGTCTTAGCATGGCTAAAGGTGTACATGGATTTTAGGTCGGGCGGGTTTCAGGCCGGGCCATCTGGACTAAATCATATAAAATTGAAGGCCCGAATTCGAACCGACCTATTTATATTTTAAAAAAATTTAGCTCGGTCCAATCTGAATTTTAAATTAAAAAGCCCGAAACCCAGCCTGAAAGCCCGAAAATATTTTTTTTTATTTTCTAATAAAAAATAAATTTTTAAAATAAAAAATATATATATTTAAAGAGATAATATGATATTTAAATATATAAAATATTTAATATGTTAAATTAATATTTTTTATATTAAAAATAATTAGATATAATTATATTATTAAAAATAAATTATTATAATCGGGCCGAGTCGGGCTTATCGGGCTTTTTTTGCCTTGTCTCGAGCCCGGTTCAATTATTAATCAGGCCATAGAAAAAAGTCCCATCGGACTATCAAGAAAAAAAAAAAACCTAAATACTCTATTTTTCCTGGCCGAGCTCATCGAGTCGAACGATTCGCCCGGCCCATGTACACTTCTAAGCATGGCATTGGTATTTTTCCTAATAAGATTGAGGGAACCTCTCTTTCCTATCATTTTATTTAAAAAAATTATTATATCTAATGTCATTGTAATGAGGAAAATAACCTTATTTTGAAAATAAAAGATGTTATTTTTCATATTTAATATTAAATTTTTATTTTTATTTTAATATTTTATAACTAGATTTATAAAAAAACTATTTTTTGTCGAAACAAACAAACCCTAAGAGTTGGTTTAATATAGCAATAAAAATAATTAATTTTAGAATATTGGTTTTACAAATTTGTTTTATGTTTTGTAATATCAAATAATAATTTGTTATATATAATATATTTTATTTGGATGATATACAAGATAATTACTTTATAGTGTTAAATTATTAAAAAGAATAGTAAATATACATAATTATATCAAAATTGCTAATTTTTCTAATTTTTGATATTATTGTTTGTATAAGAATATATATATAATATATATTCATAGTTCAAATAAATAAAATATGTTATTTAATTTATGTATATTATTACTTAATATATGTTCTTATTTATTTAAATTATTTTTCATAAATAAGAAAGCTTAATTATTTATAATTAATATATGGTTTCTATTTATTTTGATATTTAATAATTTAAAAAATTGGATAATTAAATTATAAATCTTGGAAGTTATTCATAAATTTAAATAAAAAATGAGATTAGAATGTGTATAAAATTAAAAATGTATATTGTTAGAAGAAGATCAATAAAGGTAAAATAATATAAAAAATGAGGTTAGTATAAGTATTAAATTTAAAGTTCCTCTTTTTATAATCACAATTAGAAAATAAGCTATTTAGATAGTTTATTTTGAAAATAAGCTATTTTAAATAGTTCTTTTCTTAATTATTATTGTCTATAATTAATTATTGAAAACTTTCAATAGTACAACCAAACATTTTTAAAAAGATAATAATAAATTATTTGACTTATAATTGCTAAACATAATTTTTAATTACTATACCAAATTACCACAAGTCTTATAGAGTTTTCCATAAAGAGCCATTAAGTTGGAGTATAATACAAGAGAAGACTAACAGTATAAGGCTATATTGTCCTATCTTGAAAGGTGTTTGATACATCCATTACATAGGGTAATATATCTTATCCAATCAAGCCATTTTATTTTGTTAACATAAGATAAAATTATGATTTCCCATTGAATATGATATATATGAATTGAGAGGATAAGTGTAATTTTTTTTCTTTTTTATCCTTTTAATTTTGAATAATGACATTTGCACAACAAAATGAGAAGTTATCAACGAACTACAAATTGCAAAAATGGTGGTTAACTATCATATGCTATTATTTATTATTATTAATCATCACTTATTATTATCTATTATGATTGACTATTATTTTTTGTAACTTATTATTATTGACCATCGTCTACTATCATCCACTATTATTAACTATTGCTTGCCGCTTTCACCTTTTACTATTATTAACTATCATCCACTATTATTTATTATTATTGACTATCATTGCCATATACATTGTTAACCACCAATTTCTAGTGCTTACCATTGTTGACCCTCACTTGTCACAATCTATTATTATTGACTATCATCTACTGCCATAGTATTACTAGCCACCGACTGCCTTTTGCTTGAAAAAAGTACAATTTTGCATACTAAACGTTAATTAAAGATAATTTTGTCTAAATAATTTTTTTAATACCACCTATGTTATATACACATGATAACAAATAATGAATAATATAATTTTATACTATTATCTTTTTATATAAATATGTATTTAATATTGAATAGTCTTATATATTATCTTTTTATTGTCCTATCCTATTCCATATTATCATATCATCAAAACCAATCCAAAATTGCTCTATATTAATGCATTCTTAGTGAGTTTTATTCATTCATTTAGTAATTAATTCAATTTAATTTGGAATTATTTGTTCATTTTTGGCATGTTAAAAATTTATTTTCCCACTACTACTCTTCTTATTTAACAACTTCTCTTCTTTTTTTAAATTTTTTTCTCTACCAATAACAATTGAAAAAAGATTTCTACTCATTCAACTATACATAACATTCACAACCAATATTGGATGATAATATAACAAAGTGAGTTAAACATTTTTGCAACTATGATTGAAGTAGCACTACTTTGCAATCATATATAACCGATTTTATATATAATTGACTTAATTTTTACAACTAGGATAGACAAAATGTAAAAAAAAAATTCATGCCATGGCAGACCAGCTATAAGAAACTTGATAAGAAAAATGTACTGCAAAAGCAAAGCGTGAAAGCAAGAATACATAGAGGAAGGTCAATTTCAGCTAATAGCTGTAATCAAATCTTGCTTGCAGAGTCCCTTGGAAACTAAGAATCCTTCAAAGCAAAGTACCCATTTCATGGCATCCAAAAGGTTAAAAACACAACATGCCCGTTGCGCAAGGACAATAATCATCAAAAGAAGCTTGCAATCTTCTGTCTTTAATTGTCCTTTTTCTGCAAAATCAATGGCAATTTTGATTAAGCCAGCTGAGTGAGGGTTTTCTTTCCTTAATATCTTGTTACGTGTCACGTTTTACCCCTAGAAATCTATTAACTTTCTAAATGTAGAATGTAGGTTTGGTGGGTTGCTTTGCAGCTTAGAAGGTCAGCTATTCAAACCATCCCCACTTGGGCATGTGTGCATGTACTCATGAGTCCTGATCAATGGCTTTCTTTTCCGCAATCACATGATGGATTTCCCACCTTTCTGGTGGGGTCGAAGGAGTCCGAAGTATGAGGTTTGAAATTGATAATCTTATGAGAAGTTCGTGGGAGAGATTATTGTGTATGGATACATTGTTAGATTTTATTGTTAAATTTTATTTATATTATATTATACTATATAAATAAATAAAATCCAACGGTTTAGATCACTAATGCATCAGTGTAACTAATGCACTATAATCATTACTTAAATTTATTTCATCCAAATATTTTACGTAGAAAAATATTATATATATATATATTAATAAATGAATTATATATTATTTATATTTATAGTTAAAACAAATTATATCTCAAGTTATAGTTAGAGAGAAATCAAATTTCTTTTTGAAGATAAATTTACTTTTCTTGAACTCTTTGAATTTAACATTAAATAAATAAAATAATTTCTATCATTTTAATATTTTATAATTATATTTTATAAAAAATATTTTTTATTGAAATAAATGATAATGTGAAAAATATAGGTTTTATTTGATAATTAGCTGATTATATCAGCAATTAGCTGGTTGAATTAACTGTTAGTTAATAACTAATTATATTAACTTATTTGACTAATTGATATCATTAATTATTTATATAAAGATCTTTAGGTAAAATTTACTATTTATTCAAAGTTATTTGTATGTAAAATAACATATGAAGATATATGTATGTTTTATGATTTATTTGAGTATTTTTTTACTTAAATAATATTTAAGATTATAATATATTATCTATCATATTAATTTTTTGTCAAAAATTATATCATTATAATTTAGAATGCTCATTTATTTTTTTAAAAATGAATAATTATAATTTTTAATTAAAAATACTTATAATATTTTGGTAGATATGACAACTATTAAAATTTATTTTGTAAATATTTTTAGTATTAAATTAAAAATTCATATATTTATCATTAAAAATATTGATATGTTACATATTTTAAGTATAAAAATATATCTTTTACAAGTAATATCATTCCATTTTTTCATTTTTTTCTTAATATGTGCTATTCTTTAATTTAAAAAATATCATTTGACAAAATATTAATTTTCTCAATAAATTTTCTATTATTTTTATGAAATGAAACATATATTTTCTTCTTTGTTTATACAATTTGATAGAAAAGATATGATTATATTCATATAAATTTTTTATTATTATGTAAATATTTTAATATAATTTATTATACTTATTTATTTTTATTTAAAAACAAATAATTATAATTATTATATGTATTAAATTTTTCTCTAAAAAATAGATAAATATAATTTAGTATTTTCTTATTTATCAAGGATGAAAATGTAAAAAAAATATAATTATAGGTAAAAATATTATTTTTATATTAAATATAAATCAATTATTTTAAAATTTTATTATTATTAACTTTAGTAGCTTTTTTAAAGTAACCATTTGAGGTTCAATAAGTTAACTAAAATAATTATTTATTAAATATTCAAATTAACTAATTTACTTAATTAAACAATTAAAAATATTTAAATTAATTAAAGATTAAAGAAAAAGCTATTTACCAAATACTACCATAATATCCTTGGTATCTTTGTGATGCGTCTAGATTTCTTGAATTTTTTTTTGTTTTTATTTAACTTAAAAGGGATAGAGATAATTTATAATTTTTTAATTGCATTCAACTATTTTCATACTTTTTAATATGAGATTTGTTTAGGATGAAAATACTAAATAATAGTTTTTTCAATAATAATATCTTCAATAATCGAAGTCATAATCTTTTTATTAGAATTCATTAACTTAGTTTAAAATTTTCATATTTACTTTTTGAAATTTACGTCATTAACCTTTTTTTTAAGAAATGATGGGTGTCCAAATACGTTGGCCGGGGGAGGTTATGACCTGTCAATTATATTGCCCTTTTGTTTGCTACTTCATCATTTCAGTGCAGAGTGTACTATACTAATCATCGGAGGCTACCCTATTCAAGCCCCAAACTACACTGTGGCACCGTCATAGAGGGGGTCAATGGCCATGGTCCCAAATCACGGTGGCTGCGTTTTGAGAACGTCAGTTTCGATCAAATAACTATTTGATTGAAAATGTTGAACTTCGCAATATTTTAAAAATAATTATTTTGTACAATTCAAATAACTATTTTTCAGTTAAATCTGTTAAATATCAATAGATCTGTCATTTACCAAATGCATACAAAATTTTTTTCACACATTTTTATATATTTACTTTTCTTAAAAATTCATGTCCATCCTGAAATATTATGTAACACGATTTAAATATATTTTGATGATATTATTAATAATTTATGATATTTAAACATTTATAATTCATGTATAGAATCTATAAAATTTATATTTTTTTCATTTCAATTATGAATACTTATATTTTTAATTCTAATTTTTATAGAGTATATATATAAATCCTATAGTTTTTTATACAAATTATAATTTTATATAAAGTTTATATATAATAAATTTGTAAAAAGTTACAATAATACTGATAAAAGTTGCATTATAAAAAAATAAAAAACTTTTATGATTTTTTAATAAAAATTTGCAATTTTTAGTTAAATAAAATACCAAAATATGCTTGTAGTTAATTTTTACGTGCAGTGGGAATGTAATATAAAACTTTTATCATTTTATTGTTATATCAACTAGTCATTGATCCGTGCATTGCACATGAGCAAATTAAATATCTTATTTTATATATTTTTATATTATTTTGTATTATATCTTTTAAATTGTGTGATATTATTTTTTCATTATTATTTTTTAAAGAAATGAGATTGTTAATAGGCTTTTATGAAAAATTTGTATACATTTTAATTGCAAGATATTTTTAATTTTTAGATACCAGTTAAATTGTGGTTATATTTCAATTATTTTATAAATAAGCGTCTTTTATTTACAAAGAATTTGTGTACTTTTTATCACTATACTTTCATTTTTGGATAAAAGTAATAATTTACTTGAATTTCAAACTGCCAAATTCACATTGAATTATCTACCATATCAGAAAGTGGGTAAAAATAAAATAAAAAAGGAAAATGGAGCTTGACATCCAGGGCTCCTTTACTACTTTTCAAATTTTCTTTGTGCTTTTTGTTGTTCACCTCAATTCACTTATCCTTTACTTTTCAATTATTTTCTTTTCACTCAGTCTCACCGAACGTTAACGGCAAATTCATCATGACAACATAATGAAGCAAAGGCTTGAGGAAAAAAAAAATGCAAGAATTACATTTTGTTACTACATTTTATATTTATAGTGCACGTTGGGTTTTTCTCTTTATATAAGACAGAAAATTGAGAAAAAAATTTAAAGAGATCAAACCTTAGAATTAGGCAATCGACACTTTATCCCAGTTGTCACACGCATAATTTTTAAAATCGGATTGAACTGGCGGGTGAATAAGTCCGATTATCCCTATTAAATCAGAAATGCACATGGATCGGTATGAATTGGTCAGAATCGGTGTGAACCGATCAAAATCAATTTTTCATAAATTTTATATATTTTTGTAAAAAATAAAAAATTTATAATTTTATAATAATTTAAATATAATACTATTATAATTTTATATCAATTGAATTTATATTTTTTTATAAAAATATTTTTGATATAAATTATTGGCATATCTATTATATTTTATCACTTATGTATTTATATCATTAATTTATATTATATTTTTGTTAATTTTAGTATAATTTATTATTACAAATATTTGTAATATTAAAGTAAATTATATATAATATATATAATTTATATTTTTAATTCAAAATCGGTTCAACTAATGAACCATCGGTTAAACCATGAACTACTGATTTCTCCGGTTCAATGACTGATGTGATTTTAAAAACTATGGTCACACGAAATCAATTTTTTGGTTTTATCGTACAACCAGAGACATAATACCAACCATTTTCAACATAAATCATTTTCATGGTATTCATATAAAAGGAAGTTGTTTCGTACGAATGTAAAAATATATTACTATGATTTCGGCAAATTTTGGTGAACTATATTCATTTTAACTTTCGTTTTTCTTTGCATGTATAGTTCAATATTACATTTACACTTCTACTTTTTTCAAATATTTGTTGCGAATCAACAATTTCAGATAAGATTTTCAATTATTTAATTGGATTTGCTTGTTTAATTGTAAGATTGCATTAAACTTGTCATTTTATCTTATCATAAAGTAATATAAGGATGCATGATATAAATATTTAATTAGGTTGTATTTACTTTTGCGTTAGATTGGTGACTACTTCTACATTCAAATCTATGCTTTAGATGATAAACCTATGATAGATAACCAAATTTCACTTCTCCTAAATTTTGAAACAAATTGTATAATAGTTGTTGATGTTAAAATTAAATTAATTTGATGGAATTTTATTCCAAGTATTTTCCTACACGTCCTTTTGTCAGCATACCCCATAACTTGGCTTTCATTGTCATTTCTTGCAATTTCACATGGATAACAATTCTTTATCATTATTTTTCTAACCCCTTATTTTGTAACTTTATGATTCTTCTTTTTATTAGTTTACCTTGTATCAATATTTGTTCAATAGAAAACATACCTTTGAACAATCCCATGCCATCTACATAAAAAATTCACAAGTATACTTATGTTTTATAAATTAACATCATACACAACAACTTTAACAGGAGAATATAGTTTATTATGCCTTCAAGTATGTATTATTAGCAAATCTTTCTTTCAAATTATTAAAGAAAAGTAACTCAAATTTGTATTTGGGTATAATAGAATCTTATTATTCTACCTTCATAGTATAATTGATGTATAAAATTTGATCATGTATTTATAATTAACAACCTTGTATTTTGTCTTATTTGTTATTACTCCAAAATCTATAATTAAATAAATACAATCTTCTTGAAATGTTTGCATCAAATAGTAAGTAAGCATATTTTTTATTGTTACATGAATATGATTATTTACCTTCTGATAAATAAATTGGTTTATATAGGAAATTAAATTGATAATAGTAATCCAATAATGTTAAACTAACATCATGGAATACCATACTAACATGTACAAGGTCAATGTATAATTTAAAGTTGATGACGTTCCATAGTTGGCTAATTCTAACTTTGATAATCCGTTTATCTTTGTCACCATTATTCTTGTAGGGGTAATCAAATTTGTTGGTAGGTCTTGTTATTATGGAGGATAAAATTTGTGATCAAGTTGTATTGATTTTAATTTGAAATTGTGGTTGTTATATGTTGTTATATGTTGTAAGATGTCTTTCAATTTTGAAATTGTATCAAAAAATCAAGAGATGTCTTTACAATTTGCATGCTTAAATAAAATTCAATTATTACTATTATTATTATCATCATAAATTAAATTATTTTATTATTATTTTTAATACTCGCTAATAATAAATTATTAACAACTTCCTTGCAATGCCTTTTTATAATCCTTTTATTGTAACTTTAACCATTTTAAAATGCATATAATTACAGGATCAAGTTGTATTTGTCTTTAATCTTAATTTTAGCTTTTATTTATTATTTCAATTAATCACAATAGTTCAATATCTATTAATATTAATTAAATTATTTCATTATTACTTTTAATACTTATTAATAATTCATTATTAGCAACTTCTTTGTATTGACTTCTCACGATCCCTTAGTTGTAACTTCAACTTTTTTAATGATTAAATTTATGAGGGTTTATATAATTATAGTTCTATAATTGATTAAATCAATGTAATTATTACTTGAGTTGTATTTAAATAATTCATGATAAATTAATTTTAATCTTCTTGTATTTGTTATCTCAATCAATCAAATATTTAATTTATTAATTGATCTTTTTAATCTTATTTATTCATTTTATTAATCAGGTATAGTTTTGGTATGGTTAATCAAATATTTTAATTATTATTTGATCTTTTTCTACTCTTATATATTAATTATTAATCAAGTAGTTTTGATGATATAATGAGTAGGTATATACAAATTTTATATTATTATGAACATGTGTCAACGTATAAAGTTTGCATACTATCCATTATTTATAAATCGTTAATCTTCACATTTATATATAAATATTAATAAATTTTACTCTTTTTTTTAAGTAAAAAAATATACTATTAATTAGTAGGTAAAATAACATCATTTTTAAAGAATTTTTTTAAACAAGAATCACTACATTATAATATATTAGCCTATTTCATCATTTTCATATATAATTTTAGCCTATTTTTTATTTTTTAATTAAAATTTTATATATTCAATTTAATTTCTATTAATTATATAACATAAAAATTATTTCTAAAAAAGGATAAATTAATATATTATAATATTATCATTCTTCTTTAAAAAGATAATAATGAATTATATAATTTAATAAAATGATAAGTTAAGTTGATAATTAATATTAATTTCAAATTTTGTATATTTTAAAAAAGTGATTTTGAAAATTTTTAAAAGAGACAAAGTATAACTATACTAAAATTGAAGCGGATAATTTACATTCTTTTCTCTTGAATAATTGATCATAACTAACCGTATATCATTAGAGAAACTTTATATCTTTCAATTAGTGACTAGTCAAGCTTATTCGACATTTTTAGAAAAATAATATTTTTGAAAAATTTCACATAGTTTGTTAAGAATAATTTAATTAACAAAATTTAATTAATTTTAATTACATAATTTCCCTAGTTTATTATACCCCATACTAATAAAAGAGGTTTTATTTCGATATGACTTTATAAAAAAATATGATTTTATAAAAAAGATACAATTTTTTAATTTTTTATATAAAATTTAAATTTTTTGTATAAAAAGTTACAGTTATTTAAATGTGAGATAATATTTACACAAATATTATACTGATAATTAAATTAAATTATATTGATAATAAATTAAATTTAAATTTATGCAAATATTTCTTTTTTTTCAAAATATTACAAGTCGTATAAAGAAGTTTAAAATTTTAGAAAAAATATTTTTAATTAAAAAAATCACCAAAGGTTGATTTTTTTTTTCCCTCCTTTCAACTGTTATGGTATCCAAGCAAGATAAGCCCAAAACAGAAAACACACACAAAAATGGGATGAGGATGTGGGGACAGGCTAGCAAAACTGCTCGTTTGCCAGTTGCCATGATTGATTGTGGGTCCCGCTGGACCATTGCTTTCTGTCTGTCAGCTCACATGGGATGCGATCTCACTGCCTCCATGCACTCTGTCCTTTGTCATTATTGTCATCCTTACCCTCACTCCTTGGCTGCACACACTCCCTCGTACCATCTGATCAACTCAAGCGCGTCCTACCCACAACGTGCTAATTGAATTTCGCAGACCGACCGATAAGAATTGTTAAAATTTGTACAAACCTGACTGATTCATTTCCGCTTATTTCATTAACATCAGTATTTTATAAAAACTCATTTGTAATCAGTCCAAATTTGTAAATCAAATTATCTTATTTTGAAAAAATAATTAATCCGCAAATTAATTCATGATTCATATGAATACGATTTAATTAAATTTATTCTTTTAAACATTTTTTTTTACGAGCCTGATTTATAAAAAATTTGTGAACTGATTCGTCAAACCTACCGAGATTTGGATTTGTTAGGCATCCCCATTATTCGTTCACATCTCACCACGTGGCGCTCATATCGAGGACATTTCCGTGAAACTTTACGCATCCTTCTCTCTGTTCTTTTGCCTAGGTTTTGAATTTTTTGTTGTTATTATCAACCGTAAACCAGGGATTAACCATTATTTTATACTCCGTGATACGGGATTACCAACCTCCATATCTTTGTACGAAAAATATTATTAATTTAATAATAATAAAATAATAAAAATATTTTAATAATTTATTATTATTATTATTTTTAAATTTAATGAGTATATTAATTATAAAGATAAATATTAATAATATTGATTTAAATATTTTAAATTTATATTTTTAAATAATTAATATACTCATTAAATTAACATATTTAAATCAATATTATTAATATTTATCTTTATAAATAATATACTCATTAAATTAAAAAAATATTAATAATGATAAATTATTAAAATATTTTTATTATTTTATAACCATTAAACTAAAATATATTTTTTCCATCTAATTAAAAAGTGAGGGGGGTTAACAACAACTAGGATAGAAATAAATCGGGCAATTTATAAGTAATTTATAGTTTGACTCGTTAGAAGCTTGACTCAATTTGTTTATTTAATTAAATAAATTAGACATAAGTTAATATATTGATTTATTTATTAAATAAGCATAACTTATTTAACTTTAAGCTTAACTTATTAATTTATTAAGCTGATCTATTTTGTTAATATATTGTAGATATTTGATAAATAACTGATCAGTTAACTGATTTAATTAAATTTAACTAATTAATTTATAAAATTAGCTGATTTAATTGTTTGATAATTAACTATTTTAAACAACTTTTTCGCTTCAAACAACCAAAATAAAAAACGTTGGTGGGGGCAGTATTTTTGTTTAGCTGCTTTGGGATAAATATATATATTACCGAATTGCCCTCCTGTTATTTCAGCAGTTCTTGGCTCTTCTTTATTTCTTTCTTTGCGTTTTTTATTTTTGCTATATTCATTTCTTACTTTGTGAGCAGCATCTCAGCCAAATTCATTTTTGCAGTGTTTCAGTGCATGCATCATTCTAATATTAATATGAATTAATAAAACACCTATAATAATTATATTCTATTATAAATTAGGCTTTATAATATAAATTATATTCTATTATAAAGCCTAATTTATATTCTATTATATTTTTTCATATGTTGTAAAAAAATATAATAATTAGGATATAATTATAAATTTTTATAAAAATTATATTAATTTAATTTTTAAAAAATATTTAATTTGTAATAAATTATAATAATATATTATTTCAAAAAATTTAATCCATTAAATAATATATAAAATTTAAAATATTAAAATAAAAAATATTTAAATAATTCATAAAATATGCTTATATCCTTATTTATCATTTTATATACAAATAACTAATTATAAATAGTTAATTTTACTAAATATTTTTACTTAAACCGCTAATACAATTAGTTAATAATTAATATAATTAGTTAACAGTTAATAACTAATTGAATCAGTTAATAGATACAATTATTAATTAATTGCCAAACAAGGCTATTATCCTAATCTAATCCATTCATATTAATTGATTAGTTGTATCATAATTGCTATTATTTTATCATTATATCTTATTTTTATTTTTCAATTTAATTATTAACATTCTTAAATTTTAAAGTTTGTAAATGTTAAATTTATATTATTGTATTATTTAATCTTTTCATTTTAAATAAATAAAATTATAATTTGTTATGTTGAATTATTAAGATTTCCATAAAAATGAAGACAAAATTTTATTCAATGCCTTATTTAATTAAAAAAATATTTTTTTATTAAGGAACCTATTTAAGATATTTATAATTAAATTAATAAGTCTATCAATAATTTATTTAGATTTTAATAATTAGGCTTAAATAAGCCAATAAATCAGATTGAACTTCTTAAATTTTATAAATAAGTTAAGTCAAACTAAAATTTTAACTTACAAATAAGTCAAAAGTCAAACCTAGGCTAGCAAATTTTGAAATAGGCCTAATTTATTTGTGCTAAAACCTGATTAAGATTTGACTTGTTTCTATCCTTAACAACAATCTTCTACTATTTAACCTTATTTTTACCATGAATAATAATTTATTTAATATATCCAATATTCTAGATTTAAATTAAAAAATGAGAAATGCCCAAAAAACCATGTTTTTAATGATATCAAATGACATATCTATTTGCATTGAATTTATAAATTTTATACTATATTTATGAATGGTAAGGAGAGAGAACGAAAAAAACTTAAAGTATTTTATTAGTATTAAAAATTTAATATTATTTTATATAAATATTATCAATTATATTATTTTTTAACTTAATAATTAGATTTAATAAAAAATCTATTTTTGATAAGAAATTAATTATTTTTAAGAAAATCATATTATTAAGTTAGAGATATAAAATAATATTATATGCATTAAAAATGAGATTGAAAAATTGGTTTTAAATAGAAAGTAAGGGTTGTTAGTTAATATAGGATGATAGAATAAATCTATAAAATTTAATCTATTATGGGATGGTAGAAAAATCTATGAAATTTAATTTAATGAATATAAAAAACTTAAAAATCAATTTCAAAAATTACTTTGAGTGCCTATAATATTTTATGCAAAAATAACATTCTTTATAATATTTATATGAAAATAATATTGGATGATATAATGAGAGATAATCAAAATTAAAAAGAAGAGTAGAATACAATATTATGTCTCCTTTTCTTTAATGGAAAATATCATTTATTATTACTTTTACTGCAAGTTCAATAAAGTTGTCTAATGATAAATTCCACAAAAGGATATTTCTATAATTATAAAATTTTCTACCTTTTTTCTACATTTATTTTTTGCTAATTTCTGAAATACTTTTTCAATTTTTTTCTTTATATCTTAAGTTTTTGATAGCATTTAAACATTAAAAAAAATTATTTATAACCTCTTTTCCCCCCTTTTCATACATGTTCTTTCCATGTCTTTTCCATAAATATAAGGTAGATTTTATGTTGCCATAAATATTTCAAAATTTAAAACTAGGTGATGGTTTTAAAAATTATTAGATTAAAACTACTTAAAAATTTAAATTTAATTTACTATCAATATAAATAAAATTTATATTATTATTTATTCATGTGTGTCATTTAGAAATTATTAAGATTCTTTTATAATTAGTAAAATTTCTTAATTGCTTTTAATTTTTTAATGATGTATTATTTTTTAATTCATTAACAGTGTAAAATACTCTACACTAACGATAAATCAAATTTAAACTTATTATCCATTGCGTTATTTCAAGTTTTAAAACTTTGAGCGACCCTAGCAATTATCAAAATCTAATTTAAACAAGAATGGATAGAAATTGTGAAAGAATTTTGAGACTCAAGTTCTGTTTATTTTATTAAAAGTATTTTTTATAAAAATATTATTTATATATATATATTGATAAATGAGTAATATATTATTTATATATGTGCTTTAAAAAAGTAATATTTATTGTCATAGTTTTGAAAGAAAATAAATTTCTCTTTAGAACTTAAAAAGTTATTTTTTCTTAAATTTTGCATATCTAATATTAAATAAGTAAAATAATTTCTTTTATTTTAACATCTAATAACCACATTTTACGAAAAATATTTTTTTTTCAAACAAATAGAATCTTAATCGTAAACTATGTTTTCTTTTCCACTTTTATTAAAATTCTCCAACCAAAAAAAAAGTTATACCATAAAAATTCTTCTCTTTTCCGTTATCTTCCCTACAGGATAAAATAATGATTTATTTTGTGCATTTGACACAAAATTTCTACGAAATTATTTTTTAAAAACATTCAAAATCTTGTGCACAAAATTCCAATTTTTATTCTGTCTTGATATAACGAATGCAAACAAGCAAAACGACAGCGTCTCGGTAACACACTGCCACTGATTTTTACTTGTTTCGTCTGTTTTAACTGCAAGGGCAGATACACACTCTCTCTCTCTCTTGCTATGAAACCACGGGGGCTGTTTCAAATATTTTGTCGGCGGCAGACGTTACTAACCATATTCTTTAGTAGTGCCATCCATTTAATTAATCAAACTTTTCCGATCTCTGCCGTTCTCTTTTCGATATGTGCATGGAAAAAAAAAAAAAAAAAAGCTGTCATTTACATTCCTGTACAGAAAGCTTTTTCTCTGTGACCAAATACATACAATTAAGAAATTGAGATGGATTAGTTCTCTATTAGTTGTTTAAGTAGTCAATGCTTATAATAATATTTCTTCACAAACCACCTGCTGCCGCAGAAAGCTGCCCTTGAGGGTGGTTTTTTCTTATCTGTTGCTGCTATCTCGTGGCCAAACTCTGCGTTTGTTTTCATATTTCTAGTTGCTTGGGCATTTTGTGTTTGTTTTACATTTTTGTTTTCCTTGGTCAGACGCACTGACTAAAGAAGATGCTAGTAAGTACGTTTCTTTGTTTTCATTTGTCTGTGCTTCTTTCTTTGGTTTTGACGCCAGGTTCTGTTCAAAATCTGGAGTTTTTCAGGACTTGATTGGGTAAGGCTGAAAACTTTCAAGGGTTTTTCAGAAGTTTCAATCTTCGATTGGATTGTAGACGTGCTTGTCAAACTATGTTTATCCATTTGCTTATGGGATTTCAAGTATCAATGGGTTGGAAGGAAAATTCCAATATCAATTTTTTTGTATCCGCTCTGATTGAGGATGATTACATACTTCATTCAAACTGCCTTTTAAATTGGCAGCCATTTTTTAAAGTTTTTTTACTCATCATTTGCTATGGTTCAGTCAATTGACTTCACATGATATGTTCCATGTTCTTCAAAGAATTCAATTGAGAATTTCAGCTCTCTACTCTGGTATTCTTATAAAATATGCTCTTAAGCTGTCTGAATTATTTTCTAAGAGAGTATTTCTTTATGTCCAGTTATATCAGTATTTCAGATTTTCAGGATCATTTTCTTCTTTTCAATACTATGTCAGGTTGCATTGCTGTTGCTGCTAGCATTGAACAATACTGTGAAAACAAATGGAGAGGATGGTGATGGACAATGTGATTTCAAGCCAGCATTACACCCAAGACCACACAGCGTCTCCATTAAGGAGTTTGGTGCAGTTGGCGATGGCAAAACATTGAATACAATTGCATTCCAGAATGCCATCTTCTACCTCAAGTCATTTGCTGACAAGGGCGGTGCTCAGCTATATATTCCACCCGGGAAATGGATGACTGGAAGTTTCAACCTTACGAGTCATCTTACTCTCTTTCTGGAAAAAGGTGCTGTCATCATTGGATCCCAGGTATTTTTGACCTCTTGTTTCTTTTTCATTACCTTTGATTGTGTTCCCATATCTAGAATTAGATGCGGTTTTTCTTATATTTCAAGCCAATCTTCTTTGTTTAGGATCCATCTCATTGGGAAGTGGTTGAACCCTTACCTTCATATGGCAGAGGGATTGAAATTCCTGGAGGAAGATATGAGAGCCTGATAAATGGATACATGTTGCATGATGTGGTCATTACAGGTTTTTCTCCAGTTCTAAAGCTCTTGTTGAGAAATTTTCGTAAGCAGATATAACACATATCTTTACTCATTCCATATAAAAACAAGTTATAGGTCAATTTTGTAAACATCAATGTCTTGAAAAGTGATACATGGGATTCTCAAGGATCATTTGTCCCACGAAACTGACAAGCAAACTAAGGAATCACTTGTTTATATTGCCAGAGGAAGGATATGTGACAGTTATACGGGAATTTCTGCCTCATCCTTCCCACTCTTCTATTTGCCGGGGACTTTTCTTTTATCTTCATCTTCATTTACATTTTTAGGTAACAATGGGACCATTGATGGCATGGGAGTGGTTTGGTGGGAGTGGTTCAACTCTCATACCTTGAATCACAGCCGTCCTCATCTGGTTGAATTGGTTGCAACTGATTATGTGGTAGTTTCAAATCTCACATTCTTGAATGCCCCTGCATATAGCATCCACCCAGTTTACTGCAGGTATGCCCTATGCTTTTTCTATACTTCAATGAACTGATACTTGACTAAATTCCATTGGATTTGATGCAGCTATGTATATATTCAAAACATTACAATCACTTCACCTCCTGAATCCCCTTATACTGTTGGTATAGTACCAGGTTTGTGATGCTTAATGGAATCAATTCGCACGATTTCAACCTTACTCCTAGAGGAAGTGAATTTTCTTATTCCAAGAGAAGAGATATAGACACATGCAGTTGAACCTACAACTCTATGGATCTCACAGACTCTGAGATCCAGCCTGTTCTATCTTAATATCTCTCTCCTTTTTAAGGAAGAAAATTTCTTACTCGACTAGTAAGATGATGAAATCATATTTCGATACTTGATAGCTTATATGGTGATCACCAGGCTTAACTTTGAGCACTTGTCCTTCTCAGATTCCTCTGATAGCCTTTGTATAGAAGATTGCACCATTGTCATGGGCCAGGATGCAATTTCTCTTCAGAGTGGCTGGGATGAATACGGCATTTCTTACGGCAGGCCCACCAAAAATGTGCACATCAGGAGAGTGCATCTAGAAGCATCTTCTGGCTCTTCTATTGCATTTGGAAGTGATATGTCTGGTGGCATTTCAAATGTCCTCATGGAGCATGTTCGTCTTCACAACTCACACAGTGGCATTGAGTTCAGGACTACAAGAGGCAGAGGTGGTTACATGAAAGAAATTTTCATATCAGATGTGGAAATGGACAATATCGACATTGCATTAGCAGCCAAAGGCAACTGTGGGTCCCACCCAGATGACAAGTTCGATCCAAATGCCCTCCCAGTTTTGGATCACATCACATTGGAGGATGTGGCTGGCACAAACATCGGTCTTGCTGGGAGCTTCAGTGGAATTCAAGAGTCTCCCTTCACTTACATTTGCCTTTCAAACATAACCCTGTCTTTGAATTCTGGCTCCCCTGTTTCTTGGGAATGTTCGAATGTTTCCGGCTTTTCGGAGTCTGTGATCCCAGAACCATGTCTGGACCTCAAGAGTTCTTTGAATTCTTCTTCTTCATCCTGTTTCTCCCTGCTGAGTGTCACTGGAAAAGCTGAAGATCTGTGAAAACTTCCTGGTCATAAAATAATTAAAAAAAAAAAAAAATACTGGTTGCACTTCTACAAATCAAAAACTCCTCTCATAGATGGACAAGATCGGTTTGAATCAAGTTGTGTCATGTGTCTGCAGTTGTGAGAAAGTACTAGTTGTTCCACTCATTCTTGAGTGCCCTCCTTGTTTGAATTAGATTAGGCCACATTCTTTCCAGTAAAAAACTGTCATCTGGATCATTCATGTTTTTCTATACCTCCGTTTGCATTCTTGCATGTCAAAACCTGGCACATAAAACTTGTACAACTTCATTTCTTCGTTCATGTTGTAATGAAATTTTGGTAGTTTTGGCACAGAGGAATCAAGATTTTATAGTTCTGCATAAGTTTAGTTCATTGTGATTTCACTGTAAAGCTGGTGCTGGATTTGGGTAATACTTCAATTGTAGAAAGTTCAATTTGGTGCCATATCCGCGAATGGTTTGCTGGTAGTTGAAGACCATCAGCGACGGAACCAGAGAAAAAATTTGGGGCGGGATATTTTATTTTTTACATTGCACTTAAATACTAAATTGAAAAAATAGATATCAATATATTTTAAGTTTTTGTTTGACAAAAAAATTAGTATTTTTGTAATAATTTTTAAATTTCTAAAATTTTTCATAACAACATTTTATCAATAAAATTTTAACTTTTTATATGCTTATTTTATATAAAGTTTGTATAGAATTGTAACTTTCATGAAAAAATTATAAGATTTGTACCCATGATTCATAAAAAATAAAATCGTGAAATATACTATAAATATTCATAATTCAAAATAAAATTGATAAAAATTTATAAAATTTATATATGAATTATAAATATAAAATTTCAAATATCATAAATTGTTAATAACAATTTAACAAAGATTCTTAAATCATGTTACATTATGCTCATTCCATTCCTTTTTTTATTGTTGTTTTATAAAAATATTTTTTCTATTTAAATGCCATCTTAGAAAAAAATCAAGAATGTATTTATTATTATTTTTTAAATAGTGCCATATCATCTTAATAAATGATCAAAAGTTTTATATATTGATTTAAACTTTAATAAGTGATAAATTACAAAATGATAACACCTTTATCCTAAAATAAAATTTATTTATTATTCAGCAATTAATTCTTGTACATTCAAAAGGTATGAAAGAAAAAATTTACATTAAATTTTCATTTAGGAGTCATTTGGTTCAAATAGAAGTTAATTTATACAGGAAGTTAAAATTGTTAAAAAATAAATTTTTATGTAAATTTCCTAAAAAATTTTCAAAATTATTTAATTAATATTAAGGAATTGATACTTCTCAATAATTAACTTCTTACATTTTTATTTGGTTCAATTTTGAACTTCTTAAGAAATGCTAAACTATCCTTTAAAATTATAATATAAAAATAATAAATACCAATAAATTTTAATTATTTTTAATTACCTTTCTTTAAAATTATATTTCTAATCTCTCTTTCTATCATAATTTGTTTAAATTTTTAATTTCTTATAAAAAGTAAAATAAGTTTATATAAAATAATTAAGATGTCTCATATATATATATATATATATATATATATATATATATATATATATCTTAAATTATATTAATATAATTTAAAAAAATTAATAAATAATTAATTCTATCTAAAATAGATATGAAATACATAATCTTTTATTTTTATAAATGGATATTAAAATTACAATTAATAAATATAAAATATAATTATATTTAAATTAAATTTCTATTATAATAATATTTATGACTATATTTATGATGTAATATTTAACATTTATTTTATACAATTTTATGTAATACTTATTTAAGTTATCATATAATCAATAAAATGATTATATTTTGTATAATTAATAATTATATTTAAATAAATATATTTATATTTTATAATTAATAAATTATCTTTATTATAATTTCAAAAGGTGATGATAAAATGGTCATTAGTAAAATTACGTAAGGATAGCTTCAAATTTCTACTTATAAAAGATTTGAAAAGTTTTTCCTATGACGAGAATAAGTAATTTTTATAAATTATGAGAAATAAACTTTTTAAAAAAATTTTATTTCTCTTATTTTAGCAGTCAGTAACCAACAAAATGACTTAAGGTGACGTTTAGTTCACGGAATATTTTTAACATTCTTGAGAATATTTTAAGGAAATATCACATTCCCATATTTGATTTAAGGTTTTAAAAAAAAAATTCGAGAATGTTACATTTTCGAAAATCTTTGTGGCCCAACATTCCCTCAAATTATGGGTGAGGTAGGTATCTCAAATTCTTATGGAATAAAAATGTGATATTAAAATATTCTTAAAAAAATTTATAGTGAACCAAACATAGGAATATTATATTCCCGTTAATTAAATTTTTAAAAATTACATTTTTAGGAATGTAAATTTTTATGAACTACACGCCACCTAAAAAATTTTTACTTACTAAAAAGTTGTGCCTCATACTATTTTTACGGATTAAATGATTTCTTAGGCCTTCTTTTGTATTAAAAAAAATTAAAGGAAATGTTTTACTTTAAATTTCCATTTGGGGACTATTTCTATTTGGGGACTATAGCTTTTCAGGGGATTAAACATATAATACATATAATTCATGGGAAAAATTATATTATATTATTGATTAAATAATGTATCAATATATTATTAGATTTAATTGTACAACAAATTTATTTTTTTAAAAGTTAAGTTTTGCATATTTTATAATAATATATCAATAATTAGATATAATAATATATTGATATACCATTTAATTAATACTATATGATAAAATTTTCTTGCATATATAAGCATAGCGCGGAGGACGCATTCCCCCATGCCCACTCCTTTGTGGACCATACACTTCTAATTTCTAATCAATATTTCCCTTCTGTCACTGTTGGCCTTTCCTTGGATATTCAAGGTTTTGTGACATTTGGGCGGGAGATTTGATTTCCCTGCCCTCTAGTTTAAAAAATTTATATGTACCCAAAAAAAAAAAAAAATCACTATTTCCTTTCCCTTGTTGCCCTCATTTTCTTGGGTTCATTTTCTCGTGACAGCATAATATGTTCTCTATCATTGCCGGGTGAAATTTTAAGACTAAGAGCAGGCACTTACCGGCAAAATTTGTATATAAGTAGCACGATGCAAAAAAAAAAAAAAAAGAATCTTTTTTATCATCTAAATATTTATTAAATTTTTTATAATTTAACTAATATTTTCAATTATATAAATTTATTTTTAATAATATAATTATATATTAAATATTTTTAATATAAAAACTTAATTTAATATAATTTAATATTTTATATATTTAAATATATTATTATTTTTTAAATATATATATTTAATTTAATTTATATATTTTGCTTAAAATAATAAAAAAATAAAAAAAATCAAATTTTCAAACTGAATTTCAAACCATATATAAATTTAAGGGGGAAGGTAGGCAAATCTGTTTTAAAAAATTAAACAAGTTTGATTCAAATTTAAATTATTATATTTCATACGATTATACATGAAATGTCTAATTCAAAATCCGATGATCCGAATTCTAAATTTTCCTTAGAACCATCAAAAGATTTATGCCTAATTTATGGTATATAAAACTACTTCTGAATGTATTAAAAAAGGGGTGAAGAACGTCGACTTCTGCTGAAACATGACTTTTTTAAATTTGATACTTCTTATTTTATAATTTAATAAAACTATATATTTTTATGATCATGAAATGCAATAAGATTAGCCTCCAGATTAGAACCTTTCTCGTCTATTTTACTATTTTTCTATGCACAAGTGTCTATCATGTGTGTGTATATATATATATATATATATATAGTTGTATTGCAATATTTTTATAATAAAAATATAAAAAAATAATTTTTTAAGTATGAAGTTGCAATTAAAAAATCAACATGGTTATATTTAAGATGAATTTCTGGTTCATTTTACTGTCTGTTTAACGTCACTTCTTTCCTTGGTTTTACATCACTTAAAATAATGGATTTTGAAATCAATCCTCCTCCCTTGTTTGTGATTGTATAAAATATTTGAATTTAATTCATTTGCAGTGCGCTTTCGTTAAAAGTTTACATTTGAGTCAATATTTTATTATTGCTTACTATTACTTTTTTTTGGTTTGTTGTTGCAAGTTCTAAGGGCTATTTGTTTACTATTTTTAAAAATAATTTTTTATTTTTTTAAAAATAAGAGTTTTTATTTAACAAATTATTTTTAAAGTTTAGTTCTAAAAATTATTATTCAAATTATTATTTAGAAAATAAAAAGAATAAATTTTAGATGTTTTCTGAATTTTTTGGTTTTTGATGGTAATTTTACAGTTAAATGAAAATTTTACTTATTTACTTCACTAAACATCATCTATTTTGTTAATTTTGAAAAGATTTTTTTAAAAATAAAATTTATTTTTTATATACTATATTTAAGAACATTTTTTAAAAATTAAAAATAAAGATATATCCTAACATACCTTTAATTTTTCTATTTTCTTTGTATAGGTTGGGGTAAAATTTTTTAATAATAATACAAAATTTTAATAATTTTTTATTGAAATAATGTTAAGTTAATTTACATTGATAGTAAATTCAAAATTATATTTATTTATAAATCAAGTTTTATATAAACTTTCTGAGTTTTGAAATCTATTCAAATTGATTAAAAATAAATCTAACGTGGACCTAAAAGTTTTATGGGTCCTGTTACAAAAACATAACATGCAACTCACAAAAGTAACGATTTTCATATAAAATTTTATAATTTTATATAAAAATTGTATTCTATTATTTAAAATTATATAATTTTTATTTTTTGTATAAGTTTTTAAACTTTTTATTTTTCATATAAAATTTACAATTTTCGGTAAAAAAGGTTATATAAATATAATTTTCTTTGGAAAAATTGCAAATGTAAATGTCGATCTTTATTCCGGAGCATAATCCCTGAGATAAGGTTCTAGCTTGGTTTGGCGACCATAACATGTTTTTTTAATTAACAAAATTTTGGACTGATGTAATTATGGATCGCATGAAGGTTTTATTGAGTTTGTTGGGAAGCCCAGATAGTTATATGCCATCCAGCCCATGTTCTCTGCCATCACGGCGACGGTGCGCTGCAGCGGCGTGAACGCACTGAAACACCTTCTCCTTGGCACGTTGGAATGTCAGTTTCGCAGCCTGCCATCTCCTCTCGGACAATGTATTTTCGTTCTCCAACTCTCGTATGGGTTGTTTGGTGAACCTTCAGTTACACTTATCGTCGCTTCTCTTTTGCTCTCCTTTCATTGCAAGTGACTTCCGGTTCTCCATAATTTTTTATCTGGGTTTTTGTTCATATTCATAGTTTTCGTGTGTGGGCTGTTTATCGGATTGGTATTTTCAGTATCTCCATTATTAACTATCTGGTATTGTTATGGCCTTAAAGGTCCCTTGTTTTTCATTTTTTTAATGGTGCTGTGACTGCCGTCTAAATCCAAGCAGATAGAAATATTTACAGTTATTCCAGGTTTGTTCATACCTGGAAATTTACTGATATTGGCTGTTCTATGTGTTTCAGGATAATGGGTTCAACAAATATTGGGCTGGCAGCGTTTAGTCCTTCTTTAGACTATTTCGCTATCAGCACTGGAGATGGTCGTGTAAAGGTACTTGCTTTGTAACATCAATTGCAGATGGTTGATACGTAGACCTTTTAATCGATTTTTTTGTTCGGTAGTGACAGTGTGACAATGGTTATAGAAAATGTGACAGGTTCGTACTCAATTTATTGGAAGACTTTGGTGGCTTCCGTTGTCTTTTAGTTGTCTAAGTACATGTCAAAGACTGTTGGATTCTGCTGCAATGCTAAAAGTTTTTATCCAGTGATTTCTTTTGGAATTACAAAAGAGGAAAGAATATATTTATAATTTGTTATATATATCTTTGCAAATGCAACAACTTAAAAATTTGATGCAATTGCATATTTCTGAGTTTGATATTAAATTAGAAATTAGCATACTTGATGTCAATTGCATTTTTATATCAGAAAAATCCCTTAAAATTTTAACTATCCTTCTTGTAATATTAATTGCATTTTTTTTTTTAATTTTTATTTTGGTAGTATCCATACTTGATGAAAAGGTAAGAATCTGATAGATATTGGGGAGTGGGGCTTGAATTAGGCTTGACGAAGGTAAGACTCTCATTTACAATGACAAAAATAATTGAGATTCTTTACATGCCTTTGGAACAATTCTTTGAGGATTCTGAGCTGGTAAGATAGGGGTACAAGTTTGGCTGATGGAAATAAAAATATGCAGGTCAACATTTTGTAAGGTCAAAAAGTTATGAGGATAACTTAGAAGCCTTATGCTTTCTGTCCTTTTCCTGTGTTTGGCTATTATTTGCCTCCATTTCTGTGTGAATTGTGTTATTGTAATAATTTGATACAATTGTAGTGGGATGTTTTGTTGCCACAATTTTTGTAACACTTCCACAACTTTTGGTGTATAGATATGGGATACGCTTACGGGTCAGGTGCAGACTGAGTTTGCAGGCATCCCATCCACTGATGCAACGAGTATATATAATAGATCCATCAAGGGGCATCTTTCAGTAGATTATACGTGCATGAAGTGGTTGTCTTTGCAAAGAAAGGTTGGTTGCTTTATTTGATATATATGAATTGGCTTTCCTTTCATTTGGAATAATCTCTGATCCTGATAATGTTAATTACTGCAGAGGAAAAGGAAGCACGGATCTTCATTATTAATACTTGGAACGGGTAGTGGTGATATTTTGGCACATGATGTCTCTGCTTGTCAATTGAATTGGCAGATTTGTGACTGCCATCCTGTGTAGGTTATAATTTTCTTTCTGTTCTTGACCATGCCTTTTAATTCCAGCTGCTTAATTTATTGTTTTGGTGGATGATAATGACTTTATCTAAGAATCTACCATCTCATTTCCTTTACCAACTTCCTTTTCTCTTTCTCGCTCTTCAATTGCTGGGGTGTGAGAGCTATTTCATGTTCTTCAGATGGATCATCCATTTATACTGCCGGAGCAGATGGGATGGTATGCAAAATTGAGTCCAGGACAGGAAACCTGTTGGAGAAGTTTGAAGCTTCTACAAAGGCAATATCCTGCTTATCTCTTTCTTTAGGTATGTATCTTTCAGGATTTTGGCAAATTTCTTGTTTTCTTGAAGAGTCAATGCATTATTCTGCTCAACATTGGTGCTGGGACAATTGTTGAATGAATCTGAATCAGACATATAGTTAACTAGCTGTATTAAGCTAAACAAGAAGTTATTTGTTGTGGGGCAAAAATCCACGCAAAGAGCATATGAAGCGGGACATGGGTTTCCAAGGCAATCATGAAGTTTCTTGTTAGAATTGGAAATAACATGCCAATCAGAAAGCCTAGCTTTTTTGTTTTTAGTTATCACTTATGAGATTCAACATTCTACATTTAATGAAAAAGCATATTACATATGACACATTGGTTTCATGTTTGTTAGTTCCATATTTGTTATTATTAGAATGAAAAAGCAACCTGCAGATTATCATTTGCTGGATGGGTGATGTTAAACTCTTTAAAAAGGGGGGGGGGGATGCTATTCCTACATCCACTATATTGGAGTTGGGCATATGCCTTTCTCACAGGGGTGGGGCCTATGCCCCTTGAGAAGGGCATATGCCCACTAGGGCTATCCAAAATTCAGGTAACCAGCATAATCCACCCGACCCGAAGGTAAAATCATCAATTTAGAATGGTTAGTAATTCCCTTTCAGATTAAAACGGTTATATGAAATTTTAAAATATGATTTGTAGTGATTTGTTTGGTTATGACTTTTGTTTTTTGCGACAACTCATCACCAACCGATGAAGCCAAGCAATGAATCTTTAACCTGTTTTTACATTGATGTGACACTATTCTTTATAAAGCAATAAAAGAATATGACTTACATGAAGCATACAAGCTTCTCAATCTCTCTCCATTCTCTCCCACTCAATTTGACTCTTTGACTTTAACACATTCTCTTTCATCCCAGCCCTTCATTTCTTTCATCCTTATAGATGTCCATTTGTTTTTCTATATTTATTCTTTTGTTTAACACTTGTACTCTGCAGACACCATTCTCATCTGTGTTTCAATTTTTTTTTTTTTAATAATTTAGGAGCTTTATTTTGGGTTAACTCCTTAAGAGAGAGAAACTGGCAAAGTGTATATAAATTTCAAAACCTATTTCTTTTTATATTTGTGTTTTTTTTTGCTTGTTATTCTAAGGAATATGAAGATTCGTATTCTGCAGGTGCTTGGGTTTTTGGTACAACCTTAACTATAGAGAAACTTGAAAAAGGAAATTTCAAACTGAAATTACTCACCAAAAACACTATAGAACCGAAAAATATGGTTTAAGTTGATTCAAAATAAGAACCTGATTTTGTACAGGTGCTAAAAATATAATTTTTATAAGTGACAGTTGGATAAATATATATCTCAAAATCGAGTTTATTTAACATATGGACCGGCCTAAATTGCCCACATCCAACTTGGGATGTGGGCATAGCCTTCTTCCTAACAACAACTTCCCTAGCTGCAGTTTGTTCATAAGGGTTTGAGCAAGTCATAATAGAGATGAATGTGCACTACCCTGGAGATGTATCTTTTCACTTATAATTTTTAATTGGTTGTGCATCAGATGGGAAGACATTAGCCACTGCAGCAGCACAACTGAAGATTTTTAGATGTTCTGATAGAAAGAAGATACAAAAGTTCTCTGGTCACCCTGCGAGTTTTGTGTATTTTTCACTACTTAGATGTTTATAATGTGTGGATTCCCTTTTCATTTTGTTCAAAAAGATAGGTATTCATTTTCTTTCTTGTCATTATTGTCATGTTTGCTATTTAATAAATATTTTGGAAATGATTGATAGGGTTCTGTTCGCTGCATGGCCTTCACTGAAGATGGGAAGTATATCCTCTCATCTGCTATTGGAGAAAGGTATGTTGCTTTATGGAGGATAAATGGTGCTGGAAAACAGTCAGCAACTTGTGTTCTTGCGAAGGAGCACCCTGCTGTCTTTCTTGATAGCAGGTGTGTTGATGTTGGAAGACTTGATGAGGCTGGTATATGTGTTTTGGCCATTTCAGAAGTTGGTTTTTGTTATTTTTGGTCTGGAAATAATATTGTGGAACTACATAATGCAAAGCCCACAAAAATATCACTATCTTCAGAAGATATGTCCTCAAGAAATTACAAGGGGCCATTGCCTGCAATATATGCTGCAAAAGTACAAGGCATTGATAAACCTGCAATTGTTCAGGTTTTTTTAGTCTATGGGTTGCTTGTTAAACCTTTGTTTCAGAAAATACTGGTGCAGTCTGGCACAGACATGAAATTGAATGTCTCCCATGATGGCATTCTTCTTCCAATGACTCAGTCCCTTATCAAGTCTAAAAGGAGAATAGATGTACAAAAGGGTGAGATCGGTGTGATATTGTGGTACTTATTTTCTTCATAGCATTCTCTTGTTTTGGTTAATTTGACATCTTTTGTGCTTACTTGGATGCAATAATCTTGTCATTTGGTCCTTTCAATTAATAATATCCTCTGACATATTTACTGATGTAATTTTTTGTTTTATGAGCAATTTTGATCACTGTTGGTTCCTAACAGCTGGTCTTATACATTGGCAGTTACTGCATTAGGCTGTGCTAATGCAGCGGATGCATTACTCCCAATTCCTCAGGTTTTTGCTTCTCATGAAAAACAGAAAGCATTTCAAGACTCTTTAGATGCAGAGGAGGTAGTAGATGATTTGGTTGAAGGTAGCCTAGCTGTGCCTCTTGAGAGTGAAGGTATCACTATCATTCTTTCATGTTGGTTAACATAATTGTGTAGTGCATCAGTTATTAAAATTAACTGATTTTTTTGTTTGGGTGGGGAGCTCATGTTTTATTTCTAAACAATAGATTGAACATTAGTTTTCTTTTCTTGAAAAACAAGGTCCTCCTGACTATCATGCGTTGAACTGTATCAATATCCAATCTGCAAAGTCTCTTAGTGTTAAAAACAATTCAATGCTGGATGGGGGTATCTTTATATTATAATATTGTATGGCACAGCATGATCGAAATTTGATATGCTAACTTATGGGCATCTGACATGCTGGATTTTTTTTTTAATTGTTTAGGAAAGTGGTCATGATTTCATGTCATATGATTTTGTTGATAAACGGGATGACCTTTAATTACTTTCTTACTGACCGTAAGGGGCATTGAAATAATATTGTCATATTTTTTAACCTGATATTCTTTAAAGGAATCTAATTTTTTTATGATCAATCGTTCTAATCATTTAATTTTAAGAAATTTCTACTAAAACTAAGCCATTGTGGCAAATCAAGGATTTGGCTAATAAAAAATCAAGCAAAATATTTCTGTCTCCAAAATGCAATGGTATTACTATTGCTTAATCTAATATGTTGATTTTACTAATCTGTGTGGAGATGGTCCAAAGAGGCATTGAGGTAATATGCATGGAGGAACGATTAAGATCATTGGGGATACTTAACAGTGAAAATGATATTGCATTAAACTTGAACTCATGTTCTACATTATTGAAAGAGATTGATCTTGAAGCCAATATTCCAATGAAAAAGGTATGCTATCTTTATTTCTTATTTTGGCGTTACTGTAGTTCCAACTGTCCTTTTTATTTATTTGTCCCTAATATCAGATTCTATTTTAATTTGTAGAATCATCATCATCATTATTATTTTTTTATATCATGTGCAATTGTTTATGGCTGAGTTTAAGATCCATTTATCAGATAAGAGCAACTGTTTCGTCTATGGTGCCTAGTGAAGCATACAAGCTACTAGAAGTCTTGGTGGCCGCATGGCAATCAAGGTTTGTTCTTTTCAACAGTAACAAATAATAATCAGGTCTTGAATATTTGATCACTGGTTAATACAGAGTAATTACTAACTTGGCACGGTGTGTTCAGTTTGCTAGAGCAAACATAGACTTAATTACTTGCAAATTTTTGTTATCTCTTAGAGCATGTTTTCTTTTCCATACATGGCATTATCTATGCAGTATGTATTGACCTCATAACTGTTTTCAACAGGTCATGTAGCGGAAATTATGTTCTGCCATGGATATATAGCATATTATTGAATCACGGACACCATATCACATCTCAGGACTCTTGCATCCATATTCTTGATTCTTTATGCAAGGTATAATGGTGAAGGGACTAGTGTTAAAGTTTAATTCTTCATTGTTTTTTTTTTTTTTTTTAAATATATGCAGTCTCAAGATTTAAATTTATCAGTTTTAAATATAAAAAATGCAAAAATAATTAAGCTTCCTCTGATTTTTGGTTCCATTATGTTCCTTAAAATGTGATGGACTCAAACAATATCATAAGATGGCTTAAGTAATTGCTTCCTCTTGTATTTTATTGAATGGTTGGCTTTGATGATAATTTTTATGGATGGAAATACTTGAAAATGGTGAAAGGGCCAACTTGTGAGCTAATTTCTCTTTCTTGATCAATGTTTTTATGTCGATTTGGTTAATGCTGTGCCGAAATAAATAAATAAATAAATAAAAAATAAAAGTAAAGAAAAAATATGAACCGGCTCATGCCTTATGTTTTTGCAATCATCTTGTCTTTATTCCATTATGTAGCGGATTCAATTTATTCTGCATTTTCATCAGTTTGTATCTCTTTCTACCAGCCTACCAGGCATATATGGCCAAATATTTAACTTCATGTTGTGGTATAGGATATTGCCAAAGGCAACAAATGTAAAATTTGAAGGCCTGAATAATTGCTTGAAGTGCTTTGGATTTTTTTTTTTATACAAGTTTTGGATACAATTGCAAATTTCCTCTTTTGAAACCTAAAATATGAACTTGCTGTTTTGGCCTAATTTCGAAAAACTATAATCTCTAGCAGTTCTTTTGGGAAGGGACCCATTTTATGTCTTCAACGAGAATTTTGCACTTGAAAGTTGAAACAATGCTCTATACCTGTAGCATTCTAATAAGATTGATGTTGTCAGTCTATCTCTCTGCCTCTTTCCCTTATCCCGTTCCCTATTAGGGAGCATGATAATTCTTTTTAATCATATTAGAAGGATTTAGAAAAAAAAATATGTCTACATTTTGTGGCTAGCAACTTCTCAAGTTCCTAAGATGGTAATTTCTTTTCTTATTTCTAGTCCTGACTGTAAAAAGGGATTTTTTTGGGTGATTGTAGGATATGATTTACTATTATCCTGGTCAACATGTGGTAGTGTGTGACTCAGTCCTCTATGCACGATTTTATAGTTTGTAATTTTTACCCTCAACACTACCTAGGGTTGCAGTTAACTTCACTTCGGGCAGAGTTTGTTGTTCCTCTAATTATTTTGTGTTGATTTCTACTTCTGTTCAAGCACTAGCACATGGAATATTGAATAATTGTATATATTTTCCAGATTGCCAATTCTAGAGGGGCTGCTCTTGAGCGTCTGTTACAATTGTCAGGGCATCTGCAACTGATGACAACACGGGTTTAACTCATTCTGTTATTAATTTGTTCTTCTTGCCGAAATTATTGGTGTCTAATGAACTTCTTAAATTGGCCTTCAGATTAACAAGGCTTTTCAAAATGTAAGTCATTCTGTCCTTGATCTTCAAATGGAAGAAATTGAAGACGAGGATGAAGAGGATGATTATTTTCGAGAGGGAGATGATGCCTCTGAAATCAGTAGTGATGATAAAAGTTAGTTTTGACATTTTATCAGAGGTAATTACAGTTGTAAAGGTGCATTCTTGTAGATTATGTATTACATTTTACTTACAAAAATTGGTGGAGTAGGTCAAGTGATTTGCTGAAGTGATTACGTTTAATTCTTCAACACTCATCTAAGGATCTTCTAGATACACCTTAGGAATTTTATATCTACTGTTGTAGATTGCTTAGTTTATTGATGCAACTTACAACATAATTTTGTTTGTCCAGGGTGTTCAAATCTGAAAAGAAAATTTGGTGTCCTGATGAGTTAGAAATATTACTGTCCATTAATTATTTAATAGTGGTGTGAGCATAGTTGTTGTCATGCCCTGGTTGGATTAATTTTGGAGTCTCAAGCAGCAATAATCAATTTATTTGTGAAGCTGAAATGTGCCTATATATCTGTGTATATATTTAGTTAGTTACTGTGCTTTAACTTTGGTGCCTTTGTTGAAGAGGGTACATTATATCTGCCTTTTTCCCCTCATTTTTTCTCCTCCGTGATAAAATTTCTTCTTCTCTCTAGAATAAATACATTCTATGGATGTTCAAAGACATGCTCAAAATAATATAATCAAATACTCTTTTTTTTTTTTCAAATTCAGAATTCTTATGTGTGTACATTAAGTGAATTACCACTCTTATTATTATTTATATATAAAAAAAACTGACTTTTCCCGTGGATTTATAAGTTACTTTGACTTTTGATACCCACATCTATTACACAAATTCTCTTGCATATGTAACTGGATTCTGGTGTCAATCCCATTGCACCTAGTTAGGGGAGTGAGAAATTCCCATATGCTTCAATTATGTCACGTGTCTTTAGTTATAACCAATAAATTAATGACAGTTGTTAGTTTTGTGAGATTATGCACATTAAAAGTTTAATATTTTAATTTTCTAAATGTAGGGAATTGTAGAAGTTGACAATTATCTTGCATTTATTGGTTGTGATTAAGTATACATGGTATAATTGGAGCATGCAATAATTTCTTGGAGAAGATGTGGATTACCGATTATTGATTGTGCAAAATCCATATTCTATTAGTGATTGTGTAAAACTCATATTCAATTTAGATGTGAATCTGACATTTTCTTTTTGACATCTATCGAGCATAGCTTTTCTTTGATTTTTTCTATAAACTAACCAAAATTTTCACCCAAAAGGATCGCAGACAGTTTGATATGGATATGTGAGTCCATGTTTATTTACACTTTCAAGAACAATAGTGAAGTTTGATCCATATATGGGCATGCATGGCATGTTCTTGTAGGTTTAGGGTTTCACAAACTCTAATAGATTAACTAAAGTGGGTAGGTAACATGGGGAGTTGAAATATATGATTAAGTACACTACACATAGGGGGTATGATTAATAAATTATAAACGTAATCTCTGGATTAAGGGTTTGTCTATTTTGTTAGAAAATTATGTGATATAAATATTCAACAAAAAAAATATTTGTTTGGAGTTGGCACCATAGTAGTGTGATGGCACTTGTTATTGCCTTTGGAGCTTTATTCTTTGTTATGTTTGGGGTTCAAATTTAAAATTTTGTGATATATATATATGTGTGTGTGTGTGTCTTCAGAGAAGTATTCTTATGGAGACAAATATGATGAAGCAACATTAGCGTTTTTTTTTATGAAATTTCCAATTATAATTTTATACTTCACATCAAATACTTATGGAACTTCAATAATTAAGATTAGGATTAGTATGTTTTAATGGAGAGGTTTTAATGGAAAGCATCTTCTTTAAGAATAAATTAACATACTCATATTTATAGTTAAAAATATTAAAATAACAAAATATTTTATTTGGTTCAATATCCAATGAGAATATCCTTTATTTTAGAGAGAAACAAATGAAATATCAGAGCCTTAGATAAGTACGCAAAGTCGATTCAAACATCACTCAACACCAGACAAAATAAAAGAATAGTTTCATAAAATATGTTAAGTGTTCCTCGTCTACTTTCATCTACTTGCGCGTTATGTTCTAACTTCTAAGGTCATCATTAGAATTCTAACCCCATGAAAGGTCAAACAAGGAAGGAATGGATGCACTAGAGTCAAATGCTCATATCATGAAGGCTTTGCATGTTTTCCGGAATACCGGCTGGTGTGCCTTTTGTGGTTCCACAAAGGAATCCAGAATCAGTTCTTCTGGCACCTACAAGATAAGAATCTAATTCTTTTTTTCCTATTATCATTATCACATACGGATATTTACTAATTATTTTCCATCAAATCTCTTGTCAAGATACCTGAAGTCCCTGATCCTTTCTCTTCATCCTGACGTTCTAGGATATAGTACATGCATTTGGATTTTCATCACTAAACATGGATGTAATATTCCCATTGTTATTGCCATTCTGGTAGTCTCCACTGTAGTAGTTTTCCATATGACTGTAATGTGTGTGCCTTGATGAAGACCTCACATATTCATACTCAGTGACATAAGGTGATGGCCTGTATGTGCTGTAGCTGTGTGTCACATATATTGGCGGCATAGTTTCCTCCAGAAATTCTGGGCTGTTATGGCATCTGCTCCAGTTTCCAACGTAGTTGTGACCACAACCATATCTGGTTTCATAGTTTGGTGGATGGTGATGGATCACATGAACTTCTCCGAGATCTTTTGCTCCCAGGATGCTCTGTGCCTGCTGGTTTGAATTATTGTCTGTAGGATTTGGGGGCGGTGCTGACTCAGGTGGCTGCTGTTCAGGTGGTGGTTGGTCATTTGGAGGTTCTGCTTCAGCCGGCAGAGGCTCTGCTGGCTGTTGTGTTGTTTCTGGTGGTGGTGGTGGTGCATTTCCTTCGGATGCTTGTTCTGTTGGTTGAGATGGAGGCTCTGCTGGTTGAGATGGAGATTCTGTTGGTTCAGAATGAGAGCAAATGATGGCATTCTTCCTTGTCTTCTTGATGGCTTTGAGAATTATCTCTGGGTCTGCCCACCCAACTATCGTTAATCTTTGTTGAGGGAAGTCAATGTAGAGATCGCATATACCTGCAAAAAGAACAATTTTATCAAATGCTTAGGCAATTCATGGATGTTGCAGGGATCATTTGGAGGGGAAATCATGTCTTTAAGCTTACCATTGATGCCATGGATTACTTTCTTTATCTTATGCACGCATCCATTGCAGTCCATCCGGACTTGTATCTCTGTGACTCGAGGCTTCTACAATTAATTGAATACGCGTTATCAGAAAAGAACATTATAAACTTTGTCAAATTTGCATCAGCATTATACTTATGTTGAAGCATTGATCTGAACATCATCTGATTGCTGAATAGACAAGAAAAATTGCAGTGACATATTATTAGGAGAAATTTTGATGCAATACCTGTAACTTGAGAGCCATAAGGCTAGGGGATTAGAGAAGTCAAGAGAATGGGATATGGATTTTGTATTGTATGGTGGCAGTGTGTGGCTGAAGAATTAGTTAATGGCATCCATATGCATACGGGGGGAGGGAATACGTAGAAGGCAAACGATGTGGGACATTGAAGAGAATCTCCTTTTGAAGGGGAAATAAAAATGGTATTACTTTACTTGGGTGGTATGTTAAAGTAATTGTCTTTCTAGGCTCAGATGAGTTATAGGTTTAAGAAACGGGAACGGCATGCTTGTTGTGAAGATATATATATAATATGGTGAGCCAAAGGGAATTTGCTTTTTGGATGGGTGGCTGTCCAAAGTATGTTGAAAGATTAGGATATTCAAAATGGACCACCTTTAAAGGGAGGGAGAGTGGTATAAAAGATTATTGGCATTGCAGGGTTCATCAGTCAAAATGACCATTGAAGGTTGTGCGGTCGTGAAGGCGCAAAGACGGAATTGATCAGAAAGCTATATGCAATACAGGGAAAAGCTTGAAAATGGGAGTGTATTTACTGAACTATAAATTCTGTAGTTATGGTCTATGAGGGGAAGTGAATTTAAAGTATTTTCCGAAGTGTTAGTTGCAGCACTTTGCAACTCGCGAGTTTTCTTTGTGCTAGCTTCACTAGTAAAGACAAATTTGGAAAGTTTAGTTGGACAAATCTAAGTTTAATTTTTATAGATTACAAAAAAAATCACATCTTCCATTTAAGACAATTTTTCTTAAGATTATTATTTTAATTGTGAATATATGGTGAATAAGTAACATTTTGAAGCATATATAAATAACAATAAATTTATTTTCATGTTTAAAAGTAGACCGCTTCTATTAATAAAGGATGTGGGATTCACTATAAATCTTGATATGTGAAACAACTAAAAGTAGAAGAGGGACATGGAATGTGAAAATAACAATACTGAAAAAATAATTAACACCATGAGTGGGATGCTTTGGCACCTTGCCATTCATCAAAAAGACGATGGAATAATTCATATTGACAATTTCTTCTTAACTTTGATGGGTGCTTGAATATATTGGTCAATTAGGCTTCAATTTAGTTACATCATGAACCTTGCAACTTTTTTCCAGCATGGTTTATACCTACTTTCCGCAAAAAAACCAATCATCTTTCCTCTCAGTGGTTTTTCATTCTACTGCTTCTAACTTGGATTCTTAGACCCACTTGCTTGATGCTCATGGGTTCTACTTTAGCCATTGCCTTTTTCTCCCCTAAATTTGGTAGAATCATAAAATATATCATGACTGGACCAGTTGGACCGACCTCCACAACTATGATTTGGCTGGAAAATACTAGCAGAGATAGATGAAGAAAGACGTGGCATTTGAAGAATGTCGAGTGTAGATGAATCCATACATACATGGATTTGAAAAAGGAATGGTAATGGGACGTCTTGGCAAGTCTTTGAACCTCGCAATCAAATTTCAATTTGCAAATCAATATTAAAGGCTTCATTTGTTTGTTTTGACTTAAGAAAAACATCTATCATTGAAATAATTTTATTTATTTGTACTTATAGTTATTAAATATTAAAATAATAAAAAATATCTTATTTATTTAATATTAAATATGAAAAAATTGTTGAAAGATAATATCTTCTTAAATAATGGTATGAATGGTAATGATAGAAATAATAATTTGCTTAACTTTAATGCACTCACTCTAGGGCAACATTAAATGTTATTATATTATTAAAGTGCCAACGAAAGATAATATTATCTATTTTAAAGAAGAAAATTTTTTCTTAACTATCTTAGCACAATGCATTTTTTTAATTCTTAAAATATACGAGTGACATAACACTTTGCACTTGTATATAAATAAATAATAAATTTTAACAAAATGTATCTTTCAATAAAGCAACGAGAGGTAAACTTTTATGTAAGGACAAAGCATCAACAAGGGGCGGGTGGCTTCGGTGACCCCAATTTCAAAAAATTTCCCCATAATTTTTCGGACTTTTAAAGAATATTTATATATAATCTTTCAAAATATAAAATATTTGAATTAAAACTTTTAATAAATTTTATTTCAACTATTTTGAAAAATTTCTTCTAACCTCGTTGCTGGTGGTCTATGATATTCTCAGTCTTTTGCTTAAGCCGCACAAAAGATATATAAAGCCGTGCGCATCACCAGCTCAGCTTTTTTTAACTGTTGGGTCCTTTCCTTCAAACTTATAGCTGCAATTTTTTTCTTTCAGAGTTTGCAAAGGAATAATTTACTTCTGATGCTTACCTTCTTTATCTTTTTCCTTCCCTCGTACTCACCGGCTCTTCAAAAAGTCATTAATTATAGGGAGCTCCACGGCTTCCGTTTCGCAACCTCGTTTTTCCGCTCAATATCACCATAATTCGTGATAAGTTTCTTATGCTCCGTTTTACTAATGATAAATTTTGACATAATTTGAGATGAATACAACGTATTTATTTGAGTTTGAATTGACATAATAATCTGTTTAAAAATTTATTTTAAATTTAAAAATTTTATTTTACAAATAATTAATATTTATAATAAAGGTATAAAATTCTTATTTTAACAAAATAGTAATCAAAATTTAAAATAATATTTTATTAATAAATAAAAATGTTTTTATGAAAAAATAAGTAATTAAATTTAATAAATAATTTTATAATATAAATTTTATTAATTAAAATTATTAAAAAAATTAGACAGATGATCCATTTTAATACATTTAATAAATGAATTGATTAGAATCACATGAATTACCACCTCTATCCTAAGATTTAATAATATAGGATAAATTATATAATTAAAAATTATATAATATTTTAAGAATTTCAAATTGAATGTATAACTTAATAAAAAATTTGCTCTTATATATCTAGTTATCCAAAAAGACTCATAATATATTATTAAAATTAAAAAAACTCTTTTAAATTTTTATTTCGCTCATTTATAAAAAAATAATTTTTTTCATTTGTAAATTTTGTTATTTCCTTCTTCTCTCATAATTTTTATCAAATTATTATTTTTTAAATCTATTCATTCTTAAATATGATAATAAATATAAAATAGAATAATTTTATATAAATTTTTATCTTATAATATTATATATCAAACATTATATAATATAATACTTTATCCTATATAATATTATAATATATTATTTAACGGTCCTTACATTATATTATATGATGTGATAAATAATGCGTTAATGTATCTATGAGAGTCTCCTCGTTCAGATTGCAAGAGGAGCAACCAGTTTTAAGATTAAAATGGATTCGAATCTGTGTGTAATTTACAAATTCATAAAAATATTTGACCTAAAATTACTAATAAAATTAGGGTTAAAGGAGGTTTAAACTAATCTGGTCTATTAAATTTGCAGTTTGCACAGATTAGACCCAGTTATTCGGAGGCGAGTTACTTTTTCTTTTCCCTTTTTTTTTAACATTTTTTATTTTCAAAATAAATTTACTCAACTCAAATTAATTATTTAAAAATCAAATTATTTTTTATAATTTATTTAATCTTTACATTAACAATGTTACAGATATGTTATTTAGAATTTACAATTATTACAAAAATTTTTAAATGATTTTTATTATTAAAGACCAACGACTCCGATAAATTCGCGGACTGAAAATTTTAAAATTCGAATTCCTACTTAATTCATAATTGTTAATAACTTATTTGATTTAATTTGTTTATGATGAATTTGAACCCACTGATTCAATAGTCACGTACGGACTTGACATATTCATTCAACAATTCTATTAAATATTAACTCAGTGCTTAAATTTATAATTACCTATCAATGAACAGTAAAAATAGGGTTTAGGGTTTAGATATTATTAACTCAGTGCTTAAATTTATAATTACCTATCAATGAAGAGTAAAAATAGGATATTATTAAATATCAACTATCAATTCTATTAAATATTAACTCAGTACTTAAATTTAAAATTACCTGTCAATGAAGAACGATGAAAATGAAGAGTAAAAATAGGATATTATTCATTTTCCTTCGTTATCCGCCAATTCTTTAACTCTCAAACTAAACAAGTTTTAAATTTGAATTAGAATTATGCCTTCAACCTTTAACACATGTATGAAGAGGATTCTTTCACATGGACACAAGATCTTACATACACCATGTTATATAGACAGGCTGGTAATTTTTAGTTTAGTTATAATATTAAAAATTTTAGTATTACAATTTTATATTTTGATAAAAATATTATTTTTCAAATTTTAAGCCACTTAACTGTAATATTATTGAAATAATTTAATTACTAAAATATAAATTAAAATAATATTAAAATATAAGTACTATAAAATTGTTACTCTCGAACCTCAGTAGGTCATTCATTTATGAAAAGACCTACCGCAGTGATCGAAAAAATTGAAGTCCCGCCACTGTTAATGGAGGACTAACCTCAACTCTAACGACAAAGCGTGAAGAAGTCCCACCGCCGTTAATGAAAGTACTAACCTCTCTAAAAATGATGTTACAAGTAGAGTTATATATTAGCCGGGCGACCCGATAAACTGGCTCAAAAAAAATATAAAATTTAAATTCTTTTTTCTTACTTGATAAATAATTCGTTGAAAATTCTTTTTGTGGCCCAATTACTAATTGGGCTATATTTGGGCTAAAATAAAAAAGCCTAATAAATCCAATTCGACTTAATTCGATTATATTAATTTATTTTTAATAATATAATTATATATAATTATTTTTAATATAAAAATATTAATTTAATATTATTAAATATTTTATATATTTAAATATTATATTATCTCTTTAAGTGTATATTTTTTATTTTAAAATTTATTTTTATTAAAAAATAAAAAAATTATTTTTTTGGGCTATTACGTTAGGACTTCGAGCCTTTTATTTAAAAAATTAGGCTGGGCCGGATCAAATTTTTTTAAATATAAACAAGTTGGGCCAGGGTTGATATTGAATTTCATGTAATTTTGGCCCGAAACTCGCTTAGCTTAACCTAGCCTAACCCAGCCCAACTCAGCTTATGTATACCTTTATCCATAAAGTACATCTCAATCACTAATCCTAGTGGTAGATCAGGTGATTGGTTGAATAGATATTACTTTAAAAAATATTAATTTAATTTTGTTAAAGTATGAGTATTTATTTTTTTCATAATTTAATTAATATTCAAATTTGGGCCGTAATTATATGAAATAGATCAATTTGATTTGATTATTTGAATTTATTTTTATAATTATAATTATAAATTTAAAAAATGCTTACTTTTAATAATCTTTAAAGTAAAAATACTTAATTTAAGAGAAAAATACATAAATCTCCTCTAAATTTACTTAAAATTATATAGACTTTTACTCTAGTTTCAAAATATACATAAATCTTCCATCAATTTTTCTCAAATGTGTCATTACCAAAAGTTTTTGATGTATATTTTTTTATGTGTATAGATTTTAATATTTCAAGTGCAATGACTATTTTAGATCTTTGATATTCATTACCAGAAAAAGACTTCAAAGTGATGACTTCTGTTGTCATTATAGATAAAGATGTTGCTTTTGGTTTGTAGTGATGACAATCACTATAACAAAAACACTCTAATGCAATGAGTCTTATAATGATGATAAATTTGATTGTTTGCGTAGAATTTTTAATTTTTTTAAAATTATAAAAATTATTTGTACAAACAACATGACATCTCTATAGGATACATTGAAAATGTTGTGCCATGTTTTAATGCCAAATAGAAGGACCTTATATAGACAACATGTCATTTGTGTAGTTTTTTTTTAAATAAAAGCTACATAGATGACATGTCTTTTGAATAGCTAACTTGAGAAATTGATCACTAATAGTTGAGAGGAATTTTTCAAAGCAAGCTATACTGATGATTTGCCATCTGTGCAACTTTTAAATTTAAAATTTCAAGAAGTTAGATATGCAACATGTCATTTGTACGACTAGGAAAAATGCTTGTACACAATAAGTTGGAATCTTTTTAGGAAAGCTACGTAGATGATATATCGTTTATGTAGCCTTTTTTTTTAATTTCAAAAAAACTACACCAATGACTACTCACTTTAGGGTTGACACCTAAAATTCGTGGGAATTGATAATTAAAGTAATGACATGTTATGTCATCATTTTTGGGTTGGTTTACAGCAACAATAGATATTATCATAATACATATCATGAATTATAGCTTAATGATGTGACTTTTAACTTAAAGCAATAACAAAGTTGTCACTTTATAATTATTTGAATTATTATTAAAATTATTATTTTTTCTCATTGCTTTATTTTTTTAAAAATAAATATATAATAATTAAAATTAACATTAAAATTATAAATATATGACAATTAAAATGTTTAAATAATTAATAAAATTATAGTACTATTATCTATATATATAAAAATAAAAATCATAAATTTTTAGCTCTCAAATAATGCATTGATATTGCGTTTTTGCTACTTGATCGTTAACTGTTGAGATACAAGTTATTACTCTTGAGTTGTCATCCTCTTTTATCTACAATGTGTTAAATTACTATTTTAAAATAGATAAAGATAACTTTGTTGCTTTATTTTGTATTACCAATTCAATGGAGTAAATATGAAAGTAGAGTAGATATTTCTATACAAGTTTTATTGATAGTGACCTTAAGAATATCTATGTGGAAGTGATAGCATGAAAATTTGATCTTTCCCTTATTAAACTTGGGATATTAATATTATGAAAGGATAAAAAATGAATCAAGCTTCAAAAACTAAGGAATTGTTTTACTTCTTGTGTTATAGGCATGTAAAAATGCTTACTATCTTTTGATTACATTTTTGCATGATTTTCTATTCTTCTTTCTTCTTTGCAAATCTTTTTCTCTTAATAATATTCTTGATTTTTGCAGATGCTAGTATAGGTAAAGTTTGACTCCAAAGTTCATCATTTAATTCACATTTGTTATGTCTTTAATAGGACTATAGATAGATATAGCAACTAACTTGCAACTAAATACAACCAAATCCAATAGTACAAATTTAATAAAATATTAAACAATACAAACCAATACACATTAATTAATACAAATACTTAATTGAGTGTTGACTAGTATTTATAAGTTACCCTCTAAATACTATCTAAATCTTACCATCAATTAGGTTTAGACTTTAAGGATATGTTGGTGGGTGTCCCCAGCAAATGGTCAGATGTTCTGCAAATATCAACAAGTTATACAAATTAAACAAGAGATAAATAAATCATATAGAAGAATGGAAACTACCAAAAATAATCATATTGAAGAATGGAAACTACCAAAAATAATTTCAAGAAAATATGAAAGGAATCCAAAGTTTTATTAGAGAATAAAAAAACATTTAGTAGATGCTAAAAATATAATTACATACCATAAGCAAAAATTTTAAGTGAGAGTTTCTTTGCAATTCCTTGCAATCATGAAGAATGGAAGAGAATTTTGATGCTACTTGCAAAGTAGAATACAATTTATGTTTGTATAATTTATACATAATTATTGTAGGTTGAAATTTCCCTTTGTATAGCTCAAATTTTTTCTATTGTATTATTAATAATTTTAATATCATTGTCTTTTGTATTTTAATAAGTTAAAAAATCACTTTATTATATTATTCACCTAATCGTGATGTTAAAAAAACTAAATTTGTTAAAATATAAGAAGAAATAATACTAAAATTTCAATACTACAATAATTTTAAATTTGTATTATCCATTTAATAGTTTTTTAACATTATGATTAAGTAATACAATAGTTTTAAGGAAAATTCTATGGTACACCGTCGATTAAGTGGTGTACCAGTGCATTACCAGGTTTGATTATTGATATATTATTAAAAATATTCAAGATTTGACTTTTTAAAAAAAGTAAACTTAATGTACGATCAAATCTAATAGTGCATTAGTACACAATTAACTAAATTATATATCATAGTTTCTTTTTAGTTTTATTAATGAAAATGGCTTATTAATTTTGATAAATTTTACAAAAATATTTAAATATAAGAAATTTAATTACAATTATTTTTAATTTTTTATTAGTTCATTTTACATTAATTAACATTTTTAACTATTTATTTATAGTATCTTGAAATAGTATTTATAAACTTTATTATTTTTCTAAGATTAATAGAATGTGAAAATATTTAAGTTGGGGTTCTAATAATGGGAATTTTATAAAAAAAGGTTTTCTAAAAAAGATGGAGAGTTAGGATTGATTATAATAGGAAATAAAGGGTTAAGATTAAAATGGAACTAGGGCTCACGGTGCATAGAGAAGCACTGGATAAAAACCTTTAGTATTTTTTTTTATATTTCCCTACCTTTCTTTTTTCTCTATGTACTTGATATACTTTCTTTCTCTCTTTTTTTCTCTTTCTTCTCCTTTTCCTTCCCTTTTCCTTCTTGGCCTTTCTCTTTTTCTCTTTACCTTTTATTAAATTGAATTCATGCTTTGCCTTTTGCCACAGTAGCTGTTGCTTCGTTGCCTCTTAGCTAATTGTGGCTAATGCCAAGAAGAAGCTGTAAGGTTGTGGCTTGGAGCAACTGCTATCGAGCTATTAGTTTTTGCTACTTCTACTAGAGTTCTAGCACCCTTTTTGTTGCCATTGAGCTTTGGTCAACTCTTAGGAAGATAGGTAAGCTATTTAGACCATTGAACTTAAATACATATGTTGTTTTGAGCTTGATATAAGAAAACTCATTCATGTATATTTGAAATATAAGATGATGTTTTTAAAAAAAATGATTTTCATGCTATAAGATATTATGATAACATGTTTAGATCACTTTTTAGGTACTATATCCTAATATTTTAGATGAATTAAGCTTGATATAGTAAACCCTTCAAATGCAATTTTTAATTATTTGAGATAGGATGAGAAATGTTAAGAAATAAGTATAAGAAATCATATGGTGATATAAATAGAACCTAGAATTGGTATTGTTGGATAGAAAACATATGTTTTCAATGTATCTATGAATTGTCATTGCAAAATGGTTGAATACGAAAAAGGGAAAAGATGATTATGGATATTCTAGGACTTCCAAAAGTGTATATCGATTTCTTAAATACTATTTTACTTAATCCTCATGTCAACTATTTTATATATACAAGGGTTATATAATTACAAAATGGTGGGGTTACATGTATGTAATTGTATATATTAACATGAATAATTGTGCGAGCTTGTGATTATGGTTATCTCTTATTATGATAGTATAACAGTGTTTTATGGTGTCTTAGATGCTTTATTTACTTATTAGTAATTACTATTAAGGGTTTATTGCAAATGATGTGGTGAAGCATCATACTAGTTGATGTTTGATTAATATACATACACACACATACATATATTGAATAGTCATGGAAACTTGTGATCTCAATTTTTATTTTGGTTATGCTAAGCATTATAGTGTTTATTAGTGCTTTCATTTGTTCTAGTTAATTATTGATGGTTGTTTCTTGGGAAATGTGATTATAATGGAATGTGATTGTGATTAAGATGTTGTGAAACTATGATTGAATGAATTGTATCTTGTTATGACCTGATGCCGTAGATATGGATTGTGTGAAAATATTATATGAACCATGATGAAATCTTAATTTAACATGTGAATATATGTTAAGATGCAATGTGGGAAATTTTAATTAGGAGTGATGTAACTATAGGTTGATAGCATCTTGATAAAGAGTTGTAAAGGTATAAGGTTGGAATGAGAGAAATAGAGATGAAAATATGGGAAGGGTATAAAAGTGAATTGGGAGTAACAAGATAGATGTATGTACTTGTTATATATACATATATGATACTGTGATTTGTGAATTGGCTATGAAAAAGCTCTTGTGAGCTGTTGAGTATTGAAATATGAAGTATGAATGATTATGTGAAATAGTGTGATTAGGAGCTTTATTTCATTTATATTAATTAAATGATTTCTCTTGATTGGGCGATTACTAGTTATGAAGGACCTTTTAGGTTTTGTTACTTTTATATGTTTAGAAATGTTAATATAGGTGTCAATACAAAAGTGTAAATGCTAATCTATTAGATAAGGTAAAGTAGTAAGCTATAAGTACTGGCAACCACTCGATGGTTATCCAATATGATAACTTGAATTGATCGTATTTGGCCATTGAAAATACTTTTCTTTATAGATATAGATTCACTAGGTTTTCATAAATCATTTCTTTTCTTTTAACATTTTAGGATGTGATTGAAGAATATCAAGTTTTAAATCTCGAGCAAGAGTTCAAGGCAATTTAGAGGAGAACTTGATAGTTGAGATTCTATTAGAATTAAGTTTGGGAATTTAAAACATGTATTGATCTGTTGAATTATTTATTTATATGTGCATGAATTCAGTATTGTTAAGTTGTCTAAAATTTAGGTTTAAGAATATAAGGTGGGTGACCCTTTTAGGAAGTATATAAAAACAAGAGAAACTTTATCTATTTTTCTTTAAAACTTAAAAATTAATTTGAGTCACCATGAAAATAAAGGATTTTTATTGGATAGAATTAATATAATTAGTGTTAAGATTAGTGAAAATTGAGTAGTGGGACTTATGCTAGTTACAATTAGATTTAGATCATGACATTATTTACTTGCAATGAACTAAATATAATTAATTATTAAGTAGTTAATAGTTTTTTAATAATTAATAAACTGCAATAAATTTATTATTTCAATATTTTAATATTTGTTGTAAAATATTATAAATTTTAATATTTTAATAATTTCAACATTTTGAAATTAATTAATATTTATTGCCTTAATATTTCAATATATTAAAATAAGTTAAAAATTTTTAATATTGAAATATAAGTTACCATAATTATTGTAAATCTTATTTCTTTTTTATCTTAACATTTTAATAGAAATTACAATAATTTTAACTATTTAATAATCTTATTTGTTTTATTAAACTATTTTAATATTTTAATAAGTATTTAATGAATAATAATTTAACATTTTAACTTCTCACGCATATCTTTCACTATTGTAAAATTATCTTTTTAACCTACAATTATGTAATATTTTATTCTTTATTCAAATTATTAAATTTTTATTCTTTTCATATTTTGTTCTAAAATTTTCTAAACTACTAAGTCAATAATCCTATCCTAAGTCCAAGTATCACTATATTAACTTTAGATATCCTACACTATGTCTAAATAAAAAATTAAATATATTAGAACACTTTCAACATTAATATAGCACCTATTTTCATAAATTTAGATTAATAAGGCAAATAAAATAACAATAAAAATAAGAGAAAGTTATATTCCAAATTATATTAACTACACATCTCAAATTAAATAAATTTTATATTCAAAGCAAAAAAATTGTTGTATTAAAACAAATGAGAAAAATTTATATTAGCAAACAAAGCCTTAACATTGTAACTCATTTTTATATCTCAAATCAAATCAATTGTATACAAAGTCTCAAATGTTTTTTTTTTCACAAATTGACAATAGAAAACTTACAAGCATAACTAACATTACATTCATAAAAAAACTACATATTGCAGACAAACTTATCTCTAATAGCTATCAAAGTAATGAAATCTCTACAATACATAGAAAGAAACTAAAAAAAAATTATACAAATGAGAGTAAGATATAGAGGAAAGGTGAACATATTGATAAATTTAACTAAAAACTAAGAGAAATTACCTTAGTTCACAAGAAAATAGTGGAAATTTAGTTCACAAGAAAATAGTGAAAATTGCTTAGAAAAAATGGAGAAAGAGGACATACTGTAACTTATATAGGGATTCTAAGGTGATGATAGTTTGAATGCCATCGTTTTAGAGTTTAATGAAATTATTGCAATAGGTTAATTATAATGCTTTATTTTCCCATCATTTTAAAGTGATGACATTACTCACCTAAACCGACAACATTGCTATTGCTATAAGGAAAGTAGGTCAATGTGCATAATCTCTCAAATTGAAAAGTTTAAAGCATAGACAATGTTGTTGCTATAAAGTTCTTGGAACCAAAAAAGCACTTTTGATTCTTGTGTAACAATCAATTGAGATAAAATAACATATATGTTGTAACATATATGTTGTTGTATTAAAACTTAGATTTTTTTGAACTCTAAAACGACCACATATGTCATTACTTTATATAGTTATGCACACACACAAAAAAAAGGTCACTTTTTTGACCTTTAAAACTTTACCAATAAAGTAATTACATTATTGTTGCTTTAGACCTTAGGGGCCAAGTTTTTTTTTTTTAGAGGTCTCTAAAGTGATGATAATGTTGTCCCTTTAAAGAATTTCCCACTCAAATATATATATATATATATATATATATATATATATATATATATATATATATATATATATATATAATTCTTCCTTTGGGCATTTTAGACTATATTTCCTATAGTGATTGTCATTGAAAAAATGATCGGTTTTTAAGTTTGAATATTTACAATTTTGCAATTTATTGAATATCTTTATATTTTATTATTGATAGTTTTTAACATTTAAAGTGGTTACCTTCTTTAGTGCATTCATATTATGTTACTTACTGATGTTTCATGCTCAAAGATTTATGAGAGTCATTAAACTTTAAATATTAAGATCGATACACATGAGAATTAAAATAAGAAAAGTAATTTTTTTTTGTTTGAAGATATGTTTCTTGTATGAAAAGAAAAAGCGCACAAAACACAAACTTTTGGTAAAAAACATTTTTATATAACAGACTTCAAAATTTGGAGTAGAATAAGTATGAAAATACATATAAATAGTATAAGAGTAGATTGGTGATAAAATAATACTTTTGATCTTTGATTATATTTTAATAGTAAAAATTAATATTCTTCGAGCGGAAATTTTGAAATAAGCTTAGTAGTAGTCTTTCTGTAAAATTGATGAGATGTTTATGTATATTTTGAAATTATAATGAAGGTTTATATAATTTCAACTATATGCAAAAGAAATTTGTGTATTTTACTCAAAATATAATTTTTATCCAAAATAATATTAAAAATAAATGTAATCAAATTTTTGCATCAGATTTCAGATTATGTGTAATTGTAATCGGGCTGCACTTATGCTCAAATTTAGGCTTTGTGTAGATATATATGAAAAATTTCATTCAAAATTTGATGACCTGAACAAAAACACTTGTACCGACCATTATTCTCTTGGAGGGCTAGAAATAATAATGCGACTATTTATTTTTTTTACAAAATGATTTTTTATTTTTAAAAATAAAAAAAACTTGTTTAATAATCTATTTTTAAAATTTATTTTAAATACTGTTCTGTAAATATATAATTTAAAAAAAGAAATAATTTTCAATTATTTTTGAATTTATTTTCTTATTTTAAATATTAATTTTGTAATTAAATAAAATATTTCTTCATTTATAATATCAATTACTTTTTATTATTTTTTTAATTCGACAACAATTTTTAAAAGTAAAAAATAATTTTTTAAAAATATACAAATAAACACCTTCTGTCCTAAATAAAATTTGTGTCATCACGTCCTTTTAAATTTGAAACTCAAGATGGACAAGGTACCAAATTCAACTGCTTCAACGACTTCACGTGTCCCCTTATAAGTTGATTTGACCTCGACGGGTTCAACACTCTTCCCGGCCTGGGTCATCAGTTTCAAGATGTGGTTGTAAGATCACTGCCAAGAATTTCAAATCCTGAAAATACTTTGTGAAGTTGGCGATGAGACGCTGGCTGCCGAGGCTCTTTTTGTCATTTTACCCTTTTCCTGGTCTTCGCTGCTCTCTGAACGGCAAAAGTATCGTACTACTATTTTTTTGAAAGTTATTTTTATTTTATCGTTATTTAAAAATATATTATCAAAATACGTGCGAAGGACGGAGACGTTAGGGCGGGTGGCGCTCCAGGGGAGGAGGCGCCACTCCAAATGGCGCTTTTGGTGCACCTTGAGGGCGCCATTTTGAATGACACTCTCACTATGTAATTTTTCCTTTGAAAATAATTAATTTTGATACCATTTTAAAAAAAAAATTTTAAAATTAAATAATATGTGATTGTGACTCAAAATAAATTTTTAAAAATAAATGACTAATTTCATAATTATATTTGATATCATAAAAAAATATTTTATTTCACTTTGATATTTAATACATAAATTTATTATAGGAATTAAATAAGAAAGTAGTTAATAATAATATATTTAATAAAAATAATAAATATTTAGTAAATAATTGAATATTATTAAAATAAAATATAGAATCAATAAATAATAATTACGTAATTTATATTAATGTCTCTCAAAATTTGATCCCATGACACTTAATATTTTTCATTTTTTGAAATTATATACTTCCACCGTTTGGAATTATATTATTACAAGTAATTATTTAATACATTATTACACATAAGCAAATTTATTGAATTATTCGATAATATTCTTTATATACGAAGTTGAAGATTGTTAAAAATGAAAAGAAATATAACGAAATAAATGTTTCTTTATTTTTTGTATATATTCCAATAATATTCCTGCTACTTTATATTTATTTAAATAAAATTATTTTTATTTTGTAACAAAATAAATACGAAATGACAAAATTGAAGATAGTTGAAAATTAAAAAAAATGTGGTTATTTCCTTGCAATAATCTTTTCATTTTGTAATGAAATTAAGATTATAACATGAATTAATTCCTTTTTATTTCGTCACAATGATAAAATATTTTAGCAATGAGAGGTAAAAGTATCGATTTACTATTTTTTTAGAAACTAATATTCGTTTTACTGTTCCTTTGAAACATTTTATCAAAATACGTACAGCGGCAGAGAGACGGCAAATGGCGCGTCGAGGGACGCCAGACGAAATGGCGCCGTTGGCGCTCGAGGGAAGGGATGGCAGGCGATATGGCGCCTTTGGCCTACGGCACCCTCGCTCCTCATTTCTAAGTTAATTAGCCGGTGACCGTGTGTACTATGGATCCAAAAGACTTAGATTTTAGTATTGTACATGGCTAGCATCCCCATCTACATTGACAATTGTATTACGTGATTTGACATCAATATTTGGTCGACTCAACTCATAACGTATTAAATAAACATAGCATTTAATGTCATTTAGAAGGATGATGGTTATTTATCCTTCAGATATTATAATTAATATTATTAATTTTTTTATATTTATTATAACTATTTATTTCTTTCTTCACTAATAATATTAAAATAAATAATGAGAAAAAATTTAATAAAAAAATAATTACATATTTCATATTATGAAGATAAAATTTATTAATTTATTTTAATATTATTTATTTATTTTAACATGGTAAATAAATAAAAGAATAAATAATTATAACAATTGTGAAAATAAAAAATTAATAATATTAGTTAATAATTTTGAGAGATGTCATTATCATTACTTTTATAAAAAAAATTAAATATTCTAATTATTTTAAAGTTTATTATTTTCTATTATTTATATATTAACTTAAAATTTGAAAAATGTGCCTCGATCGCCCTCAGAGGCGCCATATGGTTTGGCATCTCTCCGTTGTTGTGCGTATTTTGGTAAAATATTACGAAAGATCGGTAAAACGAAAAATAGTTTCTAAAAAAATAGTAATTCGATACTTTTGCCCAGCGAGATGTGGAACATGGAATAATTCTTATCATTAAAAAAAAATAAACAGATATTATTTTAAAAAAATTGTAATTAATTTATGTTTGTTAATAATTTATAATAATTAAAGTTATGAAAATAAAATACCAGAGGAGAGAATAAAACTCTAGTTAGAAGGATGTTATTAGAAAAAATTACATATATTTGATGCGTTATATGAGAATTGAATTGATTGTGTATTTGTGAGAAGAATTGGTAATTAAAATCGATATAAGTACCTGTGCAAGAAGATAAAAATATCGTAATAATCAAAACCATCCTAAATGTTGATATTTGGCAATAAAGTAGTAAGATAGATGTGTATAAATATACAATAAACATGAAAAAGGAAGCTAATGCCTACGTAAGTGATGTCCAGTCCCACATCTAGGATCGGTAATGTGGCGGCCATATCTACTTACCCTCTGCGCAAGCTCGGGAGTCACATCTCTGGTGTCTGTGGCTCCTCTACCTCCAGCCCCCGCTCTGCCTCTGTCTCTGGCTCCCGCTCTGCTTCCACCTCTACCTCTATCTATAAGCACTGAGTCATTTGTCATCATGCCACTAAGGGCTGATCCCTGATCCTGAGTATGTAGATCAAATGCTGGACGATATGGCTGTGATGGAGCAGTATCACCGGAAGGAAAGACATGGAATGAAAATGAAACTCCTAGTATATGTGGAAATGCCTGGAATGAGGATGGAACACCAGAAGTAAATTGGTACATCTGTGATGATGATGGACCATATAGTGCAGTCGGGAACATGGTGGAGGATGAAGGATCATCAGGTGTAATAAGGTACATATGAGATGAGGTAGTCATATCTGGCATCATCATCATGGTGTCTTGGGCAGTCGATGGTGGAGTCTGTTGCACTATCGAAGTGGATGGAATATTAGCCTGCGACGCAAGTCGTGAAGCAGTGCGACGACGTCGATGAGAATGAGGCTGATCATGGTTACCCTCCGCAGGGTCTGGAATATGATGGGCATGAGGAGCTGGCTCTGCATGTGAGTCAATAATCACATGATCAACCTCCTGAATGACATGAAGGATGGAGTCCGTCGTTGATCTAAGCGCATTGAAGGTGAACCTAGACTGCCCCTCAGGTATAGTGAAGTCCTGTAGTGTGGACACCTCATCTACCTATGCAAATTTTTGACATTAAAGTTAGTTACAATACTAATGCATAGGAAGAAAATCAGACACAGAAAACTAGCACGTAGTATTATCGCAAGGTCTAGTGCTCTCCCAACGGGTGTAATAAATCATCTAGTAACCCGTCTGTACCATGCCATATACTCGGACTGTAGGCCTAGGATTAGTCGTGCGGTCGATTCGACGATAGCGCACAAGTTTTGCCGGATATCCCAGAGTGCAATGTACGGATGATGCCGGATGTGCCACTCCTCATCATGCCGACCGGACAAGTGAAAGCAATGGACCTCCGCCACTTGCTTTGGTGGCTCAGGAATAGGCTGGCGTAGTCCAAACTGCCGCAAAACCCTATCTGGTTGGTGCCACTCGACAATCTGAAAGTGAATGAGTGGCACCACTGCTGTCCACATGTCACTCTCGTCAAAACAGTACTGAGGAAGTGATGCGGTGACCACCTCAGTGTACGGGATCTAGGTGATATGAAATTATACATTTATATTGTCATTTAAATACAACAATGAAATGAATAAATGACTGGAATAAAAATACACATTAGCCCCTACATACCTGGTCGAGACGAAGACGGTCTAGCGCGTATCTATAATAGGGTAGACTGTATGCCGGACTATCCTGAAACGTCTTCTGATAGTGCCACCTACCAAGTACAATACCTAAGTTAAACAACTTAAAAGTTAACTTAATTACAAGTATAAATTGAAAAATTTTCTAACCTACGGGTTAGGGAGCCAATCCCTGCATCCCCCTCTGGTATGTCTGAAATGGTAATCGTGGGGGTGATAGTGGGAAATCTATCTCATGCCCACAACTGCAGTAGTAGGCAACACCCTCTTATCTCCCTGTAATCCGGAGCATTGGCCTTACAGAGCTCTCTGTACAGATAGGCTAGGTAGGCAGATCCCCAACTGTACGTCCCAGCCTCATGGAAGTCTCCGAGCAAGGGTAAATGCATGAGGTGGACATACGTGCCGGAGTGGTCTGGAAATAACGTCCCACCAATGAGACGTAAAATGTAGGCCCGGGTGAATCTCTGCACTGTCACCTCATCCGCATCATCTGGAAGATGAGTGAAATGCCTTTCCAACTAACTCATCCTCAGTCGCCCCCTCTGATGACATTCTCATCCACCGGTAACTGGAGTCTCAAATACTCCTCTATCAGGGCTCCCCATCCCCACACAGTGGGCCCCGTCACTACTCGACCATCAATGGGTAGGCCGAGTTGAAAAGTAACATCCTGCAATGTAATAGTCGTCTCTCCCTGTGGCATGTGAAAAGTGTGTATCTCCGGCTTCCACCTCTCTACAAAAGCACTGATCAACTGATAGTCGATCGGCACAAACTCGCACATCGCCAGGCCGTAAAAACTTGCCTCTCGTAACAAGGGCACAATTAACTCTGGCAGCTACTGGTGATGGTAGTGATGAGCCCATCGGATCCTCAGCACACGGTCAGGCTGCAAAAAAAAATTAATAATTATTGCGTTTGACAATGCAGAAAATGTTCAACCAACTTTAAGATTTGACTATTTCCATACATGGCCTGCCCAAATCGAGTGGGATATGTGTGAGCCCTGAGTCGTTAGCAGTGGAGGATCTCGTGGTCCAGGATCAACGCGTCGGGAAGTGGATGCCATCTACCACCATAAGAATTACATTAGGGTGGAATTTAAACAAACACTAATATAACATACGTATGCAATTTAAGTACAAAGATCCACACAAGAATTTATAGCACTTGGACGATTAAAGTAATTTGTTCACATTACTAGTAATGGGGTAACATATATATACATAATGACGTACAATTTTACAACAATCAAACAAATCACATCATCCGACCATTACACTTATGGCATTGATTAAAATACTTTGTAACATTTCTACAAAATTAAATAATCAAAATCAACGTGAGGAAGGGCTTTCATCTCTATGTAGAAGTGGGCAGCGCCTACGATTATGACCTTTCATCTTACAATGACCGCATTTTTGCTTGACACCACTCTCTTGAGGCCAATCCATTTCATTTCTGATCCATGTAGACTTCAGTCGTCCCTTTTCACGCAATCTTCCATAATTTGAAACCAGTACAGGAAATGATGGGAGGTTATTCCATTGCGACCACTCCCCGATCGGCTACCATTTAGATTTGTAGCAATTAAGCAGGGTGTCAAGTCTGTATACAGGATGGACATATGGTTCCCACGATATGTTGACTGAGGCACAAGCAGCAATAATATGAGCGCAAGGATACCTATATGCTTGGAATTGTCCACATTCACATTGCCCTTTGTCTAATAACACTTGGACAACCTTTCCACATGATCCCCTAGCCATATCAGGGCCCTTCACCGCTTCAAACCTAGTTCCTTGTCTATTGTAAGCACGAATGTGGTAAGAAGACGCATGCGACTGGATAGTCTCAAGCTCCTGTTTGAATCTGCTCGCGTATATATGACCTTGTTGTAGTTCAGCATGTGTTTCTTTCGCCCTTTCCACAAAGTACTTGACACATCTATAGTATGTTTGTTGAACAAGGCCTGTGATTGGTAGCTTCCTTAATCCTTTGAAGAGGCCATTAATGCACTCTACTATGTTAGTCGTCATATGACCATATCTTCTTCCTTCATCATAAGCAAGCGTCCATTTCTCCATCGGAATAGCGGTCAACTTCTTGTGGATCTCCTCATTGACTTTGCTCAGGTTGTCTAACCTTTCCATGACCTTTTCTCGATTTGGCTCATATGCTGAACATAAGGAGACAAATAGGTTAGCCGGGTTAAACTACCAAAGACATAGATTTACAGATAAAAGGTTAAAAAAAAAGTTATGCTGTAAGGCGTACCAATCTTAAGGATAGCTTTCTTGACATTGTCATCCCTGTGTTTCTTGCGAACGTTTCTGGCAATATGTCTGATATAGTACCGATGAAAAGCATGAGGAGGCTGCCATCCTAGGCATTCGTTAGCTAAAGCATCTTTTATAACTCAGTGTCGATCTGATATCAGGCATATTCCTTGCTGGTTTATAACATTTACCCATAAAAATGCTAAAAATCAATTCCAGTTTTCATAGTTCTCCTTTTCAACAATGGCAAAGGCAAGAGGTATGAGACATTTGTTACCGTCCTAGGTCGTAGCAATCAGTAGCACACCTCTGTACTTGCCATATAGAAACGTTCCATCAACTTGTATGAATTGCTTGCAGTAGGGAAACGCGGCAATACATGCCTTGAAAGCCTAGAAAACTCGGTTGAAAACATGATTTTGTGGATCAACACAGTTGTAAACTTTGACGAATTCTTCTGACTCCAACTTGAACAGAGCTTGGTCACAATAGCTTAAAATGTCTAATCATTTGGGGAGCACTTCATATGATTTATCCTAATCTCCGTACACCTTGATAATTGCCTTCCATGCTTTTCTGTACGAAATCTTATACCCATACATGCCTTCCACCTTCTCTTGTATAAGCAAGATTGGAACATCTTGCTTCACTTTAATCATCTCCAGTATCAAGGAGCTGATATACTCGGAGTCAAGAGACTTGTGATCTTGTGTAAAACTGGCATTAACACATGTGTGAGGCCCTGAAAATCTAGTTATTGTCTAAGTGTTAGAATTCTTCAGATTGCTCGCTCTAAGGCGGAATTTGCATTCATCCCCATAATTGTCACACTTCACACTCAATCTTCTACTATCTAATTCCTCCACGTAATAACTATAGTGCCTTCTGATGTGGTAATGCTTGGTTGCAGCAATTAATGCCTCCTTGCAATCAAACTCTTGCCCAATCTGTAAGTCCTCCATGCTATAATCATAGCTTGGTTTCATTATTTCTGAAAATTTATTAGCATTCCTTATAGCATCCCAATCAATGTAAGAGAAGACAGTAGCTTAAAGGACACCGCATGATGTCTGTGCAGCATTGTCACTCCTCACACACCGCGTTATAGCACTGTCTCCATGTGTTGTTGCACGTTCTTCATCATCAGTGTCACGAGCATCATCACTACTGCAAGAAACCTCATCGTCTTGGAAACCAGACTCAAGGTGGGCATCCATGAATATAGGATCAGTGGATTCTTCCTCTACGACCGGTAAGGCACTTGTTGAACCCATCATGGTATGTGATACATTTCTCGGGAAAACGCCTGTAACAGATGAGTCCAATGCAAGAGTATAACTATCAGAAATGTGGAACTCGATTCCACCTATGTAAGGAGGGCTTTCATGCACCATCGAACAACTAGTACTAACGTGAGCCGTTGGATCTACGGGTGGTCTAGTTATTGGGACTGGTTCTTGTGAACCCAGGTTGACAGTGTGCAGTTCGGATGTGATCATCTCCACGTACAATTCCATTGCTGTCATCGTCGGATGTTGTTCGTAGCTTGCTATGGCACATGCCAAGTCTTTATCGTCGTCCAATCCGTATGCCATATATTGAGCCTTTGTTTGATGCTGTGGAAACCTGTAAACAACTTTTCCCACAGCTTGATCTTGGTGAAGCTTTAGTCGGGCATGAATCCTCTCCCGCAAAACATCCATAGTGCTGCATCCTCTTAGTTTCAATGCCTTCGGGGGAGGTCCATCGTACATTACCCTCATTGATCCATCAATCATTGTACCATTTGAATATACAAAAGCAATTAAACTTTTCTTCATCTTGTTACTTTTAGTTGCAAAACACTCACTGCACCCTCACAATTGACACATATTATCATATACAATTTATCTTCTTATAAATGAATGAACTAGTGTTTAATATTACAAGTAAAAATGAACGAAATGTATTACTATTTTTGTAAGGTATTAATTTAATAGTACGTAATAATTTACCCGCACAGGCCTAACCTATTCCGACCTTTACAGGCCGACATTTTTTTTCAATAAATTTTTAAGCTATTTTTACACTCATTTGTAATTTCCCATACTTCATACATTTTTAACGTTAATTTGTAAGTGTGATTTAAATAATTTAATTTTAATTCTTCTTTTTTTGCATAAATTCTGATGTAGTATAAATAAATTATTACAAAAAAATAAATTTATATTTGAAACAATAATTTGCAACTTTCACTTATTACAAGTAAATTTTATTTCTATCCTAAACTAATATAATATTTGGCTATATGATCTTATCTATAATTTAGTTTATCTTTTTCAATTGTCAATTTTTTTTTGTTTATTCTGCACAAATTATACTAATTAAATTGATCAACTTTTTCAATACATTACTTTTTTTATTTTCACGACAATTTTCTCCCTTCCCATCTATTACCAAATAGCAACCAAAATTATTTACACACTATTGTTTGTATTTTTTTATGATTACAGTCATGAATTCTTTTTTACATACACTGACTTCATCTAATACATATATTACAGTACCTCTATATATATTTTAATGCTTTCTGAATAAACCTATGTATAGTATAATTTTTCTGAGTACGTTTATTATTCCTGCTTTTTTAATATCTACTATTTAAATAGAAAAAATATTCATATTTTCAATAACAATATCCTATTTTTTAAAGCTTCTGATTACATCCACATATCCTAAAATTTTATTTTTAGTACCTCTCTTATGATATATTAAAATTTCACATCCAAAAATTCTCTAAATATAACTTTCACCTAGGTCCTAAAACCTATATTAGGACACCTTTCTTTATCTCGTTTGTTCTTCTTTTAATAGCACAACCTATTACAGTACATATAAATTCCTATAAATTTTTCATACATCATAATTTAACATCTTAAATCATAATTTCACACCTTAAACTATAATAATCAATATAAAATAAAAAACTCATATTATTAATATCATAATATTCTAAATAAATCTCTCTACCAATATAAAAGATATTTTCATGATGACTAACAAAAATTATAATATAAGCATAAAATTTATAAAAATACTAACCGGTAAGTATTAGGAAAAGTAAACAGAAAAAAGCCTCTGCATGAAAGAAAAATTTGTTAGATATTTTAATAATTTTAATCTCTAAGTAAAAATTAGTAGATATTATTGTATCATTAAAAAATTATGCAAAAATCACGCTAAATTAAATATATTTTACAAGACAATATATTAAAGGAACAAAAATAATAACATAGATAAAATTTTATTGCTGTATATTTAATTTTAAATAAAGTGTTTGAATTTTTATATCAAGAAAATATTAATAAATTTTAAAAGAAAATTAATTTTTATTCTTAAATACTTTTATTAAAACTGAAATATATAATTAATCCTTATCAATTAACGCTTCCTATAACATTAATTTTTTTAAATAAAATATTTGATAATTAAAAATAATTTTATGTCAAAAAAATAAATTGTATTATATTTATATTATTCAATATATTGTATTTTAACTTTTAATAGAATGATTGAAAAAATAAAGAAGAAAAAATTAAACAAAGTAGATGAAATGAAGAAAAAAATGTACGAACTGTAAACTCTTGGAGAAGTCTTAGTTGATGTATTTTAAATTTAAAATATAATATTTAAAAATTATTATCAACAAAAATTTGAAATAATTTATGTAAATAAAATTTAATTTAATTACTAAGTATTTTTTTTAAAAATATAATATGAAATTAATTATTTTTATTAATAAAATATATATTAAAGCTTTAATTTGCTTAAAATATTATAATAAGCTAAAAAATTATAACTTATTATATTTATGTTAATTAATGATGTTGATGTTTTAAACCATAAACAATACGAGTAAATATAAAAAGATTAAAGTAGAGTAAATAGGAAATAAACAATACGTACAGTATAAAGTAATAAAAAATTAATTATATAATAAATTAATTAATTAAATGAATTATATAATTTATATAGAATACATTTATAATATAAAAAATGATATATCTTACTGCTAAAAAATATTAGTATATGTGATCTAAATACCATGAGTTAACCAAAAAGAATAACAAAAATGTACAATAAAAAGGATAAAATAAATAGAAATAATACATAAAATATCAAGTCTTTACAAAATATCCTCAATTAATATTTACTTATTTTGACATATATTCCTTTAAAATTAACCTAAAAATATTGATCAATGGGATAATATATTCTCGTAATAATCAACATATAGTAAAATTAATCTTATTTTTATCATATCCTATATCCTAAAAAATTTTATATTTTAAAAATATCTAAACATAATTTTTACCTAAATCATAAATTTTATTTTAAGACACTTTTCTTTATCCCCTTTATTCTTTTTTTAAAATCACAAACTATCACAGTTCATATAAATTTTTACAAATTTTTCCTAAATCCTATATCATAATTTCACAGTATAAATCATAATAATCAACATAAAATAAAAATTCTTCTCCGACTGTAGAATATATTCTTATAATAACTAATAAAAATTATAATATAAATACAAAAAATATAAAAAATAATAACCAGTAAAAATCATAAACTATCACAGATCATATAAATTTTTATAAATTTTTTCTAAATCCTAGATCATAATTTCACATAATAAATCATAATAATCAACATAAAATAAAAATTCTTCTCCCACTGTAAAATGTATTCTTATAATAACTAATAAAAATTATAATATAAATACAAAAATTATAAAAAAACTAATCAATAAAAATTACAAACTATCACAGATCATATAAATTTTTATAAATTTTTTCTAAATCTTGAATTATAATTTCATATCATAAATCATAATAATCAACATAGAATAGAAATTTTCCTACCACTATAAAATATATTCTCATAATAACTAATAAAAATTATAATATAAATACAGAAATTATAAAAATACTAACCAAGGAAGAGCTGAAAGAAGATCAGATTTACTCCAAAAAAGAAAATGTTGCCAGATGAAATATACAGAAGTAAGAAAGGATGAAGATTTGTGAATGATAAAATGGAAAATGGTGCGAACGGCTTCGAAGAGAGAAGGGAAGAGGTGCTGTGAGGCTGCAAGGTAGGGTTTGTGCTGTGGCTGCGAAGGGAGCGGGGGGGAGGGGTATATATGGGCAAGGAGGCGCCATTTCATTTGGCGCCTCCAAGCAATTTAAATGCAATGGCACCGCTTGAAATGACGCCTCCAAATTCAAAGCGCAATGGGGGGCGCCGCTTGAAATGGCGCCTCCGCAATGGGGCGCCACCTTGAAGGCGCTGTTCAAACTGGCGCTCCCCAAGTTTTTTCTGCTACCAAGGCACCAAACGGTGTGGCGCCTCCGTGTTCTGCACTCACCATTCAAAATGGCACCCTACGTATTTTGGTAAATTATTTCAAAATCACGGTAAAAAGGAAAAAAAGTTTACAAAATAATCGTATATCGATATTTTTGCCTCTCTGAACTCCAATTATGATTTCAAGTTTTGAATTTTTATTTTTCCTGAAATCTTTATCGGGAAATTCTTGTATTGACGTAATATGTATACAGCAAATTATAAATTTTATGCGATCTTATGAAAATCATAATACTTTAAAATATGTTATTTTTTCATAATAATATAAATTATAAGAATATAATTATTCATATAAAATTTATAATTTTTTTAGGAATTGCCATAAAATTTTATAAAAAAATTATGTTTTGTATAAAATATTTCATCTTGTGAGAAAATTTAATAAAACTTATAAGGTTGAATGCATAGTATCCAAGACTGTCCCATCCTTTATTTCAAGAAAAATACAATTTCTTTCTTCAAATTTAAATGGGTGATTAAAATTATATATAAATTTTAAAATCTTATATTTTATCTCGTGAAGTTTGACTTGATAACAAAAATAATATTTACCCTTTTAAAACTTTGTTTTATCCTTCTAAATTTTTACAAAAGGTGAAAATATTAAAATTTATTAACTTGATTATTTTAGTAGTAAATAAGATAAGTTATATAGAAATTATTAAAGGGTTTCTTGAGTACTCATCCTTACGGTACTCTTAGGTACTCAGGGCTTAAGAAGCACGGTGACACCAACACATGGATAGGCAACTGGTTCGTGCAAGTTAAAATGAAATGAAAATGGGTTATACATTTTGCCCTTTACCTATATTGCCCTTATTGCTTATAAACAGAATAATGAAGCCACAATTGTTTTAACAGAGCTTCTTGGAGTAGCATTTCGGAGATAACTTGTTTGATGAGCCATGGATTTAAAGACGGAGGAAGGAAGCACAAGATGGGAGGATTCTAGTAGGTTCCCTTCAGTACCCCCGTAACTAGAGCAGAGATCATCAGCGAGTACAAAAAGCCATCAAAGGAAGCTGCTGACGGCGATAAAGTTCATTTCCATACCATATATTTCTGGATGGATGACATTCCAAGGTAAAGGAATTTACTTCAATTTACCTGTTGGTATAGAAAATATTGTTCATCAATTAATTGAGTCCGTTCTGCACATTAAACTTTTCACGTGTGTAAAATTTGGGTAAATGTGAAATTGATTCTTTTATTCCTATGTATCGTGTAGTTTGTAAGTTTGGAATATGAATGTATAGCTATCTTTCATTTCATAAAAAATGAGTTAGTTGTAGGTTGAAGTAAATAGTAAGAGTCAGTATAGTGGGAGAAAGTTAGAAAGAAATTAAAATCTCGTAAAATGAGAGTCAATACAATTGGATATGGTTACTTTTTAATCAGACAATATAGTGAAAAACTGTTAGGATATCTGTGTTCTTAATTTAGCAGTGTTTTATTTTTTTATATTGTCTGTAATTTGTTTGATATTTATCCCAAGTGAGTAGAAATTGAATTTGCCCAGTATTTTGAGCCAAGTTGCTGGCTATCATTGGCAATTTGGCATGCACCTTCACCAAATTTGCCCACTTTTCCTAAACTTACATTGCTACCATTGCTTCTAAATGCCAACATTGCCCATTATCCCTAATTTGTCACGATCATCTCTACCTAAGCCCCTATTACTTCCAAATTCCAATTGTCACACCAATGTCAAACGGGCCGTAAATATCTCTAGTATCCCAACCATTATCCTTTCTTTGCCATTCCTTTCTCCGTGACTTTCCACCTGAATATCTTCTTTGAGTAATAATTTTAATCAAATTGAGCCTCCAATTGATGGTATAATAGGAGATGTAAGAAAACATCACATTAAGCTTAAAAATAAGCACCCACTTTCTACCAATATGATACTATGATGATGAAGAATGCTTGGAACAATGCCAAAAGTTCAAAGTATAATTGACATCCATAACAATTAAGTCCCTAAATTCAACCTATAAAAATCATGATTAGTGTGGAACACAAACTTCTACACATTAGCGTCCTAAACCTTAACATGTTCCTTTCCAATGAACTTCATGCTTTCCACTTTCCCCTTTTATGTTAGCTTAGGCAGTCCATGCTTATCTATTGGAGATGCATTATCTCTCTTTGTGCTAAGCAAATGAAATTTACTTGCACAATGTATTGGTTACTTCAAAAAATCATCTATTGAATCATTGTACTCATAATTTTTTATGCTCCTTCGAATTGAACCATTCATACAACTGTGATGGATTCCCTTTTTTTTTAGTAAATATAATCTAATTTAAATATTGATAATTAAAGGTATGACATTATGATAATATTTTAGTATGTATTTGTAAAGTTAATGAATTTTGAAAGCTATATACTTTTTGCTTGCAGGGAACTTTATTTTTTGGCTTGCCCATCAAATGTTTGACATATGGTTTAAGTGAAAAAATGAAGCTTACCCCATGCTCTTTAAATGTGTTACATCATTGTGTTGTGTGTTTTCTAGAAGGTATTTATGGAAATGTCCATGGACAATTGCAAAATTATCATTAGGATGTCAAGGCCAAAGGGAGACATAACACAACTTTGTTATTGTGTAGTTGCCATGGTGAGATTTTTCTTTCTTTGGAAATTTTGTAATTTTCTCCTTACTAAAGTCTTTTTCTCTTGACAAAGATAGTTATTTAGTTAAAGAAACTATTCAAGAGTTAGTAATAGATCATTGGAACATGATTTAGGGGCATTTTTCTTGTACGAGTTTGATGATGTCAAGTTTTTTTTTTAATCTATGATCTCCTCCTTCCAATTTTTTAGTACCTTGAGCTTGTTTCTAAAAAAATATAATGCAACTTGCATATCTGCACTTAGAGTTTATAGATAATGCATCTGACAATCTTATTGGTTCCTTATAAATTTGTGCAAAAGTCATTGTGTGTAGAGATAGCATTATATAATATGACAGTAGGACAATATTGAAAGATTTGTTTTATAACCTGAGATTGACTTTGTTTTTATACTAATTGCGTCGTTGTGTTATATACACATTAATATAAGAGTAAAGATTTTATTTTTTAACCCAAATTGACTATATTTTGACACTAATTGCATCATTTTGTTGTATTTTGTAGAGGGTTTTGACGTTTGTGTTTATAAGTTGCATTTTAGGATGACCTCTTCTAGAGATCAAGCATAATTTGTTTTTCATTATTAGCCTAGTGTAGTGTACTCTTTGACAAATCCATTTCAATTGCCATTTGGTGTTTCTTTGTGTAATGGGATTGTTATGATTTAATATAAAAGTAAACTAATTCTTCGTTTTTCACACTTCAATTATAGAACAAGTGGAAGTATTATTATTATTATTATTATTATTATTATTAAATTAGTTTTGCAATTTTATTGGTAATTTGTGTGTAATTATCATGATTTAATTGTTAGTTGCATTTTCTTGCAGCAATAGATGAAGAGTCAACACATCAATCAAGCATGGAATGACAATTACCAAAAAGGTACAACTGTTTAGGATTACTAAATGATGGATAAAATTTGCAAGATCTATGCCAAAGAAAAATATAATTAACAAAAATGTAGCTCAATGTTGTTGTTATTAAATACGATTAGAGTTCTAATCTGTTGATATGTTGAATTTTTGTAATGCAATTGAATGTTATTTGTAAATATTATATTTTTTTAATTTTTGCTAATTTATTAATTTTTTGAAGCATTTTTTAGATAGATAAATATAATAGTATAAAATAAAATTACATTAATGAAAAAATAATTGAAATATTTTTAATTTTTATGTCAAATTAATATTAGTATTATGTAAATAATATTTTTATTGATAATTTGTTAATAAATTATGGAATTACATGTAGTAATAAATTTTCATTTTTCTTTTCAAAAGTTTGTGAATACAAAGAATTTAAAAATTTATCATTACGATCCAAATGAGTTATTCTTTAAATGGAAGGAATTGAAATGTAGTGATTTCACGTCTTAATATTTCAAGTTCTTTGAATTTTACAAATACTCTATCCAAATACAATTCAGGAGTAGTTAACGAATGGCTTGTAAATTTTTATTTTGTCCAACTTTTCCCTTTTTGCTTTCCAAGACTATGATTTTTGCGGGTAATCGGTAGAAAGCCGTTTTTGTTTTATTTATAAACCGAAGCCAAAAATTTGTTGTTAAACTAAGAAATCAAGGAGGCTGTACAATTCTATTGTTTTGATTATTAATAATATATACAAGTGGTCGTTCTTACAAATTTGAAAAGTAAAAAATATTAAGATAAAATAATGAACCATTAAGCTGGAGCATTTACTATCAGGGTCCCCAACGGTGGTGCAATGATTTTTCATTCCAGGGCTTCAGGTTCATACTTGAGAGTTAATGCAGTGCTTGGATTTGGATTTCCTCAATTTTATGCATTGTCATTTTGCAAAGAAAAAGATACAATATTCTATTCTAAGACAATTTTTTTCTACTGGACTCACCATCACAAATTCTAAATAAGATTTCCATCGATTTCTGAAATTGAGGTATACATATTCTGAATGCTTGTATTAATAGCTTGTCATTCATTAGGCTAATTGTTACAAAATTGCTCACTTGTTTATGATTACATGCCCTATGTAAAAGTTCAAAAGCCTAAAATCATTTTCATACATAAACTAAATTATCAGAAAAGATATAACTCATCAAAATAAGATGATAGTAACTCTGTATTTCCCTCCTTCATCTTGATTCATTTTGTATGGGAACGGAGGCGTACCGCAACAACCCTACATAACCACTGGTGCTCAATACACTGGGAAAACATAAATATATCTAAAATGGAGTAGATGTTCCTAAAAGCTGAGGTAAATGATAGTAATAATAAGACATACTCCTGCATTGTTTTTGATGTTTCGCAAGGAGATCGCAACGCCAGTTCTACCTTTCATTTGTGGCTCCAGAATGTGACATAAGAATATAAATCACCCAGAAATGAAGGCAAGAAATATAATTTATAAACCATAGACCATAATTTGGCCACTAAGTTCCTTCTCAGAAAAAAAATGACCCAGCCACAAAAAGAGAATCTAGGTGTTTCTTGCCAGGAATGAATTTTATCTTTCAAACATAGGCTTCAACTTTGAATTAGAGAGCTCCTACAACTTTGATTCAACGTTCCCTAATGAAGAGGCGACATCAGTTGCACCTGATGCTAGCATGTTTTCATCCAGCATTCTTAACACTGCTTATAGAGTTAATTCTGAATGCAAGAATTGCCTTCTTAGAGGAGAGAGATGCAACCTGTTGGCAAAGGATTTTCTACATAAGCCATTCAAATCTCAAGAATCTACCTGATGCCACTAGATAAAAAACTCTAACAGGGGTCTATTCAACAGCTAGAAGTTAAAAGACCTCAACAATCAGCTTTAAGTTATCACAAGCAATCCAAGCGCACTGACAATAATTGCCCACTGGATTAACAAGTATGTGTCACAAACCTTGGCTTGTTTCTGAATTTAATGGTCAGTCATCTGGCCAAGGCCTTTCACCTCAGTTCAACTTCAACTTCCATTGACTCCTCCATCTCCTTCCTTGTCATCTCAATGTCTTCTTCTAGGTTCCTTGCCTATGATGTTTAATTAAATTAAAAAAAATCACAAAAAGGAATTATAATTCACTACACTGGCAGAAATACAAAATATAGTAGTATATGGAGGTAAGCCTGGATAAAGATGATCGGGACACATAATTGGCTAAGCATTACAAAACATGTTGATGGATATAGTACGTAGTAGACAAAAAAAATCCAAGATTTAGAACACGATACTGGAGAAATAGGAACATAAAAGCAAAGTTAGCTTGGATATTTGATTGATCCTTCTAAGTTTTCCTAGCTTGCTAAACTACCGATAGATAGTTGCAACAATAAAACTTATTGTTCAATACAAAAAAGGAGGAACACAGGCTTCAAATTCATAGAAAGAAAATTCAGACAAACTATGATAAATAATATATACTCCAGCTACACAATATAGCTTCACTACCCACTTGTTTAAACTGAAAAAAAAAGATGCTAATACAGATAAACCCAGTTTCAAAAACTCACATTTTCCTGCAATTGTGAAACTTTATTCATTAATAAATGAGTATTCTGCCTCAAGTATTTCTTTGTCAAACTTTACTCCTTTTGAAGCCAACTAAAACAACAGAATAAATAAGCAGAAGTCGACAAAAACAAGCTAAGAACATTAGTAAATGTGCAAGCATAGAAAGAACGAAAATAAACAATCTCATCAATTAAGTGATGCATTCAAATCCCTTTGCACATCTGCCACGGAGATGACCTTAAAAGGGTTAGAAGGATACAATTTCTTTTTTTTTTAAAAAAATAACAATATATCATAATTTTTTAAAAAATAAGAATATATCACAGAAACTCCTCCCAGCCCCATCACAAACAAAGAAAAGAAAAGAAGTAAACAATAGCTAAAGACTTATATATCAATTTTGCCAAATGGAGAGTGATGTACTTTATTTTTTGAAGCTCCAGTCTAATGAGGACTCTAGACATTCCTCCTGAGATCTAAAGTGAATAATTTCCAAGGATCAACTAAACAATATGCCAAATCATTTCAACATATTATAAACTTTGTCAGTTTGTCACTACAGCAAAAGTACAAACTAATTTGATTTCCCAACAATGAATGAAAAGCCTATACATGTTATTTGCTGGCATCTAATCTGAAGAAAAAAAGACATGTAGACAACTATAGTATACATTTGGCATCAAAGATATGCTCAGGAAATTCAGGATGATGTGGTTTCTATCATCACCATAGAAATTTAGCATAACTATAATTTTAGTCCATGGTACTCTTTCTCACTTTGTATTTACCAAGATATCTATAAACCATCAGCAGTCAATGAGTCCCGCAAGAACAAATACTATAAAATGAATTAACAAAAATACTAATTGCTGCCATTATATAATGCATCTAAAAATGACTCAATCTTTTTTGTAAATCAAGACATTGCCTTCATGAATCAGCTCTCTCGATGCAATTTGCTGTCATAGCCCTACTACCTATTTAAACTGGTCCAGATACATACAACCAGTAAAAACATTATTATCTTAACCTAGAGCCCACTTGTATGCTTGAAGACACAAGCATTAAGAATGCATCAAAATAAAACAAAAGAAGCAATTTGAGCATCTCAATTTTGGTTATATAGGTCTAGTCATCACAAGCTCATTAGGAATATGATCAGTTAATTGACACTTAAGTTTCTTGATCTTCACGTCTAGCAGTATTTTTACAATTTTGCAGGCAATAGTCAATTTGTAACAGAAATACGATTTTGATATATTCTGATCTTACCATGTTTTATTGTCATGGATGCTCTTTTTATATGGTTGCTATTCTTGAGTTTTGCAAATCCTTACAGAATCAGGAATGAAAATTGCATCCTTGAGATAAGTCTATAAAAACCTAGGGGTAATGCTTAGGTGATTTTATATTTTAGTTAGTGGCAAGATTCATGAATAAATAATATCATCATACCTCTACTTCAAGGTTCCATTGCACCGCTGCAAGTGATCTTGAAAGATCCGCATTTGTTGTCTGCAACCATTCAAAAACATTCATTATAACAAACTATCATTTGTGTCACTTAAACTTTATTGCATGATAAACTATTTGCCTAAAGATGTGGTAAGAAAAGCAATATATTAATATGACTCGGCGTAAACAAATTGTACAGTGGATTACACCTCCAGTTTAGCTATACATGTAAGAACTTCCATTCAAGTATTATTATGTTTTTGCCTTCCTAACTCAGCAACTTCCATTGTTTCCATCATAGCAGTCTGCAGCTGTAAAGCCTGGAACATCCAAAAGGCGCACAAACCCAGCCTGAGAGTCCGCAATTTAGATTAAAGACGACACAGATTTAAAAAAAAAAGCACTTAAAAATTCCCACAAGAGCCACAAATCAAACGAACAACAACAATAAATGATCGCATACAAACGCAGCAAAAATTACTAAAAATTCGGTTATCAACCAAAGATACTACCCAAACAACCTATATCGTGCAAAAACATGGTCACAACTTTCTTGTTCAATGAAGGCAGACAAAATATTTGAAGAAAGCACACTTACCGGAGTTTTCATCTTCATCCCAACCATTGAGAGCGCCGTTGCAAAACGAAGTAGTGCCACTGCTCTTTCGCGTTTAATGAAAAGGGCTCTTTGGTCATTCTATTACTTCTCTCAGACAAATGGAAGCAGCACCAGGTCATTTGAAATTAAGGGTTGAGATGCAATTGAAACTTTTCAACGGCCCAGATTGCGGTACTCATCCTTAAAGAATGAGTATGCTAGAAGCCCCCTATTAAGGGATAAAAGCGTTATAACAATTGTTAGGACTGATATTAAAGTTTTATCTATTTGTATTTAATAAAAGTTTCTTTCTAAAAAATCTTCAAAATTTATATTTGTGAAAGCCTAATAAATTTTATCTAATTTATAGAATGGAAAATCAAATTATTTGACTAATATAGTTTAGAAATATTATATAAGTTTTTATTTTAATTGTTCTAATAAATTATTATTTCAAAGATTAGTGTATAAATAAAAATTTTGATATAATGGAGACACAATATAATTAGGGTTTAATGTTCGATTTATCTTATATATATGTAAAAAATGAGCAAATTAATATAATTAAAATAAATTACATGTTTAAAAAAATTTACTTCAAATTATAGAAGTAATTTTAAATTATAATCTCTTTGCGCTTTTTTGATATGTTTTTTTTAGAGAATTTATCATCAAACTTAATTTTTTTTGTTTGTCTAAATTAAAAGTAATTTGATATATTAGAAAAGTAAGATCATTAAATTTCATCACAAAACTTAACCTAAAATTAACAGTTTTACTTTTTTTAAAAAATAAAAAATATAATATATAAAATTTTAAGATTTATACATTATTTTTATCACTCAATATATTATATTTTTCCTTTATTTTACGAGCGTCAGGCGGAGAGGGAAAGGATCACTCAGTCCAAAAGCAAACTTCTCAGTGTCCCCTAGGTACCTGGAAATAAGACCGAGCAACTCAGCAACTTAACAAAAAAGGCAGCACGAGCGAGGGCACTTTGCGAGATTTCTCATGATTTGGGAAGCCTGAGCTATTAAAATTCGCTGATCATATGCATTTGAACAAATGTGAACAACTGAATAGATCAATTTTTGGTCTGGAAATTTCTGGAAGTGAATTCTGATAAAAAGAAAAAATTTAAAATTTAAAAAATTATTAAAATTATAACCATGTATTTCATTTTTTATTTTTTATTTTTTCTTCAACCAAACAAAAAAAGTGATAAAATCATAATTTCTTTTTCTTTTATTTCCTTCATTTCTATCCAAATAAACCCTAATTGGGATATCTTAAATTATATCCGGGGTTTCTAGAAGACTAGAAGTACTGTTGCCATAAGAGTAGGGTCCTCTGTTTCGTCATACAGAGTTTCTTGCTTAGATTTAACCCAATATCTTGTAGTTTTTGAATAGTACTTAGTCATCGCATTCAAATAATTAAGAAATGTTGAAATTTGTCCAAGTCTCCAAAATCCTATGGGGTGTTTCTTAGTTTCCAATCTAGGACGATTTCACCGAAGAAATTAATTTGTGGTACGTTATAAACAAAGTAGAGAAAATGAGAATCAGCCAGGGTTAGAATCTTTAAGGATTTGTAAAAAGAAATTTATTTATACAATGAAATGAAATTGACTTGCACTTACATTTTGTGAGAAAAGAATTCCATTCCGTAACTGCAACCGCAAGAGATAACCATGGATTTGCCATGATAATATTACGTAAAATTAATTATAATTTTAAATCATTGTAACTTGCAATCAAATAATAAAATTATAGATAAATATAAAAAGTGATTGGTGCGAAAAATTGCAGTTGGCAAGCCTAGTATAAGAACAGCATAATATGTAATATTGTGATGCAATTTAATCCGACGATGATCGCTATATCAGCATCTAGCATAATAACTTTCTTATTATTAACCATTTCACATCATCACATCATATTTGGCTACAGAGGAAAATATAATTATAGAGCAAACTGGAACCACATTATATAGTGGTAGTGCAGGCAGGATAAAGTAGTAATTAGGCATAGGCTTCAGGGTTTGCCAAAAGATAGGCTTCCACAAGCTTGAAGACAGCCAATCCTTTCTCTCTTGCAACGCCGACATCCTCCTGTTTGATCTCAACGCCTGCTTTCAGATGATAATTGCTAACATTCTTGGCTTTGGTTCCTCCTTCTGCAGTGGCCTCCAACTTAATCTCGTATGAAATCGATTCAACCTTGTCCCCTAAATCCTCTCCCTCGATTAGTGTGTAGTTATATGTCAGTTTTTCTTTATCCACTGCATCAATTCTATGCTTCAAAAGTTTAGTGGTAGAACCTGCATTAGTCAACAAAATGAATTCTTTGAGAAGATAGTATTAAGGGTACCAGAGAAAGTGTTAATACTATTTTGAGATTGAGATTTTCTCATACAGACTGCAAAGCTTATGATTCTAATTACTCAAGTTTCCTATACAAGGAGACTACATTTGTACTTGCATGCTTAGATTTCTCATGTCTTTCATTTTTAGGGTGTAGCAAGAAATTCTTCTTATGAATCTCTTCTATGGAGAGATATTGAATAATGGATCTGGAACTTCTCCTTTTCTTTCTGGTTATTTTCTCATGTTTGCAGAGACATAAACACAATTTTTTATGAGTTCCATTGTACTTAAAAGAAGGATTCCGAATCCTATTTCACATAAAAATTCTGTATTTATATCTCTTTAACCTGACATGAACATGACCCTATGGAGAGAATCCAAATTCCTTAAATAATGCAATTAGCTGACCTTCAGCAATGGTCGTCTTCTTGATGCTTCCGGGGCCGCCATCGCCTTCAATGAGTTCGACACCCTTGATCACAAGAGGAATGAGCTTAGGGAGGAGGTTGTCAGCATCAAGGATCAAAGCCTTGAACAGCCTGTCAGGCTGGACAGGGCTTGTGAACTCCTCAGTGAAAGTGGTGACACCCATGTTTCTTAGTTACCAAAACAGGAGAAAGAGAGAATGTAATGGAACACTTGGAATACAGAACCTCTGAATTGTGGTGGTATTTATATATCAAGAGAGCATGTTGTTGTTCAACTACTAGGTTGATGTAATTATGGAGGTGCGTGTTCCTTTATCATGCATAGAAGTTACCGTCCTTGCTTCAAAACTGCCATTAAACAAATTAGTTAAAGATTTGTTGGTTGCCTGCAGTTCATCCAACTCTTTTATATATTTTTTTAGCAAAGGAAAAAAAATAGATAGACTGGGATGGTCCATATGGCTGGTTTAATTTTTTGAGTAAACTATTAAATTGATATTTGAAAGATAAAAGTTACATCAATTTATTTTACATCAATTAATAATAAATTTTAAAAAATTTAATGTATAAATTAAAAATTTATGGATTTCAATGATGTAAAATAAACTTTAAAGAAAAATTTGATATAACCGATCAAGATCAATTTAATATTTTAGTCTCTTCTTATTTTAATTCAATGAAAGAATATATTTTTTGTGCTCATCAAAGAAACATGATACATATATTAATCGAAGACGACATAGAAAAATGACATTTAGAATTAGTTGTACCGTTTCAAGACAATAAAGAAAAATGATATATACATTACCAACTGATGATGTCTAGGTTAGTTTCACCTATACGCCTAATGGAAAATCTTATATCAAATGAACATATTTCCTCTCAAATCGCTTTGGTGGTATGTTCCTCTTTTTCATCGTATATACTATGATGTCTAGGTTTAATTGCAGTAATAAGTGCCTTGGTGAAGAAAATGAAATTCAAAACTTGATATCCCGGGGAACATGTTATACAGCACCTGAACACAACACTTGACCTTGTTCACCTCTTCATTGCCTTAGGATGATGATCTTGATGTTAAGTACAAGAAGTTGAAAGGACAGGGAGCCAGGCATTGATAATATCCAAAATGTTCATCCTCTTGTTGAATTGACTTTTAAGTTCTCAATCGATGCTGATGAATTTGGGATTTAGTAGGGAGAGGAAAGGGAAAATGACAAGATAAAAATGAAAAAGTAGGAAAAGTTGAAATGACAGAGAACCAATCTTTAATAGTATTTGAAATGTTTATCCTCTTGCTGAATTAACATTTAAGTTCTGAATCGGTAGTGATGAATGTGGAATTTAGGAGGGAGAGGAAAGGGAAAATGACAAGAAAAAATGGAAATGAAGAAAAAAAAATGATAGAAAGTTAATATTTATTTTGGTATTTAGATAATCTTTCAAAATTTCCAATTTAGAAGAACAAAAAATATACTTAATGAAAGACAATGAGGACGTGAAATTCTAGAAAGTCAAAGAGCAAAAAATTTTAAGGGAAGATACAAATAATTTATGTGCAATTTTTTTTATATAATTACAAAATATTAATTCATAATTTTAAAAGTTCTAAGAATCACAATCACCCTAAAAAAACTCCATAACTAGTGGAGGATGTTGGAAGATTTTAAACGGTTAGTTATAAACTTTTAATAATATATACCTTACATAATCAAAATTCAAACATGAAATTAATTATGACAAAACCTTCTCTTCTCTCCTGCTTCTTCTATTTCTTTAGGTCCAAACATAATACAGATGTCAAATCCATCAGTACAGGCACCACTTCTCGCCGTACATCGTTGGCCACCTTAATAAAGAGAGACGGTGCTGAGATAAGAATGCATATTCCAACGGTCACCCATTATTATTGTTGCTATTTTTGGTTGCAAAAGCTTTATTGGTGTGTCAATTAGGTTATTGAACAGTATCAAGAATTAAAGTCTGTCCCAAAAAATAGCAACTTGAAGCTTGTTTCATTAAATGGCCGAAGTATTTGATGCTGTGGTCCCCAAAGCCTTGATTCCTTCTTGAGAAATGAGATCAGTCTGTCATGGCACTTTCATCCTCCATTCGTTTGTTTGGTTGGTAGCTCAAGGAGGCATTTTCTTCCAGGGTTGTGCCGGCCAATAAATCAACTCGAACCAGACTAGTTCGCAGATTTGCATTGAACTGAACCAGAACATGGATGAATCTTGTCTACTCCGTCTGTTTGCTACTATTGACCAAATGCTCATGAGACACCCCCACTCCTACTTTGCTTTTAGATGTTTATTTAAAATACATCCCTGTTAATTACTTATTTTATTGGTATTAGGAATGATGAAGGAGGAGGGTAAGAATATATTAGCCTTTTCTTATCTCATATCTTATTATTAGTGATAAAATATTACTTTATTCTATCACTATAGGAAATTAGGTTTTCACTAATGACAAATGTCGTTAGTGTAAATTTCATTGTTGGTAAATATAAAAGTTGTTGATGAAAATGTTATTATTGCAAGATTTCATAATTAAATTAAAATTTAAATAAAAATTAGATAAAATTTTTAAATTATTAAAATAAATTATATTAAGTTAAAATTGTAATTAAATGTAATTAAATTAATATATTATATTTACTAGCATAAATATTAATTTTAGTTAAATTAAATTAATTTAGCAAGAAATTTAATTAAAATAAGATGATTTTACATTTTTAATTTGATTTTATATAATTTAAATATTAAAAATAAAATACCTCAATAATATTAGTATTAAAAAAATATAATCCATATGAAAAAATGAATACTCATAATATTTAATATATAAATGTTTATATAAGAGAATAACAAAAAAATTGTATATACATGATAAAACCTAATGGAAAGGAAGGTTAGGATTTAAATACCCAAATATATCATCGTTCATCCCAAAACAATCATTATCATCATTTTGATGATATGGGTAATACATCAAAAGCAATGCTTGGGTAGAAGGGTGTGGCTAGACCTAGGAATGGCAAAAAAGTGGATTGTGAATTTTGCCTATGGGGCATCGATTTGGTATTAGTTCTTGCCCCACACAGTAAGGTATGGGGCAAATTTTTACCTCGAAGCAATTACGTAGGATAAGGCAATATTGCCCTATGATGCCTGTGATGCTTCGAAATAATAAATTAATTTTATTTTTATATTATACTTAAAAATATATATTATTATTAGCTCATTGTAGTAATTTTATAATAAAAATACTTATCTTAATTATTTTCTTTTAAATTTAAAATTAATTGAATAAATTATATGTACTTTTAAATCAATTTTATTATATTGTGTTGAATATTAAATATTAATTATGTATAAATTTAAATTTATAAATTTTAATATTTTTTCAATTTTTAAAAATTTTTTTAGATTCCACTGTGAATCATTGGTGTCTTGCGAATCATGAGGACAGGGCATTAACTTGCCATGCAATCGGGGATAGGGTTTAAATATTAAATGTTAGTTATGTATATATTTAAAATTTATAAATTTTGATATTTTTTCAATTTTTTAAAAATTTTTTAGATTCCACCGCAAATCATTGGTGTCTTGCGGATCATGAGGACAAGGCATTAACTTACCTTGTAATCGGGGACGAGGCAGAGCTTCGTAGTTGCGTGTTGAGATAGTATACCACCGATCTGTCATTGTCCCGCCCTGTTACCATCCTTAACTAGACTTGGGGTTTTATTGGTGTGAATATGCTTGTCCCAGGCTATGTAGTCACAAAAGAAGATATAGGTAGTGTAAGCCCTTATGCTTTAAGTAGGAAAGTGCGTTTGGTGAAGTAAATCCCTTATTATTGCTGCACTTTTTGCTATTGAGTGAATTGTTGCTACTGCTTCTGAATAAGCTATTGACTCTAATGAAACTATTATTAACTCTATTTTAGTTGCTTTTGCAACTCAATGGCCTAGGAAAAATGTTGTGACCTTGCCTTGGAGTTAGAAGTGTTGAGAGAAGGAAATAACTAGCTAGTAAGCACATGATCAACTGCCTTCTTGTATTCACAATGAGTGCAAAGCATTTCATTGGCAATGGCAGCTTCATTGATTTGCACAAAGTGGCAAGTGAGACACTGGATGATACACTGAACTGTATTGTTGAGTCGTTAGTTTAGTGATCCTTACCTTAATGTATTAAAACAAAAATTAATTATAAGGATTATATCATATATTCATAAAATTTCTATCATTAAAATATAGGATTTAACTAACTTACATACTACTCCTCTAAAGTTAGATGCATTTACTCCCTTATTTTATACTTGTGCTGGTCCCTAAAGTTCTACAACATTGATTGCAATTCATCTGTATTCTTATTTCTTTATTCATGTTGTACTAAAAAAAAAGATGAACATAATTATTGACTTTGTGATGGGAGGGGATGGGAAAAATATAATTAAATGAGTTAAGGGAAATGTTTCTATGTTTCTCAAGTGGTTTGACCATCAACTCAACTAAATCTTAGCCTTATATGTCATGAACCCACCTCTTTCTTATTGAATTATAGTCATTCATCTCCGGACTGATTTCTTCTTTTTCTTCCTGCAATATCTATCCTAATGGGTGTGGGAGTTCAAAACATACAAACATATACAATTTCTATGAATTTTTACGTAAATCAATTGTTAAAATACAAACGTACATTTTCTTAAACTTTTACGCCTACAACTGTTAAATATTTCTAGTTTAGTGCGTAAATCACCATAAAAATCATTTTGTTTTGAAACAATACCTCAGCCAAATGAAATATAATTTTTATATTGTGGAGAAAAATATTAAATACCCAAAATTTATTGTAAAGTAAAATAGATAATGTTTAAACAGTAAAATATGCAAATAGTTAATTAATTTATACACAATTTATTTAAATAGGAAAAAATTTAAATAACACAATTGATTAAAATAAACACTTAGAAACTAAAAAAAAATAAAAGAATTAAAATAAAAAGAGATTAAGTATTGATATAGTTATTACATTGGCATGATAATATTTTTAAAATCATTAAAACTAATAAGATGACAATTAATATATACAACTAATGTTTATTTTGAAGTGGTAATAGTTTTTAAATTTCTTGAAAATTTAAGATGATGATAATTTATTTAACCAAAATTATAATGTATAAATTTGAAAGATGAGGAAATCTAAGAGGATGATCTTAGTATTAATCAACAATTATTTAGACATAATGACTTTTTTAAAATTACTAAAAAATTTAATATATTAATTTTTTACTTAATCGGTATCAAAAAGTGTGATATTTAAATGTTATTGGAAAAATAAAGAAACTTAAAATATCAATTTTAGAATTAACAGTGTCTAAAGATATTGCAAAAGCTTGATAAGAACTCTAAATGCAATAATATTTTTGCATTATAAATAAAATACATTATATTTTTCTTCATTATTAGTCTTACCTTTATTTATTTATTTTTTGACTTAATTTTTATCTTCCTTTATCTCTCTTTGTAGAACTCTAAATATTCCTTCATCCTTGGCTACATGTTAATGAGTTATTAATACTCTTTCAACTAATATTAATCATGAAGCAAATGCCCTATTTTAGGTCATTGGTTTAAAACATAAAAAATATTTTTCTTGTTTCTATTTCTTAAATTTTTGCCTTTTTAATTTTTTGCATAGGTTTTTTGAGATATTTTTATTTATCTTTCATTTGTATAATTTTTAAGGTTGTATTTAAGTTTTAGATACTTATTATATATTTGATAAAATATTGTAGCAAAATCCAAAGTTGATTGCACAATAATAAGACATGGAGAAAAGTTTGAAAAGTCCATAAAAATTATTGTTTTTTTTTTGCGAATCTAGGAGGATAAAGTGTATATGGATAAATCTTAAAAAATTATATAAAATTAATATAAAATTTGTTTTAAACGAATAATTAAATGTGAAGTTATTACTTTTTAAACTTTTTGATTCAAAATACACTTTTTTTTATGAGACAATAAGTTTATTCAATTTTGATTGTAAATATTCCAATAAGGAAGCAAAAAATTGATGTTCAAAAAATATTATGTAAATATTTTATGTCAATTTTTTTAACTGAAAGCTAACATAAAATGTGAAAAAAATATTTTGAAAAGAAATAACATCAATCTTAGTAAAAAATTGATATGATAACCATTTTTTACATTGATTATATGATTGAAATCATTAATGAATATACAATGACATTTGACTAAATGTTGGTTAGAAACCAACTTGTAAGTCATTAAATACCTAATGTTAAAAAGATATCTTGTACAAGTGAAAAAAATCTAGATAATAAATATTGCAAATTATACATAACCAATATAATGTTATAATATGGGTCTAAAGGCATATAAAATTGAATTAAATAATTTAAAACTTAAAAAAATAAGTTAATATATGAATTGTAACATATTATTATATTTTAAATTTATTGTCTCAAATGATCTTAATATATTTTTAGTTTTTTAAATAATTAAATTACTAAAATAGCTAAAAAATTATACATATATATATATATATATATATATATTAATATATAAAATAAAAATAATTTTGTAATAGTAAGGCTTCACTGGATAATATAAAATATTATTATTTCATCTTTACTATTTTATTTAGAGTGAAAACTTACTCTGTACCTTGTCTTGTAGGATAAAAAATATATCATCTCCAAACTCCATCAGTGTAGTCCTTACGAGGGATTGTAAATTTCAAACATTTTATCATTCCTAGTTTGCATAGTCTCCTGTCCCTCATTTAGGGAAAATGCATAAAGATTAAAAATGAACAAAAATAACCTTGAAACAACTTATGATTATTAATTTATCCTTAATTAGAAGCCAATTAATATATTAAATTATTGATAATTTATTAGAGTAATTAAATGATATTTTATTTTGGTAAGAATAAAGATGATATTAAAAAATAATAATTGCATTCTCAATTTTTTAAAATAATAAATAAATAGAAATAAAGTTTTTTATAATATGACTGATAAAAAAGAACAAAGAAATCATTTTTTTAAGTAAATTCTCTCGTACCAAAGTTGAATAGTACGAGTTAAACTTTTAGATTTAATTATGAAAATTGAATAGCAGAATATAACTAAAAGTAGGATCAATTTTAGAGTACATGTTAACGACCCCAATAAAAATGTATGTGTATTATCATAGCACATTCTGCATGCATATATACGCTGTGGAGGAAAAGGAGAGAAGAATGCGGGCTTGTGTGGGGCCGCAACTTCGTGAACGGCACTGGGTCTCCGGCCCATAACATGTGGATCATTTGACTTGGAACCTTCCTCCTATTGGGTTTGTCAGCCTACGGTATGACAACTAAGAATGCTCAATAGTAATATCTGTGGAGCTTTTGGCGATACATAAAATTATTTTGTTGGCATATAATTTCTCAAAGAAAAATGTCAAAATTGAGGATGATAGTAAAGTAATCATCGAAAATTCATCAAGTTTTATTGAGTGTTCGTGGAAAATTTTAATAGCTTTTGAACAAGAGCTTATTGTCATAATCTAATAATTTAGATTTATTATGATATCCTCGTGATTGTAATCCGAAAGTCCATGGAATAACTAAAAGAGTAGCTTAAATTGTATGGAATGATACTAGATTTTTGCCTCGTCTGCCTCATGCTCTGTACAACTATTTTCTTTAATATACTGTCTATTGTGGATTGATGTGGTTGTTTATAAATGAACGAATGAGTTATATTTTTTAAGAAAAAAAGAATTTTACAAAAACATTGACCTAAAAATAAAGTGTATGCTTTAATAACATATTTTATATAATGCTATTGACAGCAATGCAGGAAAGTCTTTAATTTTTTTAGAAGTTGTTTGGTTCACCTTAATAATATGAGAAATTCTATTTTTTGAAAAATAAGAAGGAGGTGAATTATTTAATTGATCATTATTTAGTAAATTGGAAGAAATAAAATATTTTGAGAAATCTTACTTTCCACAAAGAGAAGTTACTTACTTATCTCTCCTCAGATAAGTTCTATTTTTTGTATTATTTATAAATATAATGATAAAATTATTTCTATTTTAAATTTAATTAATGATAATTAAAATTTATAAATTTATTTTATAATAATATTGAGGATGTAATAATTATGTTATTGATACTTCTTAAGATATTAAAAATTAAATTAAATAAAATATAAGAAATTATTTTCTATATGTCAATCAAACAATTTTAAGTACTTGTAAAGAAGTTCATTTAATAAATTATTTTTTAGAAGTTTAATTCGTATAATAACTTCAAGTACTCACCTCCCCCAAGTAAATTCTATTTCTTGTATTATTTATAAATATAATAATATAATTATCCTCATTAAATTTAATTAATGATAATTAAAATTTATTAATTTGTGTTATAATAATATTGAGGATGTAATAATTATTTTATTAATACTTATTAAAATATTAATAGTTAAACTAAACAAAACATAAGAAATTATTCCTATGTGTTAATCAAATAAATTTGAGTACTTATCAAGAAATTTATATAAAAAATTATTTTTTTATAAGTTCAATTTCTCATAGGAAGTTATTTTCTGTGTGAATCAAACAACCTCTTAAAATCATTATTTTAGTTATAACAATGATAAAAATCAAGAAATAAAATAAATTAGTATTTTTAATACCACCTAAATTACTAATAATCATTTTATTAATACTTCCTAAGATATTCAAAATTAAACTAAATAAAATATAAAAAATTATTTCCTATGTGTTAATTAAATAACTTTGAGTACTTATAAGGGAGTTTATATAGTAAGTTATTTTATTAGAAGTTTAATTTTCCTTAAGAAATTATTTTTTGTGTGAATCAAATAACTTCCTAAAATCACTATTTTAGTTATAATAGTGATAAAAATTAAGAAATAAAATAAATTACTATTTTTAATACCACCCTAAAAGTGTAACCAAAATCTTGTCCCAAAATTATATTTAGTTTGTTTTGATGAAAATATTTTTCGTAAAATATAATTATAAAATATTAAAATAAAAAATATTTTATTTATTTAATATTAAACATAAAAAATTTTAAAAATAATTTTTTAAAAAATTTTACTTTCTTTAATACCATAATTTTAAATACATTTTTAATACAAATCATATATCATATATTATTTTTTATTAATATATATGTAAATAATATTTCTTTGTAAAAATTATTTTTCTACAAAACAAATGGTATGTTAATTAAAAGGAAGTCGAGGAATTTGTTCAGCATAAGTGCGTCAAAGGTGTGCCTTGGGCAGATAGGTAGCCAAGATTTTAGACTTCTGCAGGCCGCCTTTGAAACTGATCAGCCGGCCTTTTACAAAGGTAGCCTCAACTAATTTTTCTTCTCTCTTCTTTTTCCCTTGGCCACAAATCTATATATACACACACATAATCTTCTAAATTTGAGAATTTCAAATGAAGTTAGTCTTCAGTATGAGGTTAGATTTAGTTTTAATCGATTAAAATTTAATGAAATCTTACATCAACATGATCAAATCTTTTACCATCGCACGTAATTGTGACAGATAACTTAATCAATTAGTCCATTGCTATCAATATATATATGACGACACTGGCAAGAAATTAATTTGGGTTGCGACTTCCCTGCAAAAAGTGGTGGATCAGAATTAGAATTGAGGGTGTTTTGATTGACTCGAGCAAAAATTAAGAACAGCAGTATGTGAAGTCATTGTCAAAGCATGGGAACTGTATGAAAAAAAATAAAAAATAAAAAACTCAGACTTTCAAATCTACCGGTCTTTGCTCTTTAAAGTCTAAATCTTATTCAGGGGGGCAATCAACTTGGGGTTACATTGTCACCTTCCCGGTTGAAGTTCACTATGCCCATGCTTATCGTAATGATCACTTGAACCACTTTCCAAGCAGACAAGTAGCCGTCCACACCCTACAATAATTTAAGAATGCCTGACAAATTCATTTGACATTTTTACCATATTCTTACGCATATATCTTGATATTCATTCTCACATTTTCTCACACAGAGAAATCGAATTTCATTATTAGAAATGTAATATTTTAATGGCAAATGCTCATAATATCTCTAGATTGTTATTAAACTTTAGATATATATTTCTAATTAAATGCTTTGTTTTCTATTTTCAATAATAGAATGCATGACAATACATTAAATATTTTATTAAAATAAAAATAAAATATTAAATATAATTTTATTATTAATTATATTGTCATTCATTCTTTTTATTTTTTATTATCTATCGCTGTTAACTAATTTTACATATATTAAAAAAAGTAGTTTAGCTTTGATTATTTTTAATAAAATTTTCAAGATTACTTTTTATGCATAATGTTTAAGATAGTTGAAAATAAAGAAAGAAGTGTGATGGAATAAATATAAATGAATTGAAAGTATAGAATAATGAAGTATTTATTAATAATAAAGTAGTATAAAATTTTAAAAAAATATTTAATGCTTCATCAAAATTTTAAAATAACAAATAAAAAGAAATAATTTTTTTAAATGGGACAAATAAAAACAAATGATGGAATATTATATTACTAAAAATAAAAATATTAAATTTAATTAATTATTGATATATATATTTAATACTTAGTAACAATTTTAAAAACTTTGTTAGCATTTTCCTATTTTTATATCTAATTTCATTTAATATATTATTATTATGAGAGATATAAATATAATTTATAGTAATATGCAAAACGGTTGACCGGCCTACGACGGATCGGCGTAACCTAAAGACATTCATTTGGTCCAATTTCGCACAAAACAACAATTCATCTTGTATCTTAAGTAACAGTTCACTAATCAATTGGACTTTGTCTAATTGGTCCAAATCATAACTTGCCTAGAAACATTTCCTCAACATCTGCTATATCATAACATCCCCGTATGGTTAAAGCCTAACCAGTGGCAATCAATACCATGAGAACCTTCATGTTGGTCGGATCGGATTGAGCACCGAACCGACCGAAGAAATGTCAATTTAAAATTTGTGGGTCACTTTCTCTAATTAATAAATATATGCAAGAATAAAATTGAGGTAATTCGAATCTTTTTCTAATATAATATAGAGCGTAGTTGACACTTTGCGTGTAATTCTTGCTCATTTTTTTCTGTCATTTGCAGGGCTCCACCCCGACATATCTTTGAATTCTTGATAAAACTAATTATTAATTCAATAATACCATATATACCAAAAATAATATTTAAAATTAAATTTTGAATAAAATTTAAAATTATCATAAAATATAGGATGATAAAAAATTTATAAAATTCAATTCAATAAATATAAAAAAATTAAAATTTAATTTCAAATTTATACTTAAATTACTTTCCTTACTAATTATATATAATACGGCAATAAGAGGCCTGCCACTATAAATGCTGAGTGCTCACCCACTCCTTCTGATAAATTTTTAATTTTTAAATCCGCCATCCGCGACTTGACTTGTTCTTGGCCTTTCTTTATTCCTACGTGAAGGATTATTTTATTGGGAATCATTATCATTAACATTATGAAAGAATACAATAATTCTACTAAATAATAATATTATTATTTGTAGCATAATATTTTATTTTAATAGATTTTACTAATTTCTCTGTTAGAGTCTGTTAAGATTAAGGATCGGAAATTTCTGATTAAACATAAAAATACATGTTGGTATTCTATTATGGCACTAAATAATAAGAGAAAGATTAATTAAATAAAAATATTATATATATTTAAGTATAATATAATATCTAAAAAAATGTCAATAAATAAATCGGATCGATTTAAGTTCAATTTTAATATATGTATTTGCGCACAACACAATGAATAATAGTTATATAAGTCGAAATTTTTTATTTGAGATTTTTTTTAATGTCTTGAATTCATATTTTATGTATTAAGTAATTTATTATTTTTTTGTAAAAATAATATAAAAATAAAATTATCAATTTCGCCTCGAAAATTATAAGACACCTGTAAGATACTCCTTAAATTATTTAAAATTATAATTTCATCTTTAAATAATAATTCATATATACAATTTCAACAATTTATATGGATAATTTTATTTTTGAATATTATAATTGAGATACAAAATTGTATGTATGAACTATAATTTAGAGATAAAATTATAATTTTACATAATTTAAGGATCATTTTGTTAACATTTTATAATTTTAGGAATAAAATTAACAATTTTATTTATTTGGTCTAGAAAATAGGTGATGAAATATTAATTTCACTTTTTTTTGGAATCACTTGTTCATTGATGAGTGAAGTTAATTCAGTACCAATATGCTTTTCCGTGAACCTACAGCTTTCTGGTACGGCTGTATTTGTATATATTTTTATTTTTATATTTTTAAAATTTATTTTCAGATCAAAGAAAAAAAGTAGAGAGTAATCGGGATTAAAAATAAGAAATATTTTATTTAATTATAAAAATAACATAAAAAAAAGAGAATAGCTTTTGAAAATATTTAAAAATTATTTTTATTTTTCTGTTTTAAGTTACATATTTAGAATTATGACTTTTAAGTTACATATTTAAAGATATAATTTTTAAAATATAAATTTTAAAAATAAATTGTCAAACAATTTTTTTTTATTTTTAAAGATAGAAAAATTATTTTTAAAAATAATCAACGACCTAGTTCGCGAAAGGGTACATCAGTAAATAGCCCCATGCAAAGAGGAATACGCTTCCAGCTAGAGGCCTATAAATTCAACTCCTCCTCTCCTCACAGACCACATCCCCAAGCCAAAGCTGCATATCTCTTCTATTATCTTCTTCTCACTTTTGCGTTAGCTTTCCTTCATCATCATCATGGGCGTCTTCACCTACCAGAACGAGAACATCTCAAGCGCCCCTCCTGCTAAGCTCTACAAGGCTCTCGTGTCGGACTCTCATCACGTCCTCCCCAAGGCTCTTGAGGCCTGTCAGAGTGTTGAAATTGTTGAGGGAAGTGGAGGACCCGGAACCGTCAAGAAGATCACCTTCGCTGAGGGTACTTTTATACCTACACACTTATTTCCATTTCCTCATATTATTTTCCAATATGCTCTGAATTAGATTGTTGTTTAATGACAAAATTATATATATTTTAGCGACATATATCTTCAGTGAATTTCATAAAATTATATATTTCATTTAAAATATTTCACTAATTTATAAATTTTATATCTAATGAATTATTGAAATAAATTTGTTCTTATTAATCTTCAGCTTTGCCGCTCCCATCTGGGGTACATTTATGCCACTTGTAGACTAGGTCAAAACATAAATGTAATATTATGATATATATAATAATGACAATATCAACATCTTTGTCGATTGGAGCCTCAGCTTGTCCTCTTTGACTTCGTCCCTCCATCTATAACCAAGTCAAAACAATTGTGCAATTAAATTCATAATTTATGCAAGTGGTATTTCTTCATAATTAGCTTGTCCATATCGCTTGATAAAAGTATTTTGTACGCATGTTGTAATCACACAAGGGCCCACATCGTTAGGAAACAGGAAGAGTCCCCCATTCGTACATAATATTATTTTTTTCTTTTTTATGAATTAACAAAATTATCTGCAATTCAACATTTTGTCCATGCTTAAATGAGAAATGTTAATCACCTAACATTTTTTTGCCGTGAAGCCAGAAATCTTATGGGTCTAATAATTTATTGTTTTATGATAAGTTATATATTTTAAAATCATGGTAAACAAAATGTTAAGATTAAGATTTTGTTTGGTAGGAGGAAAAAAATGGGAAAGAAAGGAAATTTTTAAAAATCTTCTCTTCCCTTATTTGAATAAAGAGAAAAAAAAAAGGAAAAAAATGTTAGATGTCAAATTTATGATTGTCATTTTTCAAATTTTTTTTTCTATTTTCTTTTTAATTCAAATTAATTTTTTTTTTCCTTCTCTTCTGATTTCTTCTCATCCAAGTTGTAAAAGAAGTATTTCTTGACTTACCAAAAAATACAACAGAAAATAATACAAAAGAGTTTCAATAATACGACTGGAATAAAAACACTGTGCTAAGTTTAAAAATAGGTGTTATACATGTCTTGTCTTGTAAGTGTGAGCTCAATTAGAGAGACACCGAGTCAAATCAAACCAAGTCAAAGCAACTAATGAACTAATTGAATAAAGGGTATGTGTATGTGTGAAATTGATGGACAGGTGGCAAAACTGGCCATGTGTTGCACAAAATCGAAGTAGCGGATGAGGCTAGCTTTACATACAACTACAGCGTAGTTGGAGGTGACGGTTTGCCTCCAGAATTCGAGAAGATCACATTCGAGTGCAAACTGGTGCCCACCCCGGGCGGCGGATGCGTCGACAAGATCACCGTGAAATACTTCGCCAAAGGCGATGCTCCGCCCAGCGAGGAGGAGCTCAAGACCGGCAAAGCAAGAGGCGATGGTCTCTTCAAGGCCGTTGAGGCTTTCGTCTTGGCTAATCCTAATTACTAGACTTTTTCAGTGGGCTCCGATTTATGAGAGCATATATGTAAAAGAAAAAGAAATAGTGTGAAAAGAATAAAGGATTGAAACAAGCAGCTGATCGTGACATAGATCTGCTGGCTAAGGGGCTTTCTTGGTGTGTTTCTTGATATGAGCATGTATTTCCTATTTCTAGTATTTGATATGTGATGGCGATGCACAATTGGAAATAAGACTATGTGTGGAGTGCATGATTGTGTTTGATGAGATGGAAGATATTGTAATTTCAGATTTTCACAGAATTGGGATATGTGATGCGTGAATCTTAAATGATAATGTACAATTAATTATTGCTGTTTATTGGATTTGTAATAATTTTTTTACAAATTTATTTTATAACAATCATATTATTTTATATTTTTTATGATAGGAATGATTAAATTATTATACATATATGCATAAAAATCAATGATTAAATTTTGAACATAATAAAAAGTACAAAATTTTTAAAAGTCATCAAATATCCCTTAATTAAAAAATTCTCAACATATTATTTTATATTTATTTTTTAATTTGTGATCTACCGAATCAATTGTTACAATTAAATTTATAATTTTTTAATGTTCAGATTTTTTTCATACTTACCCAAAAATCACCTCAAACTAACATGGAAAAAAATTAGATGGAAATAATTGTGAAATTAAAAATTAATAATATTAAATAAAGCAATTAAAACTATACTAATTAAATATTAAAAGAATTAATATATATTATTTTAAATTAAAAAAGTTAAAATTACATGATTAATATTTTAAGAGGATGAAATTTATATTTTAAACCTTTATCCTATTAAGTGTTCCAGAAGCTTAAGATCGTTAAAAACGTCAAAAGAAGAAAAATGCTAAATCCTCTGGAAAGGAATTTCAAATAGGCGAGTCTTAGATGGGGCGATGATTTTTCCACGAAGGGGTCTCTCTGCTTCCACGGAATTTTCAACACAAGGACGAAAATGTCCTCCAAGCACTCTTCCTGTTTCAATTCCAAGACCAGTACAATTGCAGGTTTACTTCATATTTATTATGGCCAGAATGCATATCGTTTTTCGCTACTCAATCACCTCATATGATGTCAACCATCCCTCGTCTTCTCCCTCCTCCTATTCTGTGTTCTTATCGATTATCATTCCCATTGGGATAGTTCTTTTTACCCAAATTATAATTATATGTACCGATATTTTGATTAATAAAATAATAAAATAATAGCATATTATTTGTATAAAAATTTTAAAATTAATTATTTTTTTAAACTTTTCCAATGAAACTTTAAATTTATTTGAAGATTTAATTTAATTTTTTATTTCCTAACATATATTTTATTTGCATTTGGTCACCTTGAAATACAAAAATTTATTTTGATCCCTTTAAAATTAAAATTTAAATAATTTTGGTCCTTATGTTAACTTTCCATTAAAGTTAACGGAAAGAGAAAAAGAAAAATAAGAAAAAGAAAAAAAGAAAGAAGAAAAAATAAAAAATTTAATATAAAATTTATTTATTGATTGAAATGAGAAAAATAACAATAAATGTAAAACAAGAAAACACTCAAAATATTTAATTACTAATTGTAGTAAATAATATATCAAAACATTTAAACACAATAAGCAATTTATTTATTTTTCAAAGAAATCAATAAAATTAGTAATTGTACTAAAATTATATTTAATCAAGATTTTGAAATTTATCACAATATATTTAGAGCTTTGTTTTATCATACTGAATAAAATAATTAATCATTAATAAATTTGAGTGTATAATTTATTTTATGATTAAATGATAAGTTATTTTTTATAATTTATTCATCCAATTATAAATTTTCTTTTACTATTAAATCGTTACTTCAAATATTTATCAATAAAATCAATCATTATTAAAAGGTATCCCAAATATAAAATCATTTTACACATTAATAAATTATTAATCACTTATTATTATTTTTATATTAAATAACTATACTTTTTAAATTTAATTTATACACTTAAATTAAAAAAGTCAAGGCACACTAGAAAAGAAAGAAAGAAAAAAAATGCATGGTTGAAGTTGAAATTAAAACGTATATTTATTTGGTATAGTAATAAAAATATATAATCAATTATTTATTAGAGTGTATAAACTAATTTCATATTTGGAATGACTTTTGATAATAGTTAATTTTCTCAAGGAATATTTGATGTAAATATTTTTAGTAAAATAAAATTCATAATTGAATGAATAAATTATAAAAAATAATTGATTATTTAAATATAAACTTAAATATATATTTAAATTCATTAATAATCAATTATTCTATCTAATACGATGAAACATATCTCTAAATATATTGTGCTAAATTTTAAATTCTTAATTAAATATAATTTTAATGTAATTATTAATTTTGTTGAGTTCATTGAAAAATAAATAAATTATTTATTATTTTCAAATATTTTGATATATTATTTACTACAATTGGTAATTAAATATTTTAAGTATTTTCCTATTTTGCTTTTATTTTTATTTTTTATTTTAATGAATAAATAAATTATATATTCAATTTTCTAATTTTCTTTCTTTCCTTTTTTCCTTTTTCTCTTTTTTTCCTCTTTTTTATTTTTTCTATTAACTTTAATGGAAAGTTAACAAAAGGATAAAAAGTATTCAAACTTTAATTTTAGGAGATCAAGTACCAACAAAATATATATTAGAGGGATAAAAAATGAACTTAAATCTTTTTTTAGTTTTATTTTAGTCTCAAATTTTTTTAACAAATTAATAGTTAAACAAAAAGTATGGCCAAAATTTTTTTTACACAAATTTAAAAATTTCCTATTTCAAATATTTCTTTTTTCTCTGTCTGTCTCTACTTTACATACACACACACATATTTCTAAAATTTATATTTGTACATATAAAACATGGTACTTTTGCATTAAATGAAGAAAATTGTTATTTATTTAAAAAATTAAAAGAAGCTATATAATATATTCTTAAATACTTTATTTTAATTGTTTTATTGAAAATATTATTTTGTCAATAATAAAGTTTTTACTCACTATAAATTTGTTGAAAAAATATTATTTTATACAAAGCAATAAAATAATATTTAGATATCAGTGTATTATGTCCAATTAAATTTAAATTTTTTTATTTTAACTAATCATTTTTTAATAGAAATCATGCTATTATTCTTTTTAATATAATGTAATATTTTTCACTTATTTTCTTTTAAATTTTTTAGGTTTGTATATAAAATCAATAAAATCAAGAAATTCCTAGTAAAGAACCAAAATACATACAAATAAACTTACCTATATATGTATGTTCAAATACCTTCCACCTAAAAGTTAGAGACTAAAAAATATAGATAATTTGTTATTATAATTTTAACCTAAAACAAATAGCTCATTTTCAAACTTGATACATTGGTATTTTCTTTCTTGATATTAATCTATCTTTTCTTTATAATTTCATACATTATAAAGAGAAAAAAATTTCATCTCATTTATTATTTATCGCAAGTAAATAATTATATATATATATATATATATATATATATATATATATATATATATTTTAAGAAAGTAGTTTAGCTTTGATTATTTTTGCTGGAATTTTCATTATTATCCTTTATGTATAATGTTCAAGATAATTGAAAATAGAGAAAAAGTATGATGGAATAAATATAAATGAATTAAAGTGTAGAATAATAAAATATTTATTAATAAAAATAGTATAAGTTTAAACAAAAAAGAAGCAAATAAAAAGAAATAATTTTTTTAAATGGGACAAATAAAAACAAATGATGGAATATTATATTACTAAAAATAAAAATATTAAATTTAATTAATTATTGATATATATATATATATAATACTTAGTAACAATTTTAAAAACTTTCGTTAGCATTTTCCTATTTTTATATCTAATTTCATTTAATATATTATTATTATGAGAGATATAAATATAATTTATAGTAATATGCAAAACGGTTGACCGGCCTACGACGGATCGGCGTAACCTAAAGACATTCATTTGGTCCAATTTCGCACAAAACAACAATTCATCTTGTATCTTAAGTAACAGTTCACTAATCAATTGGACTTTGTCTAATTGGTCCAAATCATAACTTACTTAGAAACATATACTCAACATCTGCTATACCATAACATCTCCGTATGGTTACAGCCTAACAAGTGGCAATCAATACCTTGAGAACCTTCATGTTGGTCGGATCGGATTGAGCACCGAACCAACCGAAGAAATGTCAATTTAATTAACGTATATAAATTTGGCTTTTTATTCAAGTATACACAAAAGAAAATTACGAGTCACTCACCTACCACAAAAATTTGTGGGTCACCCTCTCTAATTAATAAATATATGCAAGAATAAAATTGAGGTAATTCGAATCTTTTTCTATTATAATATATAGCGTAGTTGACACTTTGCGTGTAATTCTTGTTCATTTTTTTCTGTCATTTGCAGGGCTCCACCCCGACATATATGTGAATTCTTGATAAAACTAATTATTAATTCAATAATACTATATATACCAAAAATAATATTTAAAATTAAATTTTGAATAAAAATTTAAAATTATCATAAAATATAGGATGATAAAAAATTTATAAAATTCAATTCAATAAATATTAAAAATTTAAAATTTAATTTCAAAATTTATACTTAAATTACTTTCCTTACTAAATTATATATAATACGGCAATACAAGGCCTGCCCCTATAAATGCTAAGTGCTGACCCACTCCTTCTGATAAATTTTTAATTTTTAAATCCGCCATCCGCGACTTGGCTTGTTCTTGGCCTTTCTTTAATAAGACATGATTCCTACGTGAAGGATTATTTTATTGGGAATCATTATCATTAACATTATGAAAGAATACAATAATTCTACTAAATAATAATATTATTAGTAGCATAATATTTTATTTTGATAGATTTTACTAGTTTCTCTGTTACAGTCTGTTAAGATTAAGGATCGGAATTTTCTGATTAAACATAAAAATACATGTTTTTATTCTATTATGGCACTAAATAATAAGAGAAATATTAATTAAATAAAAATATTATATATATTTAAGTATAATATAATATCTAAAAAAATGTCAATAAATAAATCGGATCGATTTAAGTTCAATTTTAATATATGTATTTGCGCACAACACAATGACTAATAGTTATATAAGTCGAAATTTTTTATTTTTGAGATTTTTTTAATGTCTTGAACTCATATTTTATGTATTAAGTAATTCGTTACTTTTTTTTTTGTAAAAATAATATAAAAATAAAATTATCAATTTTGCCTCTAAAATTATAAGATACTTCTAAATTAGTTCTTAAATTATTTAAAATTATAATTTTATCTTTAAATAATAGTTCATATATACAATTTCAACCATTTATATAGATAATTTTATTTTTAAATAATATAGCTGAGATACAAAACTGTATGTATGAACTATAGTTTAGAGGTAAAATTATAATTTTACATAATTTAAGGGTCATTTCACTAGTATTTTATAATTTTAGGAATAAAATTAATAATTTTTTTATTTGGTCAAGAAAATAGGTGACGAAATATTAATTTACACTTTTTTTTTGGAATCACTTATTCATTGATAAGTGAAGTTCATCCAGTACTAATATGCTTTTCGGTGAACCTACAGCTTTCTGGTACGGCTGTATTTGTATATATATTTTTTTATATTTTTAAAAATTATTTTCAGATAAAAAATAGAGAGTAATTGGTATTAAAAATAAGAAAATATTTTATTTAATTACAAAAAATAATATAAAAAACAAGAGAATAGCTTTTGAAAATATTTAAAATTATTTTTATTTTTCTGTTTTAAGTCACATATTTAGAATTATTATTTTTAAGTTACATATTTAAAGATATAATTTTTAAAATATAATCAACGGCCTAGTTCGTGGAAGGGTACATCAGTAAATAGCCCCATGCAAAGAGGAATACGCTCCCAGCTAGAGGGCCTATAAATTCAACTCCTACTCTCCTCACAGACCACATCGCAGGCCAAAGCTGCATATCTCTCCTGTTATCTTCTTCTCATTTTTGCGTTAGCTTTCCTTCATCATCTTCATCATCATCATGGGCGTCTTCACCTACCAGAACGAGAACATCTCAAGCGTGCCTCCTGCTAAGCTCTACAAGGCCCTCGTGTCGGACTCTGATCACGTCCTCCCCAAGGCTCTTGAGGCCTGTCAGAGTGTTGAAATTGTTGAGGGAAGCGGAGGACCCGGAACCGTCAAGAAGATCACCTTCGCTGAGGGTACTTTTATACCTACACACTTATTTCCATTTCCTCATATTATTTTCCACTATGGTCTGACGCATACACACATATAAAATATAGAAGTCTGAATTAGATTGCTTTTCAATCACAAAATTATATATATTTTAGCGACCTGTATCTCCAATGAATTTCATAAAATTATATATTTCATTTAAAATATTTCACTAATTTATAAATTTTATATCTGATGAATTATTGAAATACATTTGTTCTTATTAATCTTCAGCTTTGCCACTCCCATCTGGGGTACATTTATGCCACTTGTAGACTAAGTCAAAACATAAATGTAATATTATGATATATATATATAATAATGAAAATATCAACATCTTTGTCGATTGGAGCCTCAGCTTGTCCTCTTTGACTTCGTCCCTGCATCTATCACCAAGTCAAAATAATTGTGCAATTAAAGGCATAATTTATGCAAGTGGTATTTCTTGCTAATTAGCTTGTCCATATCGCTTGATAAAAGTACTTTTGAAGGCATGTTGTAATCACACAAGGGCCCACATCGCTAGGAAACAGGAAGAGTCCCCCATTCATACATGATATTATTTTTTTCTTTTTTATGAATTAACAAAATTATCTGCAATTCAACATTTTGTCCATGCTTAAATGAGAAATGTTAATCACCTAACATTTTTTTGCCGTGAAGCCAGAAATCTTATGGGTCTAATAATTTATTGTTTTATTATAAGTTATATATTTTAAAATCATGGTAAACAAAATGTTAAGGTTAAGGTTTTGTTTTGTAGGAGGGAAAAATGGGAAAGAAAGAAAATTTTTAAAAATCTTTTTTTCCCTTGGATAAGAGAAAAAAGTAAGGAAAGAAATGTTAGATGCCAAATTTAAGATTGTCATTTTCTAGATAATTCAAATTTTTCAAAAAAATTTTCTTTTATTTTATTTTGAATTCAAATTTAAAAAATTTCTTTTCCTTCTCTTCTAATTTCTCCTCACCCCCTCATCCAAGTTGTAAAAGAAGTATTTCTTGATTTACCAAAAATACAACAGAAAATAATATAAAAGAATTTCAAGAATATGACTGGAATAAAAATATTGTGCTAAGTTTAAAAATAGGTGTTATGCATGTCTTGTCTTGTAAGTGTGAGCTCAATTAGGGAGACACCGAGTCAAATTAAACCAAGTCAAATTAACTAATGAACTAATTGAATATGTATGTGTGAAAGTGGCAAAACTGGCCATGTGTTGCACAAAATCGAAGTAGTGGATGAGGCTAGCTTCGCATACAACTACAGCATAGTTGGAGGCGACGGTTTGCCTCCAGAATTCGAGAAGATCTCATTCGAGTGCAAATTGGTGCCCACCCCGGGCGGCGGATGCGTCGGCAAGATCACCGTGAAATACTTCGCCAAAGGCGATGCTCCGCCCAGCGAGGAGGAGCTCGAGACCGGCAAAGCAAGAGGCGATGGTCTCTTCAAGGCCGTTGAGGCTTTCGTCTTGGCGAATCCTAATTACTAGACTTTTTCCTTTTTCTATATTTTATATTATAATAATAATGGGCTCCGATTTATGAGAGCATATATATATATAAAAGAAAAAGAAATAGTGTGAAAAGAAAAAAGGATTGAAACAAGCAGCTGATCGTGACATAGATCTGCTGGCTAAGGGGCTTTCTTGGTGTGTTTCTTGATATGAGGTGATTGAGTAGCGAATAAAAAATATTTTGATTAATAAAATAATAAAATAATAACATATTATTTGTATAAAAATTTTAAAATTAATTATTTTTTTAAACTTTTCCAATGAAACTTTAAATTTATTTTAAGATTTAATTTTATTTTTCATTTCCTAACATATATTTTATTCACATTTTATCATCTTGAAATATAAAAATTTATTTTGGTTTCTTTAAAATTAAAATTTAAATATTTTTGGTCCTTTTGTTAACTTTCCATTAATGTTAATGGAAAAAAATAAAAAAGAAAAAAGAAAGAAAAGGAATTAAATATATAATTTATTTATTCATTGAAATGAGAAAAATAAAAATAAAATCAAAATAGGAAAACATTAAAAATATTTAATTACTAATTGTAGTAAATGATATATCAAAATATTTAAAAATAATAAGAAATTTTTTTATATTTCAAAGAAATTAATAAAATTAGTAATTATATTAAAATCATATTTAATTAAGATTTTGAAATTTATCACAATATATTTAGAGCTTTGATTTGTCACACTGGATAGAATAATTAATCATTAATAAATTTGAGTATGTAATTTATTTTATGATTAAATAATAAGTTATTTTTTTAATTTATTTGTCCAATTATAAATTTTCTTTTACTATTGAATATTTACATCAAATATTTTTTAATAAAATCAATCATAATTAAAAAGTATCCCAAATATAAAATCATTTTACACACTAATAAATTATTAATCACTTATTTTTATTTCTATATTAAATAAGTATAATTTTTAAATTTAATTTATTATAAATTAAATACACTTAAATTAAAAGTGTGTAGGTACACTAGAAAAGAAAACAATAATGATAAAAAAAGAGAGAAAAAGAATGCATGGTTGAAATAATTTAAGTGCATTTATTAAATAATAAGTTAAAATTAAAAAGTATACTTATTTGGTGTAGCAATGAAAATATGTAATAAATTATTTATTAGAGTTTGTAAACTAATTTTATATTTGGAACAACTTTTAATAATAGTTGATTTTTTTGAGGGATATTTGATATAAATATTTTTAATAAAAGAAAATTTGTAATTGAATGAATAAATTATAAAAAATGACTTATCATTTAAATATAAACCAAATTATGTATTTAAATTCATTAATGATAAATTATTTTACCCAATGCAATAAAACAAATCTCTAAAAATATTGTGGTAAATTTTAAAATTTTAATTAAATATGATTTTAATATAATTACTAATTTTATTGAGTTCTTTGAAAAATAAATAAATTGCTTATTATTTTTAAATATTTTGATATATCATTTACTACAATTGATAATGAAATATTTTGAGTGTTTTCCTATTTTACTTTTATTTTTCTTATTTTAATGAATAAATAAATTATATATTTATTTTTTTATTTTTCTTTTTTTTCCTTTTCCTCTTTGTTCCCTCATTTTCCTCCTTTTTTTATTTTTTTTGTTAACTTTAATAGAAGGTTAACAGTAGGACCAAAAGTGTTTAAATTTTAATTTTAAGGGGTCAAGTACCAACAAAATATATTAAAGGGACCAAAAATAAAATTAAGTCTTATTTTAATTTTATTTTAGCCTCAAATTTTTTAACAAATTAATAATTAAATAAAAAGTATGGCCAAACTTTTTTCTTTACACAAATTTAAAAATTTCCTACTTCAAATATTTCTTCTCTCTCTCACTCTCTCTCTCTCCTTTACACACATATTTCTAAAATTTATATTTGTACTTAATCTTAAAAGTACATAATAAAATAGTATATTAAATAATTTAAAAAATTAATCAAAATAATTCTTCATTATTTAAACATTGTATGGAATAAAAAATTATTTTCTACTATTTAATACTACTCATATATATATTAAGGTAAATATATATAAAATATGGTACTTTTGCATTAAATGAAGAAAATTTTTATTTATTTAAAAATTAAAAAAGCTATATAATATATTCTTTAATGCTTTATTTTAATTATTTTGTCGACAATAATATTTTTTCAATAATGAAATCTTTACTCATTGTAAATTTGTTGAAGAAAAATATTGTTTTATGCAAGAAATAAAATAATATTTAGATATTAATGTATTATGTCCAATTAATTTTAAATTTTTTATTTTAACTAATCATTTTTAATAGAAATCATGCTATTATTCTTTTTAATATAATGTAATATTTTTCACTTATTTTCTTTTAAATTATTTAGGATTGTATATAAAATCAATAATACCAAGAAATTGTTAGTAAAGAACCAAAATACATACAAATATAATTACCTATATATATATATATATATATATATATATATATATATATATATATATATATATATATATATATATGTTCAAATACATTCCACCTAAAAATTAGAGACTAAAAAATATAGATAATTTATTATTATAATTTTAACTTAATACAAATAGCTCATTTCAAACTTGAGACATTTGTATTTTCTTCTCTTGATGTTAATCTATGTTTTCTTTATAATTTCATACATTACAAAGAGAAAATAGTTTCATCTCATTTATTTTTATTATTTTATTTTATCTTATATAAAATCATTAATAAAAATAAATTAAATCAATAAATAGCTACTTTATTTGAAAATCATAGTGTGTACCTCATAAAAATTTCTGTTTAATGTATTTATATAAAATGAGAAAAGTAAAAAGAAATACACATATTATATTTTTATAAGTGTATGCATAACATTTTAATTTTAAGTAAAACTTACATAACATATTTTAAACAAGTTTAGAAAATTTAATATTGAATATGTGTAAGAAATATTAAATTTTATTACTAAATTGAGTATTTTAAAAGATTTTATTATGTATTAATGTGTAAGAAAAAGGTGAAACAGATTATTCAGAAAAAAAAGAGAATAAGAAAAAATAGTTTCATAAAATAAAGGTTCAAACTTTTAATTTATTAACTATGAACTATATTTTATATTTTCAAAATGATTATGTGGTAATTTTTTAAAAGTATTAGTTTTGAAAATTTTAAATTATAAAGTATTATAAATAAACTTATGTTAATAATCATTAAATTATGTTTAGTGTATAGTGAAGAGGCATAAAAATATACATATAAATTAATATAGATAATTCACTTAAATTTCTTATTTTTAAGTTATTAATAAATCTAAAATTAAAAATTTTTTATAATTCAAAATAGAAATGTCATGTCATTAATTTTTCACCTATTATACAAGTCTTCTAATTATGAATCTTAACAATTCATTTTTGAATAATTGAAATCTAACAATTTTTATTTTGTTATAAAGTCAAGATATTAATATACAAACTTTTAAATTTGAGCATATTAGAATTGTCCTTTCCATTAATAAAATTTTAAAAATTTGACAAGGAAAAGAATACCCATAAAAGAATGTAAATGTGATTGTGATCGTGTTTGCAATTTTAATCATAGTATGTTAAAATTGTCCTTTCTATTAATAAAATTCTAAAAGTTTGATAAAGAAAAGAGTAACCATAAAAGAATGTGAACGTGATTGCAGTTTTGTTATATTTAATAAATATATGAATAAATATAGAAAAATACTGTAATTATGGTGAAAAATTATAGAATATTACGATTGCAGTGCAATTCCAACAAATTATAGATTATAATTTAAAACCTCGTTGAATTGATCGTAACCAAACCCCAAAACAATGAAAATCACTTCATCTAGGGCAATTTCATTTTTACCTTCTGCACCTTCGATAGACTAATCACAATCTACCACTTCATCATCATTTTCTTAACTGTTGGGCAAGCCAATGTTAGTTTCATCTGCGGCTGTGGCAAAAGACCATGCTATTAGCTCACTTGATGGTACGGTGCCCAATTGAAATCATCCCCATCAATGATACACGTGAGTACTTCGTCGTTTGCCCATGGATTATACATAATTTCTCGAGTATAAAAGACAGGGCATTGTGGAGCAAGTATTTTGAGGTTGGAGGCTATGATTGCCGCCTTTCGATAAACCTAAGGTTGGCTTTAAGATTTTGGCCGATTACATCTCCGTCTTTCTCCAAGTCATCTTCGATGATAAATAATACATTTTGATTTAATCAGTATAATTAATTGCCCTATAATAATGGACAAGTTTAAAAATTGGGATTGGAAATATCTTCTGAGGATATTGGATATTTTTAACCTTCTAGTGGAAGTTATGAAAAGCTTTTGTGGAAAAATCACAGCCCCTTTGATATATATGCTTTACGAGAAAAATGAAATTCTTATCTTGTAGCATAGAAATAGACTCCTAAGTGCATAGGAGCTCTATTTTAAAGATTTACATATTTTTTCTTTTTAGTTTTGTATTTGTATTTGTCCATTTACTCGATATGCTTGATGGAATTATTCTTCCAAATACGGATTTCAAAGTAGCTAGGTTATTAAATTATGTGGATAATGAGTTTCTTTGTTTGAATGTCCCAACAGCCAGAGTAGAAATTTTGTTTCGAATTATCATGGTGGGCTACTATAAATTTTGTCTGCCCACCATTAAGTGCCATTTTGATCAAGAAGAGAAGTTCATGCCTTTTATAAAATCGAAACGTATGGATTTGATCAAGTGTACTATAAGGCAGGGGAAAACAATAAATATTGCCGGCAAAAGAAGGAAAACAAGATACAGAGCTATTCCTCACTCCGATATCAACATCATGTGAACTTGTTAATTTAATAAAAATGGATAGATCAACGGATTATCTTTCGTCATATATCATTACTTTTTCATGAGCTCACGAGATAAAATATTTGACTTAAGATGTTCGCATTCTTAAATTTATAAGACAAAAGTTTTCAAAGAATATTAGGTGATGAGAGTAGGTGATGATGAATATAATATTTTATAAGACAAAAGTTTTTAAAGAGGGTGAAAATTTAATATTAGGTGATAATGAATATAATATTTATAAGACAAGTTTTCAAAGAGGATGAAAAATCTAAAGATGCCATTATTTACCACAGTGGGATATATTTTAATGTCATTTCATCTCAATCTAATGCAAAAGGGATTATAAGTTCTTTGTAAACCTCTAATTGTCCTAAAATAATACTTCAACGAAGATAGCATTGAATGGATCAGTTCAACCGAAAAAAATTATGAAGTGATTGAATGATTAATTCTCAAAATTGGCTTCCAAAAATTGAATAGGAAAATTGATGAATCAATAAAAAACCAATCATAATTTTCATAATTCAATTGACTGATTTTTTTTACATTACTATTATTAACAAAAATATTATTTTTACTTGATATTAGATAAACAGTTAAAGTTCAATATCTCAAATAATAAAAAGCCACCTTGTACTTATAAATGAAAGTCATAAAATATGAAAACTGAATTCAATATTAACTATTTTGTGATAATTTGAATTATAAATTTATAAAAATAAAAAATTATTTGATAATATTTGAAATATTTTCATACTATATATAAGTTTAATTTTGTGATAATTTATTATCTTGAATTATTATATATTAAAATTTTCAGTTTATATGATAATTTTAGTTCAATCCCAATTCAATTTGATCACTTTATTAAATCTTGAATCCCTTTAATTTTTCATTTAACGATTGGTCTGATTTTTAATATTTATTTTATTTTTTATATTTTTAAATACTATATATGACATAGATATACAAGAATATAATTATAGGATTAAATGCAATTTTAGTTTCTAAAATATAAATTATACAATTTTGATTCCCCTAATTTAAAATAATTTATTCTAGTCCCATAAATTTTAAATTGGTGCAATTTTGATCTTCTATTTAATTTTTATCAATTTTTGTCACTTTGTATTAGCTTTTGTTAACTTCTATTTGATCTTAAGCATTTATTGTATTATTTTTCAAATAAATTACATTTTTTAAAATTTTATAGATAATTAACACTTAAAATGATTTAATTTTTCATATGTATGTTCAAAATTTTTAAAATTTAGATAAAAATTTCTTTTTATACTAACATAAATGTGATTTTATGTTAATGTGGAGGAACCATTAAATAGAAATGATTTTGTAAGGTTAAAAAATTGATGAAAATCAAATATGAGAATCAACATTACACTAATTTAATATTTATGAGATTAAAATGGATTATTTTAAATTAGAGGATCAAAATTGTATTTAAGCTATAATTATACTAATAAATCATTGTGTGTGCAAATCTTAGTAGAGTTGTTGAATGGGTTTGTCCAATTTGTCAAAGGGCATATCATAAACAAACTAGACCAGTGGGTTAGTGTACAAATGAGTTAAACTACTTACAAGCAGTTCAATATCAATTCACAAAATGCTTGATTTGAATTTGACTTTAAATGAGTAAACCTTAAACAAGCCAAGGTTAAGTAATACACCAAGCTTGAGCTTTATGTTACTTAGTTTGAACTATTTATAAGCTTAAACAAGCTTAACAATATATATATCTTTACTCTATGTAAAATAATACAATACATAAAATGCAATCTCATTAACAATTGTCGATGTTGCATGAAGAAGTATAATATTTTAATTAAAACAATTATATTTCTAATATATGTTACTTTTTTATTAAATATAATTATTAGCATTATGTGATGATTGTGTAAATATTTTTGACGATTATAAAAAAAATTATTATGATAAATAAAATGAGATAAAAAATTTTAATATTTTATTTATTTGTAAAAATTAAAATTTTATATGGTTAAATGGAGACCAAATGACAAATTATTTGAACAAGATTATAAAAAATCAATTAGGTTCATTTTTATTAGCTTAAACCCAAATTTGAATTTGAATATTTCAAGTTCCATGTGAAATTGGGCAAAAGAACATACTATTCAAATAAGCTTAGGTAAACTCATTTTAGGCTTGTATTCAAGTCAAGCTCGATTTTGAGTTTGAATTATTTGAACTTACTGATTCTTAATTCAAATTTAAATCCTTTTGAACATATAAATATTTAATTTAGTTTGAATTATTTGCACTTTTATTAATTATTTCATAAACATTATGAAGTATATATTTGTATTTTTTCCTTTTCTTCTTTTTTTCAAAATACAAAAATACAATTTTTATTGTAAAACTCATTATTTTTTATTGGAATTGTAATTTTAAATAAAAAGTTTCAAAATTTATCGTATCCTTTTTCTAGTTGAAGAAGAGAATTTTTATTCATGGAGTATGCTCAAATGATTGCTTTATTGGTGCTAGATTCCTTTTAAGTGGATTCACAATATCTTTATATTTATTATTTTATGTGAAGAAAAAAAAGTAAAAGATTAAAAAAAAAGAGGCTTGTTGGACATTCTGGAGAAAAGCCAAATTTAGCTTTGTAGTGTGACTATAAAGCATTTAAGGCTTTGAGCAAAAGGCCTATACATTTTTGAACAGGGTTCTGTGTAAATAATAGGGAGTGGAATTAAAAAGGTATCTCGATTGGCATGTAAAGAAGGGTTTTCTCTTTGAGAAGTGAAGGACCAAGTAGAGTTTATTTTTTAGCCTGTGAGATGGCACAATAAGAAGGAAGAGTTTTTGTCAAATTATGCTAGAAGATTGATCATCATATTTACTTAGATTCATGTCAAATTTGAACATGTTGTTATTGGTAAATTGAGCAGTATAGTACATATTTTTCTATTGAATTTCTTCTTTTCTATTGGCTATTTTTACAATAATTGGTGATAATTATTGTATTAATTTTGTTGAGAATGTCACCTATTTTGATGGAGAGTTTTATATTAGTTGTTCTTTAGAATTTCTAGGAAAATATTGTATCTATTATTTTATTAGTGGATTTTTACTAGATTATGTCCTATGTTTTTACTCTCACATCAAGAGATTTTTAACATTAAAAATTGTTAGTATCTTAATTTATTTTTATCGTATTATTTTTTGTGATATATTTTATTATACATGTGAAAAAATTGACCCAAGTAAGTTATTTAAAATTTTCACTACGTGTTACTTTGATCCTATATTTTTTCCCAATAAATAGTATCAGAGCTTAAGCTCTAGGACATTTTACTTATATGAACATGAAGACTAATATAAGTAGAATGATATTTTTGAATGTTGGGAATTATACTCTTTGGAAGAGAAAGATAGAAAATTTACTTGTATGTGAAAAACTACTATTTACTTATATTTATTACTAAGAAACCTAAAAATAAATCATATTTAGAATAAGATCTATTGCATAGGCAAGCTTATGAGCATACGAGATAGTAGGTAGAAGAGAATGTGTAGAATCATATTAAAGAAGAGCCATATGCTTATGGATTAAGCTTAAAAAGTTATATATTAGAAAGATTGGAAATAATAAAATATTCTTAATAAAGCAAATGATGAGCATAAAATATCAAAATGACACTCTAATGATGGATCACTTGAATAAGTATTAAGGGATTATTAATTAACTTTTTGTTATGAGTATTAAATTTGAACATAAACTTTAGGATTTGATTCTTCTTAGTTCTTTACTGGACTCATTGGAGACATTTAGAATATCTATATTTAATTCTATTATAAGTATTAAATTTGAAGATGAAGTTCTAGTTTGATGTTTCTTGGTTCTTTACCAGATTCATGGGAGATATATAGAATATCCATATCTAATTCTACCCAAATGGCATGATGACTATTAAAATTACTAAAAATGACATCTTGAATGAAGAGTTGAGAAAGAAAATCATAGGATTCTTTTTCATAGCTAGATGTTATGGTTATTTTATTTTGAGGGAGCAATAAAAGTTGGGATATAAAGAATAGAGATCAGACCAAAAGCAAATTTAGGAAAAGATTTGAAAATGTTGAGTGCCATTATTGTGGCAAAAAGGAGTATATCAAGAAATATTGTTAGGAGTTAAAAAAGGATAATAAAAACAAAAGTAATATAAAAAAAAGTAGGTGCTTTCTGCTGTGTCTTCTAGAAAGCAGGGGTTTAGGAACCTAGAATATGTGGCAAATGCCAATTGGTTCACGTCCAAAAGCTGACAGTAATTATATTATATCAGTAATACCTTAAATAAATTCTAAAATTGCACGTTACTCCTTAATATTTTTATTTTTTAAATTTTATTTTATTCGGGCTCGCCCGTGTTGAACATCAACTAAATTCTCCCTGTATATAAGCAAGGATTTTAGAGGCTTTGGAGTGCAGTGTTAGTCTTGTCTTGTGCTTCTATTTCAACTTTCATTTCTTCCACACACAGCAGAGGGTTGCAATACAAGAGAAAAGAGCAGAGTGGAAGCTAGCTATTAAAGATTCCATGGAGTGGGATCGAGGATAACCAGTTGGTAGAGGAAGCTTTGCTACAATTAATTTTGCAATACCCAGAATGGTTCCAATCAATTTCCGGCTTCGGCCATTGTAAAATCCTGTGATGTTTTCAACTCTTCTTCCTTCAAGAACGAGAAACAAGTGATTGATCGACTCGGATTCTGCCCAGAAATCATTTGATGTTTCGATGATGACTAAAACTTCAAAAACGATAAGGAGTACTATAATTTGTTCCTCGAATATGCTACCAGTGTTTCCATTGCCGATTAGCTTAAAAATCACAATGGTTGATTGCCGAAATCCAACGTCCGGCAGCACACGAGTTCTTTAATCAAAGGATTGAGTTACATTCACGATAAGGGATTCGTCCATTGCGATATAAAGCTTCAAAATATTCTCGTGTTCAACAAGGGCGATGTCAAAATTGTAGACTTTGGGCTTGCAAAGAAAATAGGGGGAAAGCAGAGCAAAGAAGAAAGCCAGTTTGAGTGGTACGGTACTCCTCTGTATATGTCTTCAAAACTTGTAAACGAAAATGATTATGAATCTTCGGTGGATATTTGGGCTCTGAGCGACATGGTGTTAGAGATGCTGACGGGAAAACTAGCATGGAGCTTCTGGCAAGAATAAATATTTATTTGTCGTTGCTTCGAATTGGGGTCGGAGAATTACCCGAAGTTCCTAATGAATTGTCAGAAGAAGTGAAGGATTTTCTCGAGAAATGTTTACAGTTAAGTGTTTAATGCTGATTCAGCATCGTGTCAATTTGTGGAATTGTTTACGGGGGGAGTAATGTGTAGTTTCAAAAAATTATTTGAAGAATTACTAATATATCATAAATGCTGTCAGCTACCAATTAGTATTTTCCACGTAATCTGGGTTCCTAAACCCCTGCTTTCTAGAAGACACCGTAGAAATCACTAAAAAAGTAAGGTAAAGAAAAATGAAAGTGATGAAGATAGAACTAATGCAATAATTAAGTAATTTCTTTTAGTATATGAAGATGATGTCATTAACCTTGCAGAGAATGAAATCAGTTGGGTAATTGATAATGGTGCTTCCACCATATTACATATAGAAGGAACATTTTTTTTATCTTACATTTTTCATGATTTTGGAAATGTAAGATTAGCTTATGAAGGTGTAGTAAAGTGTGTTAATGTTGGAGATGCCATTCTAAAAACATCCAATGGATCCAGATTAACCTTCAAGCATGTAAAATATATTTTAGACATTCAGTTGAACCTACTCTCTATAAGTAAATTTATAATAAAGGGCATGATAATTTCTTCTCACATGACTAATGGAAGCTTAGCAAAGGTTCTATGGTTGTGACTAAAGGTTCAGTGTATCTACACTTTTCTTAACTCAAGCAAAAATTATTTGATACATTGTTAATTTTACAGAGTTAAGTGATGAAACTAAGTTATGGCATAAAAGGTTATGTCATATGAGTGACAAAAGGATTGCTATTTTGGTTAAAAGAAATGTACTCTGTGGAGTACAAAGTTTACATTTATAGAAGTATGATCATTATCTAGTTAGAAAATATAATAGAATAGCTCTTAAGACTCATCCATTTTCTAAAAAATCAAAGATATTTGAATTAGTGCATTTTAATATGTGTGGTCTTATAAGTATAATGACATTTGATGGCTCTCTTTATTTTATTTCCTTCATTGATGATCACTTAAGAAAGATATAGGTATACACATTAAAGACAAAAGACCAAGTGTTTGGAATATGTAAACAATTTCATGCTTTAGTTAAAAGAGAAATAGGAAAGAAGTTGAATGCATATGCATTGACAATAAGGGTGAATATTTAAGGCTTTTTGATGCTTATTATAAAGAATAAGGTATTAGACATTAGAAAACACCATGAAAGACTCCTCAGTTGAATAATTTAGCTAAAAGGATAAATAACACATTTGTTAAAAGAGCTAGATGTTTGCTTTTATATATTGGACTACTAAAAGCTTTTTAAGTTGAAACTTTGAATGCAACTATGCATATTTTGAATCATTCTCCATGTGTTCCTTTACAATTTAAAGTGCTAGAAAAGGTTTGGTTAGGTAAGAATGTTTCCTATGATCATTTACTAATTTTAAGATATAAAGCACTTGTGTATATTCCTAAGGATGAGAGATCCAAGTTTGATAATGAAAATAAAGCAATGTATATTTTTAGGTTTTGGTGAAGATGAATTTGACTATAGATTTTATAATCCTGTTATAAAAAAACTAATCAGAAGCAGGGATGCTGTGTTTATGGAAGATTAAACATTGAAGGATATTAATAAGAAAGAAATGGTGGTGCCTCAACTTAGTAAATGATCACTTAACTTGGATATAGTTCATCCAAGAGAGGAACATGATAGAGTTAAATCTCAAAATTTTGAGCATGATATAATTAATGTAGATGATGTTACACAATATGACAATGTATATGATAAACAATTGATAAAGATGTTCTAATTATTGTACTAAGAAAATCCACTAGAATCAAATAACCTTTTACAAGGTATACTAAAGATGAGTTCATTCTTCTAACTAATAAAGGAGAGCCTATATGTTATGATGAGGCCATGGAAGATAAGAATAAAAGTGAGTGGATTGAAGCTATGCAAGATGAAATAAAATTTTTGCAAGAAAATCAAACCTATGAGTTTGTAAAATTATCAAAATGTATGAAAGTTTTGAAGAACAAGTGGGTGTATAAAATAAAAAATGAAGAACACAACTTTAAGTGTTAATATAAAGAAAAATTGGTTATGAAGGGATTTAGCCAGAGAAAAGAAATTAATTTTAGTGAATTTTTTCTTCTGTTATAAAAATGTCTTCTATTTATATAGTGCTTAGCTTAGCAAATAGTCTATATCTGGAAATAAATAAATGGATATGAATGCAACCTTTTTTAATAGTGATTTAGAAGAGAAAATTTATATGGAGCAGTTAGAGAATTTTGAAGTAAAAGGAAAAGAAAATTATATATGCGGATCAAGGAAAAGTTTTTATGGGTTAAAGCAAGCTCTTAAACAATGATATAAAAAGTTAAGTCAGTTATATGGGAGCATGGTTACTAGAAGATAATCTTTAATTACTATGTGTTTATATAGAAATTCTTTGATGATAATTTTATCATTCTTTTACTCTATGTTAATGATATTCTAGTTGTTAGAAAGAGTGTTGTAAGAATTGTTGAATTGAAGAAACAATTGAATAAATATTTTTTCATAAAAGATTTGAGTTAGGTAAAATAGATTTTAGGCATGATGATTACGTGATATAGAGATGTAAAAGGCTTTATTTGTCATAAGCTAAGTACATTAAAAAAGTGCTTGAGAGGTTTGTTATGAAAAATGCTAAAACTATTTCTAGTCCTCTTGCTATTCATTTTAAATTAAGTACCAAGCAATATCCAATTATGGATAATGAACGAGATATGAAAAGAATTTCTTATGCCTTAACAGTTGGAAGTTTAATGTATGCCTTGGTATGTACTAGACTTGATATTATTTATGTTGTTGATATAGTGGGTCATTTTGTCTTATATTTAGATAAAGAGCATTGAAATGTTGAAAAATAGATTATGAGATATATTTAAGGTAAAGCTAACTTGTTATGTGAATTTTCTGAGAAGTACTTAAAGTTGTTTGATTAATACATAGGAAATGAGACTTCCTGAAAAGTAACTTCCAATACTTTATTTAGTTTAACTTTAAATATTCTAGAAAGTATTAATAAAATTACTATTATATGCTCAATATTATTATAGTATAAAATAATAAATTTTAGTTATCATTAATTAAATTTAATGAAGATAATTTTATTATTGTATCTATAAATAATATAGGAAATATAACTTATCTCAGGAGGATGTGAATAAGTGACTTCTCATATTTTGTGAGAAGTAGAATTTCTTAAAAAAATTTATTTCTTGTAATTTATGAAATAATGATCAGTTAAATAACTTACTAATTTTCTATTTTTCAGAAAATAGAACTTCCTATACTAAACGACCTCTAAGTAGATCCGGTTGGATTGTAGAGCATTTAAGCTCACTTATTGTAAGTTGCTATGACTAATAATTAAATTTTATATATAATTTGCAACTAATTTTAGAGTAATTCAACTCTAGTTTGAGCATGACCTAAATTTAAATTATTATTAATATTTAATTATTATTTATTTTGAGTTTTTTTTCATTTAAAGTAGATTTTTGTGTTATAGAAAAATTAAAATTTTTTGTGTCAAGTTGAAAATTTTAATTTTAAATTATAAATATATATATATTGAATAAAGATGCGATAACAAGAATGATGTAATATGAGTGTGTAAGAATTTTAAATTTATTTTAGGATCTCATGTATGATAATTAGAACACCATAAATATGAAATTAGAATTTATTTACCTGATGGATCTGCAGCCATAATCAAATTCAGCAGAAGTTAATGAATTCTTCTCAACTAGATCTTCCTCTTCGCTCTTCTCTTCGGTGGCGGCTCTCAATGGGTAGAAACCGTGTGTATGAGAAGTGAAGAAGGGACCTAGCCTTAATCCTTATTTATAATCCTAGCAATCCTCCCCATAAAAGGATTACTAAGTCTTTGAGCCTACACAACCGCTAAACCACACTAAACTATGTAGATGTGCTAAGCCCATATCTTTAAGATCACAATTTTTAAATGGGCCTCATGCATGTTTCATAATTGGACTAAATTTTAATCAGTCAATTTTTTTATTAAATCACAAATTACCAATTAATAGCAGCTCATTTTATGGAAAATTCTAACATTCTCCCACTTGAGCAATATTAATTGGGTTTTTATTAGAGTTTTAACAAAATACATTTTGAAAACAAGACTCCAGACTGATTGGAAAAACTTTTATGTGGCCACAATTAAAAAAAATAATTTAGCCCTCTGAGATAATATCATAATAATCTTATCTAATATAGCCAACTAACACTGAATTATAGCGGCCTTTATGCCCCTTATTGACATAAGACCAATATATGGTTACAAGTGCCAGTGACTTTATTGATATTAGATTTTAGTGTGGCTGTGTAGTAAGAAAATAGCATCAAATGTGATCAAATATGCTATTTTCATTATCTGTCCTCCATGATTTCTCTAAACTTGTTGAGAAATCTATATACTGTATGTATGTCTCATTCATATTCTCGAGATCATTCAATGGTATCATTTTATAAGACATACTTTCTTAACATCAAAATCATACTTAAGACAGACACTAGTTTTAAGAAGCAAGATTTCAATACTTATAAGTATATGTTTAAGTAAGAATATATGATAGCATAGATTATCTACTTTATGATGATCATCAATAAAATTAAAATCTTATAAAAAAAGCGTCTAACATAACAAATTATAACATGAGAGTATTAAACATAGCAAATATGCTCCCACTAATAAAATGCATCAAAAGACCTTAAGACACCCATACTCTCAATATGTTTGCTAAAAACTACAGGTCTTAATCCTTTAGTCAGAGGATCAGCAATCATGTTATTTGTATCAATATGCTCTATAGTAATATCACCTTTTTATTCACAAAACATTTGACCTTAAGGTACTTTATTTCCAAATGCTTAGACCCACATATAGTTTTGTTGTTTTTGGAAAACAACACAGCAAATTTGTTATCACAATAAATTCTAAGTGGACTAGAGATGGAATTAATGATGCGAAGACCAGAGATAAGATTCTTTAGCCAAATGGCTTGCATAGTTGCTTTATAACACACAACAAACTCAACTTGCATACTAGAAGAAGTTAAGAGTGTTTGTTTTACACTCTTCCAAGATATAGCTCCTCCAACTAATGTAAAAATGTATCCTGAAGTAGATTTCATATTATCCTTAGAGCCAGCGAGGTCAAAATTTGTGTATCTAACAATCTCGAGATTGTTAACTTTTCTATAAACCAACATGTAATTTTTCGTCTTTTGTAAGTACCTCAACACTTTCGTGACAGCAACCCAGTGATCCATACCAGGATAAAAAAGATACCTATCAAGAACTCCCACTGCAAATGCAATATTAGGCTTAGTACAGACTTGTGCATACATAAGACTACCCACTGCACTAGAATAAGTTATATTCTTCATAGATTCTTTTTCTAAATCATTCTTGGGACATTGACTAAGGCTAAGTTTATCAACTTTTATAACAGGTGCATTCCCACCCTTGTAATTTTGCATATTAAATCTATTAAGTACACGATTAATGTAAGACCTTTGTGAAAGTCCCAACAAACCTCTAAATCGATATCTATGGATCTCTATCCTAAGAACAAACAAAGCTTTTCTAAGATCTTTCATGTCAAAAATTTTGGACAATGATCATTTAGTCTTATGCAGCAATCCATTATCATTACTAGCTAATAAAATGTCATCCACATAGAGGATAAGAAAAATGTACTTACTCCCATTAATCTTAAGGTATATGCATTGATCAACTTTATTTTTCTTAAAACCCATGGAAGTGATCACTTCATCAAATTTAAAATACTATTACCTAGAAGCTTGTTTAAGCCCATAAATAGACTTTTTAAGTCAACACATTAAATATTCTTATCTAGGTTCTTGAAAACCTTCTACCTATACCATATAAACTTGCTTTTTCAGATCCCCATTCAAAAAAGGTTATCTTTACATCTATCTAATGAAGCTCTAGAACATATTATGCTACCAAGGCCATAATAATTCTAAAAGAATCTTTAAATGACATTGGTTAAAAAGGTCTCATTGTAGTTTGCTCCTTCTTTCTAAGTAAATCTCTTTGGAATAGTTTGGGTACCCTATGAAGTTCTAACAAGTAAATTGAGGTTTAGTTTTCTTTTCAAAAGGATTATAAATTCTAACTTCTGTAGGATATCCCCAAACTCGGAAGTGGTTCAAGCTAGGTTTCCTTCTGGCCCATAGTTCAAAAGGTGTTTTTGTTACAGATTTGCTGGGCACTCTATTCAATATATATAATGCACATTTCATAGCTTCACCCCAAAGAGATTCAGGAAGATTGGTTCTACTCATCATGCTTCTCATCATATCTTTAAGAGTGCCATTTTGTCTTTCGGTCACACCATTTTGCTCAGGACTACCAGGCATAGTATATTGGGCAATTATCCCATTCTCTTGTAAGTATTTGGCAAATGGTCTCATATGCTGTCTAGTTGTGCCATGCCTACCATAATATTCACCACCTCGATCAGACCTAACAATTTTGATGACTTTTCCCAATTGTTTCTCTACCTCTATTTTAAAATTTAAAATTTTTCAAAAGCATAAGACTTCTCCCCTCTTATCTAATTACTGCCTTGGCCTTTCTTGTACTGAGACTTATTAGGTGCTTTTGACCTAAACTTCCTAGGTTTGTTGAAATTTTTCTGGTAGGTAGATTTGGAGTTAATGGCAAGTAAGGCACTCTCATTTTTCTCCCTTTTGAGTTTTTCCTCTTCAGAAACACATTTAGATATAAGATTATTGATACTCCAAACTTCATTCATGGTGTTATAAGCGGTTTTAATTTAGGTGAACTCAAGAGGAAGTGAATTGATGGCATGGTGAACAATAAATTTGTCAGGTAGAGCGATTTCATGGGAAACTAATTTATTTTTGATATGGACCATTTTCATGATGAAGTCTCTAACATTTCCAACAAAATCATAGCTCATACTTGTTAGCTCACTCATAAGATTCCCAACCTCAGACTTGCTAGATTTTTGGTACATTTGACTAATAGCATCATGGAGTTTTTTAGCATTCTCAATCTTATCCAACCCACTTAGAAGATGTTCAGAGACAGATCTCTTAATAGCATGTAGACACATACGATTTGCTCTATCCCACTTGACAAACAACTCCTTTTGTTCAGCAGTACTTTGGGCAGTGATGGCATTGGGTGGATCAATCCATAAGGCTATGTCTATATCGCTCATAACTAAGGCAAAGTTCAGGTCTTCATTCCATCTCTTATAGTTAGATCCATATAGGATCTCAATGGTAGCTTGGTTGCCATTTATAGCAAAAGTCACTGTTCAAGACAAATTGCAACAATCAACTAATGGATAATTTAAAAAGAATAGCAACGATTCCTGATGTGCTACAGTAATTGGAGAGTCTAGGTGCATCATCATGTTCTCCCCTTTGGGCAGAGAATATGATATGCTAGTAAGTACTCTCCTCATAAGGCTAATATGAAAATATCCAATTTAAAAAATTCATCCCCTTTGGGCAGATAGACTTTCTAAATTGATATATTTCCATCCATGATGCCTTATGTCGTAATGCTAAAATTATCTTACATAATAACCTCCTTTGGCCAAGTGATTATATAAGATAATTCTAGTACTATCCCATGATTTCTGAATAAGAAAATATTTCACTAATCATTATAAATAATCCACTTTGACAGCCAATCATTTATAATTACTAATGAAAAATTTTCTTAATCGAAAAAAATAAATTATCCAATATCTCAATCTGTATACTCAACCATATGTATACAATGGGTTACTCCTAATGAGATGCTAAGAATTCAATGTATCTCAATGAACCCATAAATATTGTTGCATAATAAAATCTTGAACAAAATTTAAAATTAATATAATTATAATATCTAATTATATTCACTCCAAAAATAAATAAAATTAGGAAGAGTAAATATCATTAATGAATTATAAGTATATTACTTTATTTTCTCAAAAGATTTCATGATTTTATAATTAAGAAAAATATTATTTAATTAATTTAAAATTAGAATTATAATAAATATATATATTTAAAGTGTTTTACACCTTTACTATATGAATTATAATAAAACTGATGGATCAGTTTTATTAATCGAAATAAAAATAAAATAAATAAATGAAACAGTATAACAAAACAATTCCACCAAGGCGTGATTTCAAGTTACTATTTCATAAATTTCCGTCAGGCATCATCACAATTCATATAATAATTCATTATATATATGTCCAGAAAAGGTGAAATCAAACTGCACACCGGACGAGAAACTGAATATATATATAACATCGTTGATTAAAGGGTAGCATGTTTGAAAGAGTTTCAAGAAACCGTCTAATCGGCATGGCACGCATATAAAAGGTAAACGTCCTGACAACACGCTATATATATATATATAGCATGCTAAACATTACAAAAATTCTAAACAGAATCGGTAAATATATATAAAAAAAAAACCTAATGGAAATTCCTAAAAGACGCCAGACGGAATTCAACAATGGATCCATAGATGCACATACATGGGACTTTGAACGAGATTTAGGAATTCAAACACTACAAAAAAGTAATTCAAAATTTTGAACAGTATGCTAAATAAAAAGACCTATACTTTCCGTATAATTTCATATAGAATTGATAAATTAGGATTTCTTAATTCAACAACCCTAATATATATAAACAGAATGTTAATCTAAAATCTTTTCCAATGAAAAGTTCATGATTATACATTAAAGAATTATAAGACAAACATTATAAATTGATTGTATGATTTTATTTTGAGAATCATACATGTAAAATTTTATCATAAATCTTCAATCAAAATAATATAAAATGTAATTAATTATTTTGGATTCTAATATCATACATGCAAGGCTCTGATACCACATGTAATAATTTTAAATTTATTTTAGGATCTCATGTATGATAATTAGAACACCATAAATATAAAATTAAAATTTACTTACCTGATGGATTTGCAGCCATAATCAAATTCAGCGGAAGCTAATGAATTCTTCTCAACTAGATCTTCCTCTTCGCTCTTCTCTTCGGTGGCGGCTCTCAATGGGTAGAAACCGTGTGTATGAGAAGTGAAGAGGGGACCTAGCCTTAATCCTTATTTATAATTATAGCAATCCTTCCCATAAAAGGATTACTAAGTCTTTGGATCTACACAACCGCCAAACCACACTAAACTATGTAGATGTGCTAAGCCCATATCTTTAAGATCACAATTTTTAAATGGGTTTCATGCATGTCTCACAATTGAGCTAAATTTTAATCAGTCAATTTTTTATTAAATCACAAATTACCAATTAATAACAGCTCACTTTATGGAAAATTCTAACAGAGTGTTTTTCAACTCACTTCCAAGTCGAGGAATTTATAATTCTATAAATTTTATTATAAAAAAATGATATACTACCAGGAAAAAAAATATGCCAAATATTTCCCTTTAATTTTATGCTTTTGGACATCTAACCGATGCTCGTGTTACTCACATCTTTTCGATGAACAAGCGAAGCCTTGAACACATTGATAAAATGTGTGGGGAAAAAAAGTGTGACAATCTTTTCAAATTCAAGTTTAATGATATGTTAAATAATTATATTAGCAGTAAATTAATTATATAATTAATAATCTGATTTAATCAGTTGATAATATTAATTATTTATATAAACATATTCGATAATATTAGTTGTTTATTATCAATTGTTTATATATAAAATGACATATTTATATATTTTATGATTAATTTGAATATTTTTTTACTTTAATAATATTTTAGATTATAACTATAATATATTATTTATTATATTAAATTTTTAACAATCATATCATTATAATTTATTATACTTTTTTTATTTTCCTTTAAAAATGAATAATTATAATTTTCTATTTAAGAAATACTTGTAATATTTTAGTAGGTGTTGTAACTATTAAATTTTATTTTTTAACTATTTTCAATATTAAATTTAAAATTCATATATTTATCATTAAAAATATTGATTAGTACTCATTTTAAATATAAAAAGACATCTTTCATAAGTAATATAGTTATTCTTTAATATATATTATTATTTAATTCAAAAGATATTATTTAAGAAAAGATTAATAATTTTTTAAATATGTTTTTTACTATTTACTATGAAATCAAACATATATTCTCTTTTTTTGTACAATTTGATAGAAAAGATATGATTATATTCATATAATTTTTTTATTACTAAGTAAATATTTTAATATAATTTATTATACTTATTTAATTTTTATTTTAAAAAATAAATAATTATAATTTATTATATGCATTAAAATTTTCTCTAAGAAATAACAAATATAGTTTAGTAATTTCTTATTTATCAAGAATAGAAATGTAAAAAGTTTATAATTATGGGCATGAATGTCTTTTCTATACGAAATCCCAATTAACTATTTTGAAAAGATAATATTCTTAACTTTTTAAAAATTATTGTTTAAGAGCTAATAAGTTAACTAAAATAACTATTTGCCAAATACCTGAATTGATTAAAAGTGATAAAAAAAACTATGTATTAAACACTCTTATGAAAGAAAAGGTCATGAAGGAGAATGGATGGGAAGAAAAAGGAAGCAAATAGAAAGTTAAGCTATGATTTTCTATTTCCTTGTTTTGTGTTTTAATTCATATAAGGAAAGATAATAGAGTTAAAAAAATATATAACTAATTAGTATACATTTTTACAATTTTACCCATTCTTTAAAAAGTTGATTAATTAATGAATTTTTATGATTAAAAAATTTAAAAAAAGATCTTCCTCAATATACTTTCTTTAAAGATTTTCTCTTTAAAATTTTTTTCTCTAAAAAATTACATGGTAAGTGAGCATAAAATAATATTATAATTCTTGCTTAAAAGTTTTATAAAAAATTATCATAAATTAACCTAATATGATTTTTATTTGGTAAGGTTGACAAAAACATAGCCCGCATTCATCTAAAAACTAATATGAATAGGTGAAAATAAAGGTGAATGTGTACGAGTAAATAAATATAGGTCATAATTATCTAATTAAATTATTATAATTAACAAAATAGATAATTTTACATTTTTTATTAGAAGAAATTTCACAATTATAATTTGCATTTTTTACGTAATAGGCATTTTTCAAAAAAATGTAAATAATATTTTTTTATCTATATAAAAATAATAGTGAAATGTTGAAAATAATATAAATTAAAGAATAAAATATGGTCAAAATAGTAAATTAAATAGATAATGTTTCAAAACCCTCCAATTTAAAGAAATACAAAATATTCAAGAGTGAAAGGCTTTAGAAGGTTATTCAAAAACTCTAATTTCCTTTCCTCCCTTAAGCAAAACTTTTAAAGAAAAGAATAGCACATAACATTCTCTTTCTTCTCCTTCCCCTCTATTTACCTAGTACATTTCTTAAAAAATTAGGATATATTCATTTATTTTTATGCATACTTATGTACATGTATTGATTGATTAATTGTTGTGGTTGTGTTTAGGAAGAAACTATATTTGAGAAAATTAGGATTTTAAGATGAAATGGGAAGAATTAAAATATATTAAAATTAAAGTATAATTAGACTAGAGTAGTTGTGTATGGAGGAATTTTAGGATAATTATTTCCCAAATTTACTCTTAAGTTATTCCTAAATTGCCAAAATGCCTTTTTAGGCATTAAAGCCCTAAAATAATTATTTTGTTTCCATTTTCTACAATTAACTAACCAACCCTTCCACTTCATCAACTGCTTGCATCCTCTCCACTCCTGATCCTAGCAAATCTAGCAAGAGGCAAGTCAATTTTTCTAACAATCATCACTAATTCTTCAATCTAGAAGGTAAAATCCATTTGTTCCAAGCCTTAAATAATAGCTTCTTCAAGTTCTGTGGTAAAAGAGGGTGATCTAGGGATTTTAGGGAATATTACCTTAAACTTTAAAATTTGTTGCATATAAGGAAATTCAAGTACACTTCTAGCTCCTTTTTTCTACCTTTATACATAAGTAAGTAGATAATTTACTTAAATTATATAAATTTTTGCGTAGTTATGAATCTTAATTGATGAATAGTAATAAGTAGGGAATTTAGTGATCATGGTATGGAAACTTATTATTGAAATGAAATAATTGTTAGAATAGCCTCAAATATGCATGTAGACAATACCTTGTAATAAAATTCTAGGTTTGGGTATGTGATGATGAATTATAGAGTGAAAGTAACTATTTGTATAGTGAGATTTGGTGAAAAGCTAGAAAGAAACTTAGTTATATTTGAATATGGATTTGAGAATTATTTCCCAATAGGCCATATTCATCTATGATAATCAAATACACCAAAGAAACCTTGCCTCTAGATGAATATATTTGGGTATGGTATTCAAATATAGCCATAAAAAGTTATACTCTAAGAGCTATATTTGAATACCATATTTAAGTATCACAAAAACAACAACCTTTGGTTGAGTACACTTGAGTATAGTAGTTAAATATGGACCTAAGTTTTTATTTCTAGAGCCTTATATTTAAGTACCATACTTGAATAACCTACCTTATTTTTCAAATTTAATATTTATATCAACATATTATAGTAATATAAGCTATATAAATTGTAAAGGTATTTTAATTAACTTTTGAAAGTGAATAAATGTGTATGATTAATGATGAAATCCCAATGAATATGGTATAGAAATATGATTAAGGGAAAATAATTTGATGAAAATATGAAATAGTACAGATTTGGGAAAATGTTTATGAAGAGTTAAGGTTAGCTTTGGAGGAATAAGGATGGATTTCTAAAGGGATAAGATTGACTAAAAGGCACAAGGTGGTTTAATTACTTTCTTTTATTTATCCATTAGATTATACATTATCTCTTACTAATATTGTGAATGTGAATATTGCTAGAACATGGAATAATTTGATTTAGAAAATGTACAATTACATATTTATTTTGTTAATTAATTTATTTACCCCTATAAAAACTCCTTCTTCACTAGCACAACAATAATGAGAATTTTCCTATACTTAATGTTTAGGTAGTCGTGTTGATAGTAGTTGTAGTTAGCACTATTTTGGGCTTTGTAGTTAAAATAACTATAAAACATCATTAACACTAGTTTAAATATTTCTCTGAAAAATATATATGCAACTTATTATTTCTTAAATCTATGTGTTGATACCAAATTAGTGTAATATAGGTTGGTGGAAGTCGACAAACAAGTTCCACATCAATTATAGCTAGGTAGATAATGACAAAGTTGTTATCAGAGTATGATATAGGATTTTAATTGGAAAAAAAAAAGCTCTAGGATATGATAATTAGGAGGTGATTATGGTTATCTATTTAGGTGTTAGTTGAAATTATATTAATGGTATGCGTGTGTCCGAGAACACATATCACTAATTCTATTTTAGCAAATCCTAAATTGCATAAAGGAATGGTGGTGGAGCTTTTTCCTTAGAATAGTTATTAGTAGCTATGTTCAACCAAACGTTTTAGAATTTTCTTAAATTAGCAGTATGGAAAAATCTAATAGTTATTGAATTGGTAATCCTAGTGATGAAGAATCATGCATGGGGTCATAGGCTTAAAGTAGTTTACATGAGGGAAATGACGATTAGAACCTCCCTTCGTGGGTTGTTGCCTTTAGATAACAAATCCTAACTGATTTAGTGCAAGTTCTTCACCAAGAAAAAGAATAAGGACAACATATGAATTAAAAGGATCAAGCCTTCAATCATAGAAGAGAAAGAGATTAATCCTCACCTTAAGAAAACCTAGCCAATAAATTACAAATCATTTATGAATTCAATAAGCTCAAACACTTTGTTTCACTAGTATAGATTTGAATGCTGATCCATACTAGTTCCTAACACAAATTAGTAGGTAGGGGATGATGCTCTCTTATATAGACCAAGTGCTTATTGAATTAGTAGGTTATAGATTGGAGAACATTACACATTACTAGTACTATAAAAAATAAGGATGCTACTTTGCCACCTTTGAACTAGGTAGTGTTCTAGGAACTCTTCATAAACCAATTTTTACCGCCAAGAGTGTAGAAAGACAAAATCAAAGAGTTTGATTATTTAAAGTAAGGATCTATGTCTATTGATGAGTATGTTGCATAGTTTGCTCATTTATCTTGCTATATAAGATACCTCATGCCTAATGAAAGAGCCAAAGTATAGAAATTCACATATAAGTTTTGAAACCATTTCTTTAATGTCATGTATGTTACCCAAAATATCACCTTTCAAGAAATAGTTAATCATAAACTTTAGGAAAAATTTAGAATTAAAGATAGAGAAAATAAGAAAGCAAAAGTAAGAGGAAGAAAGCATAATAGGCCAAAAGGACCTATTTATCTAGCTAGTGTAAGAGGAATACCTCTTCCTGCTATTCTTTAGGAGGAAGTCAATCTTTTTCAAGTTTACATCTAGGAGGCACTTTTAGTGGATCACTAAAAGAGAAAGGTCAAAGAAATCCTTAATTTCATCTTAATTCTTTGATTAGTTTTGGAAAAAGACAATTTCAGAGTAGAGGCAGTTCTCATAGGGATCTTCTTAGATGTGATCAGCATGAGCGTAAACACCTAAGGTTTTGTAATCAGATAAATATAGTATATTACTAGAAGTATACATGGGTCAGGTTGGACTGGGCCAAATGGGCTAAATAGTAAAAAATTTATGATTCGAGCCTTGCTTGGTCCGATGACTTGATTATTTTATTTTTTTATTTTTAAGTAAAAAATTAATTTTTAAAATAGAAAAATTTATTTAAAGAGATAATATGATAATTAAATATATAAAATATTTAATTATATCAAATTAATCTTTTTTATTTTAAAAATTATTAAATATAATTATTTTTAATATAAAATTATATTATAAAAAATAAATTAATATAATCAAGTTGAGGCAAGCCAGCTCGTTTCTTTTTATTCCAGCTTGAGCCTGGTTTGATTATTAATCGGGTTATAAAAAAAAAGTCCAATGAGCCTATCAAGCTAAAAAAAGAACTTAAATTTTATATTTTTTAGGCTAACTCTATTGGGTCGAGCTAGTTGCCTGACCTATGTACACCTCTATATATTACTAATATGGACAAATTGGCCATAAGAATGGAAATTACCTATAAAACCATTCCAATTATAGTGTGAATTACTTAGTGCCCTAATAAAGATAACTTCAGCAAGACCTTATATGACTCTAGGACTAAATGGTAAAGGAAGCAACATAGGGAGAAATACACTAGGAAACCTAGCTAGAAATTTTAATTTGACTCATTAGGAGGCCCAGGCCTCTAATGCCAATGTTATAAGTACTCTTTCTATTGAAAACTTGCAAGTTTATATTTTACTTAATCCAAGAGCTTCATAATCCTTTATTTCCATATAGTTTGCATCATTGGTTATTAAACTCTTATTAAATTACCAAATCTTTTGCTAATAGCAACATCAGTAGGTAAAACTTTGATAGCCATTTATTTTGTAGATACTTATCCTGTCCATATATATGATTAAGTAATGCCTGATGATTTGACTCTTTTAAAGATGGCAGATTATGATATTATCTTAGGAATAGATTGATTATCTTCATAACATGCACAAATGGATTATTTTAACAAGATAATCACTTTTATTATAAAAGGAGCCCCTTTTATTGTGCTTCATGGAGAAAAAAACTTTAAAATTATTAGAATAATCTCCAATATTAAAGCTTAGAGACTTGTTGGAAATAGATGCTCAACATATCTCGTTGTAATTCGATACTTGAATTAATCTTTTGCTAATATTAATGATGTTCTAGTTATACAAGAATTTCTTGATCCATTTCTAAAAAAATTGTTAGGTTTACCTCTCGATTGTGAGATTGAAATCAATATTAAACTTGCCCTCAATATAGATCTAATATCCACTCCACCATACTAAATGGCCTTAGTTGAATTGAAAGAGCCTAAGAAGTAGATACAAAAGTTAATTAATAAAGGGTTTATCCATCTTACTTCTTCATTATAAGGACTATTAGTGTTTATCAATGACACCGAAGAGCACATGTAACATCTTAATACTATTTTGCAAATCCTACGAAAAAACTAACTTTGTGCTATATTCTCCAAATATGAATTTTCATTATTTGGTGTGAAATTATTTGATCATATGATATTTCAAAATGCCATTCAAGTTAATCCCTAAAAGATTGAAGCAATCCAGACTTGGCCAAGGCCTCTATAATTTTCTTGGGATGATAAGTAACTATCCCCACTTCATAAAGATTTTTCTAAAATGGCTTCCCCATTGACCAAGCTCACTCTAAAAGGAGTTAAATTCGAATAAACTCATAAATGTGAAAGTAACTTAAAGTAATTGGATAATTGTTTGCCTTTAGCATCAAATATGAGTCTTCTATCAAGCACTAGAAAGTTTACAATATGCTATAATGCCTCCCACAATAGTTTAGGTTAGTGCTAACATAAAATAGAAAATTCATTTTGTATACATCACAATAATTGAAGAAGCATGAATTGAACTATCTTACTTATGATCTTGAAATAGTTGTTGTAGTTTTTGTATTAAAGATATAGAGACATTATCATTATGATAAAACTTGTGAAATCTAAATCGACTGTAAAAGCATGAAATACATTTTTGTTTAGAAAGATCTAAATTTGAGGTAGCAAATATGGATAAAATTGGTGAAGAACTACATTATACTATTCATTATCATCTTGGAAAGGGTAATGTTGTAGCAAATATATTAAACAGAAAATCATCAAGAGTTCTAATTAGTGTTCAAGCTAAAAATCAAATAGTAATAATTGCTCAAGCTATGGTTCAATCTATATTAGTATAAAGAATAAAAAAAATCCTAGAAGCAAGATCCTCAATATTCGGCCTTGAAAGAAAAGGCAATATTAAATCAAAATGAAGACTTAGTTTGTTAATGAATAAGGGATAATTATATTTTAGAATCAATTATGGGTTTTTACTCATGAAAGAAATGAATTGCTTTATTGGGCTTATCATTCATCTTATACCATACGTCCTAGTGTGATAAAAATGTACCATAATATCACGACTTGATTATAGGTACATGATTGGCATAAACAATTCACAAAGTGACTTCTTATGATCTTAACTCATAGATAATGTAAAACTTACACATGTCGCCAAAAGTGCACTATGCAAATTTCAAGGATTACATGCCCTAATGACTCACTTAACAATATGTAACACACAGACACGTATATGAATCATGACATGTTATGCACATTGGACATGTGACCAAGCAATCTAACTATCTATCTTGTCATTTAATCTGCTATAAGCTCTTAAGTGGTCTTTTCTTCCATTTTGTTAAAAATATGGTAGGGTAACCTAAAAATAAAAGTATTTTTCAAAAAGAAAGAAAAAGTAGTGTGTTTTTGAGAAACCTAATAAATGAATAATTTGCCAAAGATTGAATATAATATCTATTATGCATAATTCACTATTATTCTTTTAAAAATAAAAAGTCTTTTTCAATTCCTAAATTATAAACACTTCTGTGGCAAAACAATTGCATTAAAAAACATATAAAGAAACTCATTATTTTTTCTTAAACATAGGATTCCTAATAAAAGTGAGGAATTAACAAAAGGCTATATTAATCAAGAGATTTCTCCAAACCATATGTCATGTAAATATACATATAAACTAAAATAAATACATATATGCATATAAGAATAAATAAAGAAATCTATCAAGTTATCAAATATAGTAAATACAATGAAAGGGTAAATAAAGTAGTTAAAGCCTTGTGCTTTGGATCCAATAGTAATTTCTTTTAGTTAACCCTCAATTTTTCAATTCAATTATCAATAACAATACCTTCTTCTTCTCCTTGTCCCTCCAACAATTACCACCCCTTGTGCTTTCAGCAATTTAGTCATTTTCATTATATAACCATTCAATAACAATTCCAAATGCACTTAGGGGGTTTCCTAAGGAAACCTCCAAGGATCCAATCATTCAAAATTTTTTTATAACTTAATCAATATTATACTTTTGTAAACAATAGCTTTCTTTGAAAGGAGTTTCATAACAATTAAAGGTCAAAATTTTGATTCAATAGCTAAAAATCAAATCTCTATATTATATGAGTACATTTCCAATAACATAATTATTGAAACATTTGATAACAACCAATTTTGCATTTTGTAGAAGCATTTCATATACATCTTTAATGTACAAAAATAGTTTTTAGAATAAAAAGCATATTCTAACAAGTAACCAATATATAGATATACAAAGATATATTTTTTTAATTAGGAACTAACCTAATCAATTTGCAAAATCTTCAAATAAAAGAATTATAACCTTTAGTATAAAAAATTTTAAATAAAAGGTAAGTCATCCACTCACAGATTCTTGAGCTCTTTGAGCTTAATTTTTGCACAATTCAAGTTCATCAGTGATGTAATAAGGCTTCTGGGCCTCCTAAAATCCCCTTTTTAGAGTGGAGTGGTTGTTAGTAGCTTAGATTGAGTTGTGCCATAACAATGGGCATGAATTCTGATGAAACAACGACTGTTGAGCTAATGGCATCTCACATTGAACAATTGCGTCGAAGGAATGCCATCATGCCTTGGCCACTATAGGCTGAGTTCGGCAAATGCTATTAAGTAGTCATACATTTTTATTCGCATCGAAGCTTAATGGAAGATGCTTTGCTTCCTATCAAAAAACCTTAATGAAGAAAGGGGCAAAGTCTTGCAGTGAGTTAGTGGGTATAATGGAAAGAAGTTGGTATCCACTTAATAGATAATACAAAGTGGTACGTTTAGCACTAGTAAAGTAATGATTTCCTAAGTAATTAAATGAAACAAGAAAAAGAAAGAAGATAAAATAACTAAAATTAATAATAGATAAATAGAATTTACAATTTGGAATAAATAAACCAATACAGTACAAATTGATGAAAAATGACTATATTTTACTTAGTGGAGGAAAATAGGATTAGTTTACAAAGAAACATTATAAGAGTAAAACGTAAAATATTGTATATAACTTGTAGTTCAATGGGATAGAGTGAAATACAAATTAATTAATTATATATATACACATAAAATGTGACATATAAAAATATAAAACATTACAACTTAACATAATAGTACCTATAATATACTTTTAATTCTATCAAAATTCTATTTAAACTTATTTTCCTTTATATTTTACATTTTTCTTAAACATTAATCTTGTACTTTTATCATAATAATTAAACTTTTACATTAATGTTAATCAGAACTTGAATCGGAATATACAGTATTCCTATAGATTAGATAAAATAGAAAATATATTCTAAATATTTTACATCTATTTTGAAAGTATTTAAATTTAAAATGTTTGGAAAAAAAGAATCTAGAAAATTCATTATTAAAACTTTAGTTGTGCTAAAAGACATTGAACCATAAAAAGAATCTTTTAAAAATTCAATTTAGGAAATTTAGGTAGAATGTGTGAGCATCACATATAATTGCAACATATTTTCTAGTATAAAGGTATGAAAAGAGATGTACTTAATTTTGTGTTAAAATGCCTTAACTGTTAGCAAGTCATAACTGACTACCAATGTCTTATTGATTTACACCAACATCTTTCTATTCTTGAATAAAAGTGGAAAAGTATAACTATGGACTTCCTAACTAGTTTTCCCTAAACCCCTAAAAAGGTTTGATTCAATATAGGTGATTATTAATAGATTGATTAAGATGGCTTATTTCCTATAAGTTAAAGCTACTTATTTTGTAGTTCAGTATGCATAGCTTTATTTGGATAAGATAGTTTCTTTCTAGGGGGTTTCATTTACTATTATTTTAGAGTGAGACACATAATTTACAATTCATTTTTTGCAATCCTTTTAGTAAGTTTTTGGAATGCAATTATGATTCAATATAACTTTCATCTTCAAACAAATGGCCAATTTGAACTTACGATTTAAATTTTGGAGGATATACTATGAGCTTGCACTTTAAAATTTGATGTGGTTAAGAGAAATACTTACATTAGATTGAATTTGTAGATAATAACAACTATTAATCTTTTATCAAAATGTGCCTTATGGAGCATTGTATGACAGAAGATAGATCCCCTGTAGGATGGTTCGAGCTAGGGGATGCTATGCTCTTTTTCTTGGATCTTGTTACTAATGCAATGGAAAAAGTAAAAATTATCAAGGATAAATTGAAAATGGCCTAAGCTCACTAAAATTTATATGTAGATAAGAGAAGACAAGAATTAAAATTACAAGAAAGAGGTTAAGTCTTCCTAAAAATTCTTCCAATGAAAGGAAAAATGCATTTCAACAAAAAAAGCCAATTAGTACCACGTTTCATTGGTCCTTTTCTAATTACCAAGTAAGTTGGACTAGTCATGTATTGGTTAGATCTACTGAAAGAGATGCATGATATACATTTGGTGTTTCACATTTCTATGCTTTGCAAATATCTTCCAATGTATCTTAGATAATTTAATATGAACTATTTCAACTAGATTTGAAATTATCTTGTGAAGAGTGAGTAGTAGAGATTATGGATTGCCAAATTTATAAGCTTAGATCCAAGGAACTACCTTCAATAAAGGTTCATTCGGAAAAATACTAGATAGAAGAAGTGGCTTGGGAATTTAAAGAAGAAATGCAACAAAATTTTCCATACCATTTTTTGGAAGCCATTAGAATTAATTGATTTGTTAGTTAGTTAGTCCTTAAGAATTTAGGGATGAATTCTTTAAAGGAGGAAGAACCGTTACACCCCTCATATAATTAGTATATATTCATTTAATTATATATATACTTATGTGCACATGTCAATTGATTAATTATTATGGATGTGTTTAGGAAGAAATTATATTTGAGAAAAATTAGGATTTTTGTATTTTATATTTGTCACTTTTATCTTTGTATTTACTAATAAAAAAATTAAATTGAATTTCATTGGCACTTTCTATTAAAAGATATAACATTTCCTCAATTAAAACTAGTTGTGAAAATTTTAAATTTCCTTTGATAAATTTATCATAATGTTATTTATGCAAGTTTTTCTTTCCTATAAATTTTATTTAATACTGATTTTTCTTATTGGTAAGAGACAATCAATTTCATGTAGTGTTTTTCAAATTAATAAAAAAGAAGTTAAGAAGGCAATCAAAGTATCATAATAGATGGTGAGGGTGTTTACTCTAATAGTATTGGGTCATTATTTCAACCTAGAGATTATAAATTTGATGTAAATGGATGTTAATTTATGGTTAATAGAAGGTAGATGACTCTTAAAATCACTAGCACTTTAATACGATTATGGTCATTATCTCGCTATTTAAATAGTAATTATAACTTAAATTGAATATTTTACAACAAGAGAGGACAATCAATGCTTGTTGCCCTTATTCTCTCTATATTTTAACAAAAAGAAAAAAAAGTAAACAAGAGAAAAATTTCTCCCACTTTCTCCATGACTATGGTCCTACCTTTATGTCGTAAGTGTAAATATTCTTATAGCCAAGAAAAAACAATGGTTAATATTTTTAGAACAAGATGTAGTTGCTTAATTTGGTTCTCAAGTAATGCCTGTATCATAGTTTGGAAAATTAGATTGGATGACTGAGTTAGTTCAATTAAGGTTTTTAGGCTAAAAATACATGTGAACTAGTGGAAACAAAATAGAATTGGTGCGAACCAATTAAAACCTGTTTGAATCGATTAAAATGAGTAGAGTGGAATAATTTTTCAATTTTTTTAAAATAAATTTTTTATAATTTTGAAGCAATTGAGGTGTAACATCTTTGCAAATTTCATGTTAATTAAATTTATATTTTTTAATTATTTCTAACATAAATTATTGTTGTATCCTTGTATTTTATTACTTTAAATATATATTACTAGTGTACATATATAATTTATATTTTTAAAGTTAAAATTAATTTAACTAGTAAATCATTGGTTGAATCAATGAATTACTACTTTGCTAACTTCAATGACCAATTCATTTTTAAAAACTATTCCTTATACAATGATGTGGATCAGTTCACAAAACTGTTTTAACAATCAAGCTAATTCAAATTGATCAAAATTGGTTCAAATTTCAAGAAATCAATTCCACTACCAAAAATCATTTTCCCTTAAATCTTTTATTTATATCAGTTTTTTTAATGTTATTAGTTTAGCCTATCCCATTATAAAATTTTTGGGAAAAATAAGTTTATTAATATTTTAAGTAAGAAATAAAAAAATACATAACCTTAAATTCTTATATATATAATAATTTTATTTATTAAATTTATTATGTTATGTAGATTATAAGTTTTATATTTTGAAAATGAATATTTCAATTAATTTATTTCTAAAATTTTATACAATATATATTTTAATTATTTCCGCATTCAACCATTTATTCAATTGATTGAACTAATCAAATCATAAATTGAAAATTACCTTTCGGATCCAAATTTTAAAACACTGCAATGCGATGGGTTTTTAGAAGCCAGTGAATTTTGAACTTCACCGTTCCTAGGCTCCCTATGATTAATGTCCCAACGACACTGGTCAGCAAGTGCCTTACAAATAGTAGTACTGTGATGTAATTATAATTGTATACTGATTATGTGAGATGTAACTAGTTAGTATTTCCTTCTTTTTTTAGGGGTTATAGAGTAAAAATATAGAAGAGTTAAGGAAGTTATTAAATAGCTTCAATTTAAGAGGAAGTAAATATATTTTATTGATTATTTTTTATTAAAAATTAATACATGTAAGAATGGTTGAATTATTAGAAGTAATAACAAAGTTAAAAAATATTATTAATAAAAGCATTTTTAACTTTCGAGAAATGATATATGAAAAACAATAAGAAATTTAATGTCAGATTAAAAAATGGAGGAAGCGTTAGAGATAGTAAGAAATATTAAATCAATATGAAGATAACGCTTTATCAAACATTATTAGATTTAAACTTGATTAATTATTAGTGTAAATCAATTATACATTATCATTTATTCATATGTTGTTATATCAACAAACAATTATTAATTGTTTTACTATTATTAAAAATTCTTAATTATTATTAGTTTTTTAACAATATATCTTCTTTTTATACTAACTGTTTAAAATATTTTACATTATTTAGTGAATAAAAATTATACCCAATATTGTTTAGGTGCCTGTGATGTACATTTAACATCGGTTTTTGTATATAAAACTTCCTTTTTTTTTTATCTCGTGTCAAGAACAACAACTTTCATTGTACTCATCAGAGGCCGCATTACAACTAGAAATATCCACCAGTATAATAGAATATACAATATGAGTAGAGGTTAAATTCCTCACATAAGAATTGCAATCATAAGAAACATAGAAAACCTCAAATCTACCAAGCATTTGGTAAAAACGTTCAATAGATAAATAGATTTAAACTCCATCCTTCGCATTAACTTAGGATCTTCTAAATGAAGTTCGAAAATTTGTTTATAGGAATAGATCTATACAAATGAGAATTTTCATGACCAAATTTTAGATAAAATTTGGAACATAGCAGATAAAAAAAACTCCACTCCTAACAAAATTAAAAACATAAAAGAAAATTATACATTAATTCAGATCTTGCTTTATGAGTGATTCTCGACCGATCTCATAATGAAATCCAAGCTATGTCAAAAGTTTAAAACTTCCGACGACCTTTCGAGAGAGACAAGCTAAGCTTCTGGCTTCCAGAGATCCAACAGACTCCACTTGTATATAAAACTTCAATACTAATAATGCCTAACCACCACCCGCCCCACACAACCTAGACAATGACACCCATTTACAAGTCAATCTTTATTAGAGCTATAAAAGCAGTTAACGCAACTCTACCAATGAATAAAAATTATACAATGAATAAAAATTATACATTGAACCAATCGGATTGCTTTTTCATTAAATTAAGTCAATGGATAAATATTATACATTGAGCCAGTATTAAGTTGGATTGCTTTTTCATTAAATTAAACTAGACCAAATTACTATAATATCAATTTTAATTCCAATCTTAATTTTAGGTTGATTTTTACTAACAGTCCCAAGCTGGTTTTGCAACTCATTATACTTTATTATTATTATTATTATTAATGCATCATTTTTTTGTTTATTATTGATTTTACAATATTAGTTAATGAAAATAAATTATTATTACTATTATTATTATTTAAAAATTTATTATTAATTAAATACTAAGAAAATAAATTAAAATATAATAATTTTTATATGAAAAATTTCCAATTAGAAGAGTAATTAAAAATTATAGGGTTTAGAATAAAAAAATTTAGTATTAATTAAAATGGATACAAATATTTGTCAACTAAGTTCATATCATATATGTGAATGTGTTATTATTTTACTATACTAATAATAATTTATTACTTTAATTAATGTATTTATTTAGTTATAGTAATTATTTTATGTATGTTTGGTGTAATTATTGTTATTAATTTTTAAGTTTTATTATGATAAATTGAATTTCTAGCATAATTTTTATTAATTTTTTAATTTTAATGTAATCATTTATTTTAATAGCTTTGTATAATATATATTAACAATATCAAATATATAAACTCATTAACTTTAATATTAAATATCTTTAAATTTTTATATAATTATTTATTTTGATAAATTTATATAATATATGTTGATAATATTAAATATATAAATTTATTAATTTTAATATTAAAAATTATTTAATATTAGCCATATATATAATTTTAATATTATATATATTAAAGTATAATATTAATATGCTAAAATTATTATTTTAATATATAATATATAATAATAAATTAAGTATTTATTATTTATTACTATTAGCATGCTAATAGGCTAATCAAATAATTTAACAGGTTAATATTTATTAGTCCAAATCCTTTATTAAGTTAAGTTTACTAATTCTAATTTTTTACCAAATCAAGCCATTATTATCATTTTCTATATCAGTTCCGATCCCAATCCTAGACTCACCAGAATTATACTAGTTTTAGGCCAATCCATTAAATCCAATTTATTTTGATATTTTTAATTTTTATAGAATGGATTTGATTTATGATATATTCTTGCTTACATACCAATATTACAAGATGATTTATTTTTAAATTATATTAAAAAATAAGCATTTTAACATATCATCTCTGGATAACACAAATTTAATATACTTTATCAAAGCAAGAATTTTTATAAATATGCAGCACGAAAGAGTTGGGAATAGACGATATTAAAGCAATATCAACCGGGTGTCTTGTACAATCAAGTCAACTTGCAAATATGATTGGTACCAACTTGCACACAATTGTTATCTGGAAATTTATGGCGAAAGAGAAAAATGGGCATGCACGTGGGTGATGTGCTGATATCTTAGCTACTTCACTTTTTATTATGTTTGACTCTTGAATTTGGGACCATACACTTGTATCAGAAGTGATAATTTTGGATATAGCACGGATATGAGTTTGAGTCGTAGAAAGATTAATTTATATAACATGAATAATAAATAGGATGAATTATAGTTAGTTTAAAATTAAATAAGTTGATACATTAATTTATTTAAAAAATTATATTAAAATTTTTAAAAATATTATGTAAAAAATAATTAATAATTAATTTATAAATTATAATATATATATGTTAAGAAGATAAACTTTATGTTATAATAAAATGATAATAAAATTTTAATAAAATATTTAATTAGTGATTAAAACTTTTTAGTAAGAAATAATAAGTAATTAAATTTAATAAATAAGTCTATAATATAAATTTTATTAATTATAATTATTAATCTATAAATTAGATGAATTGATACATCTTAATATGTTTGATAAATAAATTGATTTGATATTACATGATTATTCAAATCGGAATTGAGTTAAATTTGCTGGGTCTGTTATTATCATTTGGCATAATATGAATATAAATTATCACTTTTAATATGTATGAAAACTGTATTACCACTTTTATGCTTGAAAAAATATAAAAATTAGGAAAAAGAAGAACAAGTGGCTAGCCTCCAACGTGGAATAAGACGCCAACAAAAGCTGTAAAATTATCTTTGAGATGAAGAATTAGCCAACAAGGCATAGCATCGGCTGTTGAATTTAAAAGTTTTTTCTCAAAATAATTAAATTTAAATTAATAATATATATTGCCTGTATCGGTTGAATGTCTTGGCCTTCCCATTGGCCTGCGTCTTCTTTTATGAAATAATAATGGGCTGGTAGTGTGTTGTGGTCGGTTTTTCACACACTGTTCTATTTTATTCTATCTATTAAATATATTTTATTTAATCCAGTGTATTGCTGTGTCCAAATTCAATGTTCGCTTTATTGTATTTTGCAATTTGTACAAAAAGTAATTTTTTTAATGAAAAATTTAATTCTCATAAAATAATATTTTATGTAAATTTTTTAAAAAATATTTAAAATTATTTAATTAATATATAAAAACAATATTTTTTAAAATAATTTCTTATATTTTATTTATTTAATTTTAAATATCTTAAGAAATATTAATAAAATAATTATTATATTTCTAATATTATTATAATATAATTTAATAAAATTTAATTATTATTAATTAAATTTAATAAAAATAATTTTATTATTATATTGATAAATAATTTATAAAGTAGAATTTACTTAATGGGGATAGATAAATAATTTTTCATACTTTGTAAAAAGTAAAACTTCTCAAAAAGTTCTATTTCTCTTAATTTTATTAAATAATAATTTACCAAACAATCAATTTCTTTTCTATTTTTTAAGAAATAAAACTTTTCATACTATTAAGACAAATTAAGTGTAAATTTATTATTTTATGTTTTATTATATAGCCATCAAAATTTAATCTTTAGATGTTGACATTTTTAGCTATATAATGGCATCTCTCATTTTAAAGTGGTTACTTCTACAGAATTTACGAAAATTTTTTACTAGATCTCTTTAAGTTGAAAAAAAAAATATCTCTGTAAATTATTTTCTTACCCGCAACGTGCCGTCAAACATTGTTTTAAATTGCAGTCCTATAACTTATGTTCGAGTCGCAATATAACGAACGGTTACGGTGCTCATTACAACGATGTTATATCACAAATGCAGTATCTTTATAAATCATAAGCACAGTAGAGTGTTGCAGTTGCAACACCGCAACATTGCGTCCTACTATATGATTACAAGATAGGATTTTTTTAATGGAATAAAAATAAAAAATTTTAATATTTTTTATTTGATATGAGATAATATTCTATTAAATTATAAAATTAATACCAAATAATATGAATTAACAATCATCATATGACTTTTACGATATTTTGTACAAACAATGAAATTTTAGGGCCACAATGTCCATAACTTGTTGTATTTATACTTTCACAATATCTCTGATAACAAAAATGCATTGCAATCGTAAGCATGATCACAATCATAATTTAGAATATTAATCTAGGAATTAAACCATTTTGTTCTCTTAATTCCCATATTAATGAGTACAATTATTTACATTCTTATTTATTCACTCCTCCCTTCTTCTCATTTCCAAAGTAGTAAAAGTTTGCTGATCGAACAATTTCTGTTACAAGAAAGCTTTCTTTTCTTGATTTGAAAGGAGTGAGAAGAGTGAAAATATAGGGATATAAATAGCATTACTTTTAAATGTCAATTTATGTAAAAGTAATTTTTCTTAAAAGGACAAAAATTAATGATATTTAATTTTAGCGTAGAAGAACCGTCTTTTCTTGGGAAAATCAGTAGCAGCTAAATAAACAACTAGTGTATTATTATGCATGTGATTACATAAGCATCACACAATTGACTGAGAAAATCTGAACAGATACATGTCTTGACTTCCAGAATTCCATTTGTAATAGCAAACACGAGACTTCAGATGTTATTAGTAACCTATACTCCAACCAATACAAAGGACAAATACTAGATTATTACATTTTCCAAACAAAAGCACACACCAACAATAAACCTTCAACTGAAAAGGAAAGTTTCACACCCAGTACGAGAAGAAACACTCAGATTCAGTAGTTGGGATTAGCCAAAAGGAAAGCTTCAATGGCTTTGAAAAGGCCCTCGCTCTTTTCTTTGCCATACAGGGCATCCTCTTCTTTCAATGGAGCATCTCCTTTGGTGAAAACTTTGATGGTAACCTTCACAATAGCTCCGTTAGGGACTGGTACTAGTTTCGTTTCATACGATATCTTCTCGTAATAATCTGGAAATACATCACTTTCCACCACAGTGTAATTGTATACGAAATTGTCCTTATCAACTGCATCGACTTTGTGCTTCAGACAGAGTTCCTTAGCATCTGCCCATTTTTCATGCACATTAAACACTTAATAGTCCTAAAGATAAGAAATGAATGATAAAAAACCCCTTTAAACTTTGAACCATGGCTAATTCAATTCTCTAAGATATTGGTTGCGATATTTTAAAACTTAGGATAGTATGCATTTGAAATTCAGAGAATAAATCACATATGGCCAGAAATTTACCAAAGTCTGTTATATTTAATTTAGACTTGTTGTTCTTGTGGCTTGAATTAATATGACTTTATATACATACAGACCTTTGACGAAAGTCATCTTCTTGAGGGTTCCAGCATCACCGTTTCCTTCAACGATTTCAATGCTTTTAATGCCTTCACCAACCTTTGGGAGAACATTGGGAGCATCGAATACCAAAGCTTTGTAGAGTGTAGCGGCAGCCACTGGACTTGTGTGCTCGTTCTCGAATGTGAAGATGCCCATTTTATATGTAGATGAAGAAGAAAGAATAGATATTAAGAAGGATTGATGAAGCGGGAGAATGTTAGTATGTGCTTGTGTTGTGGATGAGGGGGGAATATGGAGAATTATTGGAGATAATATTTATAGCCAGCGAGTGCATGGAGGTTGTTGTTTTTCTTTGACTATTATATTATTTAAATTACACACCTATTAAATTGATGCTTCGGAGACTTTTTCTAATTGGGCTATTTAAGGATCGATAATGGCCTGCAACCACTTGATTTTTCTTAAAGTCATTTTATTAGAGGAGATAGGGTGTGGACTTTAAATTAATGTTTTCTAAATTGAAGAACCGGACCGGAACAGACCGGAAAATATATATATTTATACATACAAATAATTTAATTAATTGAACTAATTATACCGTTATCGGACAGCTTTTCTAGTTCATTATTTGATTTGATTTTTAAAACATTGCTTTAATTTCATGCCAACTAAAAACACGTATTGACCTAACAAAATTTGATAAATACTTCCTTAAACTAGTTATCTATTTTCTGATTTTTTTTTCTAGCTTAAAACTCAATCAAAAGCCTAAGTTTTTGAACACATAAAATTATAAAATTAAAAGTTAAGTCCTAACCCAAACTCTGAAAATATCTAAGTGAAAAAAAAACTTAGCTTTTTTTTAAAAATTAGATTTTATTTTATTCTCAAATAAACACTTCAGCAAAAAAGACTTTTAGCGGCGACATTTGTCGTCGCTAAAAAGTTCTCGGTCGTCGCAAAAGAAAAAGTCGTTGTTAAAAATGTCGTCGACATAGGTCCGTGCCTGAAAAGGTCATTAGCGACGATAATTTGTCGTCGCTAAAAGTCAGGCCTTTTGCGACGACAAAGTTGTCGCAGAAAACAATTTCAAAATTCAAAAAAATTTGAAATTTGATTTTTAGTGGCGACAATTGTCGTCGCTATAGGGCATAAGTCGTCGCTAAAAATATAACTTTTAGCGATGACAAAGTCGTTGCTGAAGATCTAACTTTCAGCGACGACTATTATCGTCGCTGAAAATACGACTTTCAGCGACGACAGTAGTTGTCGTTGAAGATCAGATTTTCAGCGACGACTTTTGTCGTCGCTGAAAGTCATATTTTTAGCAACGACAATAGTCATCGCTGAAAGTTAGATCTTCAGTGACGACTGCTAACTTATAGCGATGACAATTGTCGTCGCTAAAGATTTTTTAATTTTTTTTTAAAAATTTTAAAATCAAATTGTCGTATATTTTAAATAATATATTATTTAATATATTCTTTATTTTAATTAACTTAAGTTGTTTAATAATTTTTTTAAATTTAATTTAATATAAATTATACAATTATAATATATCAGTAATATTATTAATAATGTCTAATAATTTGATCTAACATAAAAAACTAATACTCATAAAATAATGGTAAAAATAATTTTTATATGAATAAACTAATATATATATATACATCATCCATGTAAATGTGCACATATAAAAAATATAAAGATACATAGACAAAATATACTATGGGGAAGCAGGGAGGTGTATCACAGTGCACCATGATCATCGTCGTCGTCATCATCATCATCATCCTGACTACGAGGATGATAAAATGACGGTGGCGACTGAGCGGTAGGTACAGGCGCAAATCTACTCGGCCCAGGCGGTGTAGCAGTAGCAAATGGAGGCGGCGGTAGGACGATACCCTACTGTCTAAGAATCGAACTCATCTCAGTAAGATAAGTTCCAAGCTGCTGCTGCATCTACTGCTGCTGCTGCATCAACTCCTGTTGCTGTTGATCAAGCCGCTGCTGCTGCTGCTGAATCAATCGCTGGCTCTGCTCAACCTGCTCCCGACTCTTGTGTAACTGTTCCTGCAACTCACCGACTTGAGACACGGTCTGTGAGCTCGTCCCCGTGCTAGAAGTCCCCATCGAATGATAAGTCTGACTAGCAAGTACATGCCTAATAGCCTTCCTGTACCCTCGACGAGTGCCAAGCACCTCATCGGCGATGACAGCCTCATCTAACTGTACAGGAGTCGTAGGCAAGCTAGTGGATAATACACTAGACTGTACATGCTGAGTCATAAGCTCAGTCACCCTCGCCTTAAATTATTAAAAAAAATTAATAAGAAATCTATCTTACAAGATATATTTGTAAAATTTTATTTAAAATATGAAATTCAAATAACTTACATGTTACCCCTGAGGGATCGGATGCACCCACTCCCCCGACCTGTATGTGTGTCGGTCCCTAAAGTTATCGGGAACTGACTGCAGCTCACTAGTATCTCTGTTTCTCTGTTCAATTTTTGTAACAGAAAAAAAGGATGAAGGGTAGTAATGCTATTTAACAAATGGATATATTTAAAAAAGATACAAAAAAATTAAATTACCTTATCAAAGCGATGTGCAGCAATAGACTTTGACCCATGCCGATCATTCACGACCTTCTGTGCTTTATTATTTGTATTTCTTGCAGACAACTCCTGTAAATTAAGAAGAAAAAGTTAAATTTTTATGTTCACAATTTACTAATTATGAAATATTAACATAATATCATAAAATGTCATACTTACCCTGTACTCGTCACTATCAAAGAAGTCCACACACCTCTGTCATGTCTGCGGTGAGACAGATCGAGGCACACAACGTCGAGCTCGATCCAAGTCATACTCCTGGTATCGATCACCTCCATGCTCTAAAAAATACTTATTCAACCTGTACTTCCAATCTTTGTACAGGTCGGCAGCAGTCCGCATCAAACCATAGAGCGCTTTATCCCGATCACCCTCAGAGATGCCTTGGAACTCGAAATGGGACTGCATTAAAAGACATTTAATAAATTTATGAGTCATATATTTAGAAATTTCAATCTAAAAGACATTAATTCAAACAAGAGATAGATACTTACGCAAACCTCCTGCACAACTCTATCTCGGATCTCCTGAGGTACAACCCGCCATGATTTATAATATGGCGGCACGTGAGCGCAGATCATGCTACCAATATCATGAGGGAGATGACAGGCATTCTCACCAACCGCATGCCATGTACCAGTCGTATCAAACTGTACAGGCACTGGTCTGCCTCCACCCCTACCTATCTTCTTATGCAGTCTTAGGGACCTATTCGGTCCCCTTTTTCTAGCAGGTGCTACTTCAATTAATAAAGAAAAATATTAACAAAATAAACATAATATTTAATTAGGCTTAGGTATGCACAATTAATAACAAATACCTGATCCCTCGCACTGAGATGGAATACGGGTGAGTCACTCCGGTGGGTTGCCTTCAGCATCACCTCCGTGGTAACGTGCCTCGACATCCGCCATAACTAAAATAATACACATTATGTAGATTATTAAAAAGAATTCAATGTCCAGTTGAACGATGAAATGGTTTAACTTTTTACAATCATACTGATTATTGTAATAATCATGCTTACATAATTATGAGTTGTAGTTCAAATATGTTATTTTATCCCTAATCAGAATCAGTGTCGGTGAACCTAATAGACTCATGGTCATCAGATTCTCCTTCATTATCAGATTGTGTGGGCTCCTCATCCATATAATCATCAATTGTTTCGTCTTCAAGGGTCTCGTCATCATCGATGAAGGTGTTACGTGTGAAATGGTTTATCAATTAGCGCAAGTGCACACTATCGTAAACAAGTAATAAAGTGATAAGTAAGTATCGTTCCCACGAGGATTGTTTCACTAAGTACCAAAATTCATAATCCTAACACTATTTGGCAAATCGATTAGTTGGAATTGAAGCAAGTAAATAAGGATTGATGCAGAAAATACTTAAAATAAATATGAATGCAATTGGAATAAAGATGAAGATGAATAAAAGACCTAGGGATCAGACTTCACTTGACAATTTTGGATTGAATCATCTATCTACACTAATCCAATTTTAACTCCCTTAATTGATAGTCGAGTTTCCCTAAATTAATTACTAGCCTCTTCCAAGGTCAAGTAATTCTATAATTAATTGCTAATCCACTATATTCCTATGTGAATTAAAACAACTAATCATGCATTAGGATTTATGGAACTCATTAAGACTACATAAACCATATGAATATATTCCTATTTCATATGCAATTTACGGTTTTAATTATAGGTTCCACACACATGTATCTCCTTCCGGTCTCAACACACATATTGAGTTCATTCAAAAGGTGGCCAATCAATTGAAAGCATTAAGAGCAATAATTAAAACTCAATCTAGGAAGTAAAAATGAAATTAGTTTCAATAGATTAGAATTCAATCCGTTATTATCAAGTTACATCATCACCCTAGGAAGATGAATTAGAACATAATGAAATTAAACACAAACATAGAATAAAAACATCATCACATTCATAAACACAAGATTATAATTACAAATGCATGAAAATAGAAAAGCTATCCATCCATTAGGAGGTAGAACCGTCCTTGTAGGAGGAGAACATAAGAATACAATTACAAATGCATGAAAATGAAAATAATTATCCATCCATTAGGAGGTAGAACCATCCTTGTAGGAGGCATACAAGAACTAAAAATTGCATGAACTAAACTACTATCTAAGGTGCATGAATGAATGATTCAATGCTTCAAATGCTCTCTCCAAGATGCCTTTTCTCAGCTGATCCCCTTGCTATTTATAGATGAATGGGTGCAAGAATTTCAACTTGCCAAGCCACCAATCTTGACTACTAGCCATAATCTTTGACCTCGGAGCAACCATATTTCAGCGTTTTTGCTAACTTTTGACACTTAAATCGGTGGATTCACGCATTTTAGTATTCATCAAAGTTGTAGCCGTGGATCTAAGCTTTCAAATGGCGGCAGAAGCTCCTAACTTTGAAATTTCTAGCTTAAGTTATGATCAAATTGGTAGTCAAAGGTCAGATTCCGCCAGAACCACTGTTTTATTTTCCAAGCAGAATTTGAGATCCTTAGATCCCGAACTGGGCTTTTCTTTAAACATGAAAGTTTTAGGGCTTCTTCTTAGCTTTCCATCCATATAAAGAACAGCCCAATCGGACATCCAGAACTCCAGATATGGCCTAAAACCTGAAAAAGTGTCAGATTACAGCATTATTTAAAATATTTGATTTCATTTCAAATTCAAGATCCATTCACCAAATGCAACTAAATTTATTTAATTTAACAAGATAACATCAAAAAATGCATCATACAAGGGAAAATAAATATGTAAATATTTTACGTATCAAATTCCCCCACACTTAGCTTTTGGACGTCCTCGGACAAACACAAAATAAAAGAAAACTAATACTAATGCTAATGTTAGTACTAATCTACCCATGAGATAGTTAGAAAAACATAAGAAAGATAATTAAAGTACAAAGATATCATAGCATTCATGAATCAACAAATCTTGACATATAAAATCAAAAAGAAATTGCAACTTCATTTGAGAAGGATTGAATCAGATTGATATAATCACTGGAACTCTTCCTCTCTCAAATGTTTATTGGCAAGTGTTTCACTCAAATTCATCCTATTAAAGATTGCACTACCATAGGCTTGCATAAATTCTCAATCTCCACTACCTGATTTACATGCACACTTCAAATCAAAAGGTCTTATTAAGGGTTGTAATGAGGCCAAGGTAAAGGAAAGATAAAACAGGGATATGAAAGGCTGAAGTAAGGAGAGAAATTAATAGAGCAATTACAACATGGGTAATCTCTAAATAATTTTATCTTAACATAGCAGCCCACGATTCTCATCAATTTCTCTCTTTTTCTTTTTTTTATTTTTATTTTTATTTTTATTTAGTTTTTCTTTTTTTTTCTTTTTTCTTTTTTTTTCTTTTTTTCTCTTTTTTTTTTTTTTGAATAAAAACCCTCGCAACTTTGAAGTTAATAATACATATTCCCCCACACTTTGTCAAAAACCCATTTTTCAAAAATTCAAATGCTCTACTAATCCCTAGGGTTAAGTAAAGACAATTGATATTTCATTAAATGACATATTAATAGGTTAAAGCAAAGAAACGGTTAATCAGGCTCAAAGGGGTTTATCAATGGTAAAACTGCAGGGTTGGCTATTTAGTTCAAACTGAGGAAAAAAAAATGCCTTTATCATATCTGAGTATGCATGTAAATTGTAATCTCAACCAGATTTCATGCAAGTTCTAGAGTGACAACTTAACAGGTGAATATCACACGCAAGAAATATAATATTGATTCAACAAGTAGGCTCAAAATCTCACGGTTAAAGGTTTCCAACTCAATCCAACTCAAAATTCATTACAAAACCTATCAATTCTAAGAAGTAAGAAAGTTGTTCAATCATGCTATAACATCTTTAAAAATTATTGAAAAGAACCTAATAAGCAGGAAAATTTTTTTTTTTTTATATATATATATATATATATATATATATATATATATATATATTTTTTTTTTTAGTTTTTTTTTTTTAATAATTTTTTTTTAAATTTTTTTTTTTTAAGATGCATATCAAGAGCAAACAATAACTCTTTACTCGGCCATCTCTTTTTATATAATAAATCTCATGGTTCTACTACCAAAATATCCTACAAAGTAAAATTTTTTTTTTTTATTCCCCCCACACTTAATGTAGACATTGTCCCCAATGTTTTCAGTAGGTTAGCAAAAAGGGTTTATTAAAAGGAAATGCATAAGCAACACACATATAACAGAAATTTTGGGAGTAAAACCATAAGAGTAAAGAAAGTTACAACCGGAGAGTGGTGTCTGGCTCATGCGTCTGACTGCTGGTTGGAGATTGCCAATCTATCTTTTTCACTAAAGGATCTGGTTGATGTGTATAGCTTTGTAGTTGGTCAATCAGCTGATCAGCAGTTGAGGCAGACATTATTGCACGACGAGTCGCTTGGGGTATGAATCCTTGTTCCATAGCTTGATCTAAAAAAGACAGCAAACTATCATAAAAACCATTAACATTCAATAAACCTACTGACTTCTGATGAAAGTTCAAGTTAATCCAATATGCAATGCTAGAAATTCCATCTAATGCTTCTAAACCACCAGGTAAAGCAATAAAGGCTTGAGCAGTGTAAAGCATGCATCCCATACGTTGAGGCAAGTTTGAAACCTTTACTGTTTTACCGATGGCGTTTTTCTTATCATCTAAACCATTCACAAGGATACTCAGTATTTTGCTTCCTCCAGTGTTGGCAGAAATTGCTGCACTTCCTTTTAAGCTATGAAGCCCTCCTCCATACACACAGGCAATCTTTCTAGCAGCTAATGCATGACCAAGTTCAGTTGCTGCTACAAGAAATTCTACATTCTTTCCAGCAAAAGATTCACCAAAAACACAGATAGATTTAAATCTACATTTTGATGGTTTCTCAACCTTTTCCTCTTCTTTACTCTTACCTTTAGACATTTTGCAAAGTGTGACTGCTGAAATGCATCTTTATAATACAAAGCAGAAACAAAGAAATCACGCAAATCAGACAATATCAGAAAAATGCTGTGCAAAACTGACAAGTGTAATAATGGCGTGAATAAAGTAGAATACGGAATGTAAGAAAAGTCAAAAAGTTGCTGAAAAGGTAAACTTAAAAAGAAGAGAAATGTACATAAAGTCAAAAAGCAGCTGTAAAGATAAAAAGATAAAGGAAAAGTAAAGTAGACAAATATGTACAGTAGTTGTGATTGTGGCTCACATCTTCCTCTGATTTTTCGTTCAGTAACGGCTTAAACGGCTTCTATGAGCCGAGGATTTGCTTCCCATCCAATTTTCTTATAAACTGGCAAACAGGGTCTTTTACAGTCAGATCCCCAAGACTGTAGCGCTCCTTTTCTGTATGGAATAAGTTCATTAAATCAAGAAGAACAACAAGAACATCTCCGCTAGGATGCGTCTCAAGAGTCTGAATAATATTATCCAATGACTCTTTACTCAGTCCATCCTTTATGAATCGGATTTTGTCCTCTCGATTTACTGAAATCATTCCTTTACTCCTACAGAGCCTATTACAGTTCCACCTTGCACACTTATGACAGACTCTCATTCTTTTAGCTCTTCTCTTTTTAGAGTAAGAACTTCTTCCCATACCTAGCATACGTCTAACAAATGATTCATGAAACTCACCTGCTAAACGTACCTTAGCTTCAATAATCCAACGTATGTCCTCGGGAAGACCCAAACGCTTAAATGCCCTCATTCTTTCAAGTCGACAGTTGTAGATTTTCCTGAGCACATCTTTGGGAAGAGTAGGGAATCTGCTCTTAAGCTTTACAAGGCATTCCTCCATGATGAAAATGATGAAAGCTGAAATTGTGAGTGAAAAATGCTATGCGATGTGTGCTTAAATAAGAAAAGAAATGAGAAGAGAAAGAAATCTTGGGTTGCCTCCCAAGCAGCTGCCCTTCTTTAACGTCTTTAGCTAGACAAAGTCCTATTGCTTTACTTTCTTTTCTTTTTTCTTTTTCTTTTTCTTTTATACTTACCAGCTGGCTCCTCGAGCGTGATGACAGTTTTGATGGTCTTGAATGCACTGTCATTGTATTCTTTCAATCTTTGCCCGTGGTTTACCTCAAAGCAATTAATCTGCTTCAGGATTTTAGGATCAGTAGACTTTGATGCATCAACCATTCCTACCACTAATGGCTCTTCTGTGCAAGTTTTATGCATTACATCTTTCATGCAATTAGTTAATGTGTCTACTCTGTAACAGATATTATCTTCATATGGAAAAGCTTTAAAAATATTGAAAAATACTTGATCATTTTGAACCTGTAAAGTTAACTTTCCCTTCTGCACATCAATTAGAGCTCGTCCAGTTGCAAGAAATGGTCTCCCAAGAATAATAGGAATTTCTTGGTCTTCTTCCATGTCAAGCACTATGAAATCCACTGGGAAGATGAATTTATCAACTTTTACTAGCACATCCTCAAGGATTCCACGTGGATGCTTTATTGAACGATCTGCTAGCTGCAGTGACACAGTAGTTGGCTTTACTTCTCCCAATCCCAACTTCTTGTAGACGGATAATGGCATCAAATTCACACTTGCACCAAGGTCACATAAGGCTTTTTCAAATTCACACTCTCTAATGGTACAGGGTATACAGAAACTCCCAGGATCTTTAAGCTTTGGCGGTAGTTTCTTTTGGAGAATTGCACTACACTCTTCAGTTAAGGCTACAGTTTCAAAATCTTCCAGTTTGCGTTTCTTTGATAAAATCTCCTTCATAAATTTCGCATAACTGGGCATTTGGGCTAAAGCTTCAGCAAATGGGATGTTGATATGCAACTTCTTAAACACCTCCAGAAACTTGCTAAACTGCTCGTCTAGCTTAGCTTTCACCAATCTTTGAGGAAATGGAACTGGAGGAACATATGGTGGAGGATTATCTGGAAAAGTCATTCTTCCTAGAATCACCTCATCTTCTTTCTGAGCTTCTTCATTTTTCTTCCTTGATTCTGGCTCATTCAACTGCTTCCCACTCCTTAATGAAACAGCCATTACTTGCTCTCTAGGATTTCTTTCAGTGTCGCTGGGTAAAGTACCTGGTTGTCTGGAATTCAGCATACTTGCAATTTGGCCCATTTGCACCTCCAGATTTTTGATTGAGGTTGCTTGAGTTTGCATGATTGTTTCATGATTCTTGAGTGTAGCTTCTGTTCTAGCCATGAATTGAGAAGTATTCATGGTCAGTTGAGCCAACGCTTCTTCTAAATTTGCCTTTGGTTGTGGTGGTGATTGCTGAATTTGCTGTTGATAATTCCCTTGAGGTTTGAACACATTCTGATTACTCCTCCACCCTAGATTAGGGTGGTTTCTCCATCCTGGATTGTATGTGGTTGAGAAAGGATCATTTTGACGATTTTGATTCCCCACATAGTTGGCTTGTTCAAGTTGAGAAGGAATGAATGAATTTCCTTCTTGGCATTGTGTGCTCATGTGAGGGCCTCCACATAAATCACAAGCATCTGCAGGAGTTCTGATTGCATTTGCTTGAGCTGTTAATGAACTCACTTGCTTGGATAAAGAGGTGACTTGAGAAGACAAAGTGGTTAGAATGTCTAACTCATGGACTCCAAGTGCTTTCTTTGAAGTGTTGCGTTCAGAAGGCCATTGGTAAGCATTTGCTGCCATTTCTTCCAACAGTTCCATAGCAGCTTCGATGCTTTTTCCCATTAATGATCCACCAGCTGCAGCATCTACAAGTGTTCTGGTAGTATTAGACAATCCATTATAGAAAGTCTGCAACTGTAGCCAATCTGGTAGCCCATGATGAGGACATCTTCTTAGCAGCTCCTTGTATCTTTCCCATGCTTCATAAAGGCTTTCCATGTCATGTTGGGTGAATGAAGCAATTTCATTCCTCATTTTTGCAGTTTTAGCTGGAGGAAAGAATTTTGCTAGGAATTTTTGTGCCAATATGTTCCATGTAGTGATGCTCCCCACTGGTAAAGAGTGTAACCAGCTTTTAGCCTTATCCCTAAGTGAGAAAGGGAAGAGTCGCAACCTTATGGCATCATCAGAAACGCCATTATGCTTGAATGTATCACAGATTTCTAGAAAGCTGGCTATATGTGCATTCGGATCTTCTATTGGAGAACCTCCAAACTGATTTGCTTGCATCATTTGAATTATGGCTGGCTTGATCTCAAAGTTGTTGGCTGGTACAGGTGGTCTCCTAATTCCAGAAATGGTATCCATGACTGTTGGTGTGGCATAGTCACGGAGTGCTTTGGTGTCTTGTTCTTCTCTCATATCTGCCATTGCTTCACCTTGATCTACAATTGACTGCTTCTGTATCTTTCGATTCCTTCGACAAGTTCTCTCGATCTCAAAATCAAATAGCAGTGGCTCAGCAACTTTTGATCTGGTCATACACTAGAACAAACCTGAAAAGAGAAAAGAAACACCAAAGAAAGAAGAAAATGTAAAATAAAAACCAAATTAGGATTAAGATTACTTGGTATTGATATTAATGATAACAATCCCCGGCAACGGCGCCAAAAACTTGTTACGTGTGAAATGGTTTATCAATTAGCGCAAGTGCACACTATCGTAAACAAGTAATAAAGTGATAAGTAAGTATCGTTCCCACGAGGATTGTTTCACTAAGTACCAAAATTCATAATCCTAACACTATTTGGCAAATCGATTAGTTGGAATTGAAGCAAGTAAATAAGGATTGATGCAGAAAATACTTAAAATAAATATGAATGCAATTGGAATAAAGATGAAGATGAATAAAAGACCTAGGGATCAGACTTCACTTGACAATTTTGGATTGAATCATCTATCTACACTAATCCAATTTTAACTCCCTTAATTGATAGTCGAGTTTCCCTAAATTAATTACTAGCCTCTTCCAAGGTCAAGTAATTCTATAATTAATTGCTAATCCACTATATTCCTATGTGAATTAAAACAACTAATCATGCATTAGGATTTATGGAACTCATTAAGACTACATAAACCATATGAATATATTCCTATTTCATATGCAATTTACGGTTTTAATTATAGGTTCCACACACATGTATCTCCTTCCGGTCTCAACACACATATTGAGTTCATTCAAAAGGTGGCCAATCAATTGAAAGCATTAAGAGCAATAATTAAAACTCAATCTAGGAAGTAAAAATGAAATTAGTTTCAATAGATTAGAATTCAATCCGTTATTATCAAGTTACATCATCACCCTAGGAAGATGAATTAGAACATAATGAAATTAAACACAAACATAGAATAAAAACATCATCACATTCATAAACACAAGATTATAATTACAAATGCATGAAAATGAAAATAATTATCCATCCATTAGGAGGTAGAACCATCCTTGTAGGAGGCATACAAGAACTAAAAATTGCATGAACTAAACTACTATCTAAGGTGCATGAATGAATGATTCAATGCTTCAAATGCTCTCTCCAAGATGCCTTTTCTCAGCTGATCCCCTTGCTATTTATAGATGAATGGGTGCAAGAATTTCAACTTGCCAAGCCACCAATCTTGACTACTAGCCATAATCTTTGACCTCGGAGCAACCATATTTCAGCGTTTTTGCTAACTTTTGACACTTAAATCGGTGGATTCACGCATTTTAGTATTCATCAAAGTTGTAGCCGTGGATCTAAGCTTTCAAATGGCGGCAGAAGCTCCTAACTTTGAAATTTCTAGCTTAAGTTATGATCAGATTGGTAGTCAAAGGTCAGATTCCGCCAGAACCACTGTTTTATTTTCCAAGCAGAATTTGAGATCCTTAGATCCCGAACTGGGCTTTTCTTTAAACATGAAAGTTTTAGGGCTTCTTCTTAGCTTTCCATCCATATAAAGAACAGCCCAATCGGACATCCAGAACTCCAGATATGGCCTAAAACCTGAAAAAGTGTCAGATTACAGCATTATTTAAAATATTTGATTTCATTTCAAATTCAAGATCCATTCACCAAATGCAACTAAATTTATTTAATTTAACAAGATAACATCAAAAAATGCATCATACAAGGGAAAATAAATATGTAAATATTTTACGTATCAGAAGGCGTCTTCTCCATGAGCACCAGATCCAACACTCCTGTACGTTGGAATGATTGAAGGACTATTTCTTTCATTACCTAGATGTACTAGATTGAAATCTCCCAGATCAACTGTGAGGTTGAAGTTGGACGAGTTACTATCCTACAGAAATAACAGGTCTTGTGCATTATCTCCATCACTGGGTAGATCCCATATATCGCGATGCACCATATTATGGACGACCCTCCAATTTGGTCTATTAAGGAGATCCTCAGTGTAAAACACTTATTTTGCTTGAGTAGCAAGTATATAAGGATCATCCTTGTACCATTGTCCATTGATGGAGATACTCGTGATATTCTTATCAGTATAAAGTTTCTTCTTTATAGGATCAGTATCATACCACTTGCATTTAAATAAAGTCACACCGTACTTATTTAAATAAGTTAACTCAATTATTTCTTCCAGTACACCATAAAATATGTTACCATCAATCCCCAGAATAGAAATGCCACTATTTTGCATTTTATGCTTCTCATCTCGAGTTTTGGCTACAAAGCGTACTCCATTCACAATACACGCAGAGTATACTATGTTAGTGAAACTGAGACCGGATGCTAATGATAGTAACTCTTCGGTGGCCTCTGGGGAACCGTTCCTATGTAAATAGTACATCTAAAAAAGTAGCAATTGTTCTTAGAATTAAATTAAAATATCAACAAGAGAAATAAACAATATTTAAGATATCCGTTCAATGGATTTGGGAAGAAAAAAATCCATACCTCCGAGTAAAACCACGAAGGGAATTTGGTTCTCTGTAAGTTATCAATATCTTCAGCACCACTTCGTTCAAGTTCCAATCGATGCTCACTGTAAAACATAACAATCTTAGTTTATTATAATCACATAAGGGAGAAGAACACAACTGAGGTTTAAGATACTCACTGGAGATATTTTTCAATCTCAGTACAATTATTCAAGATGTACCATATTGCAACATCCCGATCCTTCCTATCGAAATAAGAAATAATTTTCTTCCCTATCGGTCGACATTAGGACCGGAATACCGATAATGCCCTTCTTGTTTGACTAGGTGTTACATCTTGATTTCTATCAAAGCGGTTGAATCTAGTTTCCACTCCTTCCAAATACATGGAGAAAAATGTTAATGCCTCATCAACAATATATCCTTCTGCAATTGAACCCTCCAGTCGAGCACGATTTCGAACATAATCCTTTAACTTTTTTATATATCTCTCATACGGGTACATCCACTGAAAATGAACGGGTCCTCCTTCCAATGCTTCGTCTAGTAGATGCATCACCAAGTGAACCATTATGTCAAAAAATGCTAGGGGGTATATCCTCTCAAGCTTGCACAAAATTATGATGATGTCTTGTTTGGCTTGCAGAATATCCTTCCTGTTGAGAGTTCTAGCACATATTTGACTAAAGAAGTTGCATAACTCGACAAGTGGATATGATAATTCCTTTGGCAAAAAAGCCTAAACACTTGGTCCTAACAGTCTTTGCATAATAACATGACAATCATGTGATTTCAACCCCTTTAACTTCAGGTCACGATCTGTGACATTCTTACCAAGACTCTCAGCAAACCCATATGGAAATTTCACATTCTTTATATACTGGCAAAATCGTTTCCACTCTTCCTGGTTAAGCGTATATCTAGCATGCAGCTTGAAAAGTTGACCCCTCTGCTCATACAGATGCAAGTTAGGCCTTATCTTCATGTCTGCCAAATCTCGTCTTGCATTGTCTATATCTTTTGTTTTGTGCTCAATCTCCAATAATGTACCCAAGATGCTATCACATACATTTTTCTCAACATGCATCACATCAATGTTATGCCTTAAGTTCATTGTTGGCTAATAAGGAAGATTAAAAAATATACTTCTCTTGCTCCAATTAAGTTCGTCGGCACCCCTCTTTCGCTTTACACCACCAAATTCAGCATGTTTTCCTGAAAGTCTCTGTGACACTTTACCCAACTGTTCCATGATAACATTATTGGTAAGAGGCCGAGGAGGGGCTCTCCTCTCCGACCTCCCATTGAATTCCTTCCTATTTCTCCATGTGTGACTTCTTGGAAGCCAACGACGATGACTAACGTAAGCTATTTTTCCTCTAACTCGAATCGACGGAGTATCAAAATTACATGTAGGACATGCTTTGTATCCTTGCCTGCTCTACCCGGATAGATTACTTCGAGCAGGAAAATCATTAATAGTCCAAAGCAATGCTGCCCGTATATTAAACACCGTATTTGTATTTGCATCTCGAGTTTCAACTCCCCTCTCCCAGAGATCCCTCAACTCTTCTACGACCGGCTGTAAGAACACATCTATATCTTTACCTGGCGATTGTGGCCCTGGGATTAATAGGGTCAACATGAAAAAAGATTGGTTCATGCATACCCATGGTGGCAAGTTGTAAGTAGTCATAACCACTGGCCACATGCTATATGATAGGTTCCTATTACCAAAAGGATTAAATCCATCTGCACTTAAACCCAATCTGACGTTTCATGGGTCAGCGGAGAAATTAGGATACCTTTTATCGAACTCCTGCCAAGCTTTTCCATCCACGGGATGTCGCATTACCCCTTCTTCTTTTGATTTTCCAGTGTGATGCCATATCATGTTCTTTGCAGTATGTCTCGACTGATACAGACGCTGTAATCGAGGATTCAAAGGAAAATATCGAACCACTTTTCGGGGGCACCTTCTTTCCTTTTGTAGGTTTATTTACCTATCGGCTCTCCCCACGAATTGGACAATTATCTTTAGAAGCATGATCTTTCCAAAAAAGTGCGCAATCATGTTTGCATATATAGATTGATTCATACCCCAATCCCAACTTGTTGAGCCATTTCCTTGCATCATAGTATGATTCAGGCAATTTATTATCGTTTGGAAGTGCTTCTTTTAATAACTGAAGAAGAGTATCAAATGACTTGTTTGTCCACTTATGCAGAACCTTCAAATGCATAAGTTTCACCAAGAAGTTCAATGTTGAAAATGCTGTGCAACCTGGATACAACTCTGTTTCTACTTGCTCGAACAGGTTATCACAGTTACTATATTTTGTTCCAATGTCTTCGTCAGCCGGATTCTCACCCCTGTACTCGTCATTGTGAAAATCAACTTCAGGTGCCTCAGGGCCAATGAAGTCATGTATAATATCTGCCTGTTCATCTCTATTGTTAGGAGATATCTCACTAGTTCCTCTAGAAGTTGAAACATCTGCTTCACCATGGTGTACCCAATTTATGTATAATGGATGAAATCCATTATCTATAATATGAGCCTCCAATGTTAGTAATGTTTGGAATATTAAATTTACACACTTTTTGCATGGACATCTTACCATACCCCTTTCATCGGCAAAGTTTTTGGCTTTTTGAACAAATCTTACTGCACCATTCCAATACTCATCTAACAATTGATTTGGTAGATGTATCTAACTTTTATCGACAGACATTGTATCATTGAACAGGAAGAAAATTGCTTAAGGTGAAATAAAGTGCATTAATTAATATTTGATAGTCACCCTAAATGCACCGTATCACTCCAATTTTGAAGGGTAGGGTCCTATCCCATTCGAGATATTTCTATAGTTATTATTTTTTCCAATTAATCCACGCTCATCAATTGATTCGTGCAGAAATTTCGGCAGCATCTCCCTATGGTTCTCCAAGTGCCTAAACTATACACCTGGAGAACAGTTAGGATGCTAAGATATTTCCACAATATCAAACAAGAGTCCGATAAATTGTTAATAATAACTATATGATAATATCCCAAACTGTCCAACTTTTCAGGACAATTCAAGGGTTGATTGATGTTCAGAAAACAATCAACCCTTGAACGGGTCTAAGTTTAACATTTAAATGTAAATGTAATTCTATTTTAAATTATTGTAAAAATATATTTACAATAATTAAAATTAATAATACAACAATTTATGAGTATCGTTGTTTAAATGTTAGTACTGTTATTTACGTAACTTATTATGTAGATTGTTAATTTTTTTTAATATTCATAACAACTGTTATGTTTCACAATAAGCTTGTGGGAATTCAAAAGTATAACCTACTTTACTGTATTGATAAGGTGCACAATTCAACTTCTTTATAGAGATGTGTATAATATGAATACGGACTTCCTAGTTATAAATTTAAGTAAGTTTAGTTTTATAAGGTGTATATTATTTATAAGATGCACAATTCAGCTTCTGTATTTAAGTAAATGTAGTTTTATCCAAGAGGAGGGTGATTTTCATGCGAACTTCCTAGTGTTTTGAAATTTTTTATTTTTATGAGATGTAAATATCATAATTTGGATTGTTAGGATTTTATTTTTATATAGTCTCTAGTTTAATTGAATTTTTCTTAGTATATGGTGTAAATAATATAATTTGAATTGTTAAGTTTCAATCTCAATTAAAAAATAGACTATATTATTGTAATCTCTTACTTTCTAAGATAGATTTATATATTTATTCTAATTTTTTATCTTACATTATTTCATCGAATCTAATAAGTTTGAAGTTTCCTAAATTGCACCATAAATTTTAGATTTTGTGAATGGACTTCCTAGTTGTAAATTTAAGTAAGTTTAGTTTTATAAGATGTATATTATTTATAAGATGCACAATTCAGCTTCTTTATTTAAGTAAATGTAGTTTTATCCTAGAGGGGGTGATTTTCATGCGAACTTCCTAGTGTTTTAAAATTTTTTATTTTTATGAGATGTAAATATCATAATTTGGATTGTTAGGGTTTTATTTTTATGTAGTCTCTAGTTTAATTGAATTTTTCTTAGTATGTGGTGTAAATAATATAATTTGAATTGTTAAGTTTCAATCTTAATTAAAAAATAGACTATATTACTGTAATATTTTACTTTCTAAGATAGATTTATATATTTATTTTAATTTTCTATCTGACATTATTTCATCGAATCTAATAAGTTTGAAGTTTTCTAAATTGCATCGCAAATTTTAGATTTTATGAATAAAATATCATAACTATTTTATCTTACATTAGTCTAAATGAATAATCTACGCATATATTGTATACTTCAAAATTATAAATTGAGGGATGCATAATATAAATCAAATTTATATTTATAAAATTAATGCTAAGTTAAATTTACATAAATAAATTTAAAATTTACAACAAACAAAATTAAATAATACAAAATTTCTTATTAAATTAAACATACTATCAATTCTACTAATTCATTGCAAATTATTTGAGCAAATTAAATATATTAGTATATAAAAAAAATTATAATTTTTTATTTACGTACCTCAATGGCAAAAATCTACTGATCAACTCTGAATACTCTCCACAAACTAAGCTAAGTGCTGATAATAACTAACAAATTAAAAGATACAACATACAAAATTAATACATATCAACATATATAAAAAAATAAATATACTAAAATTAAAAAAAATTAAAAGAGAGAGAAAGTTCAGGAACTTACTTCAGGTCCAGAAATTTCAAACGCGCAAATGAGGAGGGAGGAGGTGCCGCGAATAAATAGCCTTTGGCTTTTAGCGACGACACAAAAAATTCGATCGTCGCTAAAGCTTTCAGTGATGATAGAGTTTTTTTTCAGCGATGACATTGTCGTCGTTGAAAGACTGGCCTTCACTGACGACAATGTCATCGCTAAAAGCCTTGCCTCGGAATTTGGACAAGGCTTTTAGCGACGACACTGTTGTTGCTGAAAATGGGAAGCTTTCAGCAATGACAGAGTCATCGCTGATGGTGAACCCTTCAGTGACGACAGAGTCATTGCTAAAAGTTCTCCATTTTTAGCGACGACAGCGTCATCGCTGAAAATTGACACTTTGAGTGACGACTATGTCGTCGCTGAAGGGCAAAATTTCCTGCAGTAAATTTTTAGGCCTTCACTGATGACTGTGTCGTTGTTGATGGTGCACCCTTTAGCGATGACAGTATCGTCGCTGAAAGCCTTGCATTTTCAGCAACGACAGTGTCGTCGCTGAAAGCCAAATTTTCCTGCCAAATTTTTTTTATGCTTTTAGCGACGACTTTTATCATTACTAGAAGCCTAATTCTTCCTGCCCATATTTTTGTTTCCCTTTAAAAAGTTTTGCCTTTTTTTCTGACGACTTTGTTGTCGGAAATACCTTTACCGATGACCGAAATTTTATCGCTGCTAAATGTGTCGTTGTTATTGCTGTTTTTTGTTGTAGTGAAATTTTATATGAAAATGATATTTGACTTAAAGTAAAAAAATTATTTTATTTATAATTTTTTAAATTACATTTATATCCTTGTAAAATTCATCAAATTTAATTACATTTGGCTAGAATTTTGACTTAAAATATATATTAAATAAAAAATTTATCCTCGCTTTAATATACTACAAGAAAATCATAATTTTCCGACGTCCTTTTTCAACATCTTTTGGATAACCTGGCTTAGACATCAAAAATTTGTCGGAATGTACATCAGTAATTTAGAAAATTTGTATATTATTGTTTCCGACATTCACATTCATCAGAAACTATCCATGTAGACGTTGGAAGACTGAAATTTTAATTTTACAAAATTTTAATTGACATGTTAGCAATTTTCGATGTCCCACAACGTCAAATATCGCGTCATTGGATAAGGTGGCAATTTCTGATGTCTGTTGGCGTTGAAAAAACATCAGAAATAGATTTTTATGTTATAAGAAATTTGAAATTGAAAATTTCAGCGATATCTGCAGTTTTTGAGACGTTCTAGGATGTTAGAATGCCATCGGAAACCTCAAAAAGTATTTTCCAAAATCTGCAAAGCTCTAATCCTTATCTCATTTTGTCTCAGTGTTTCTTTTTCTACCCTAACTGAAGTCTCTCCGTCCCTCACCTCCTCTTGGGCCACGAGAGGAAAAAGTCGCTGCGCATAGTGGTGTTGTACGAAGGGCTACCTTTATCTTCACATCATCGTGGTTATTTGGCGTTTCATGCGCCGCCATTGGCCACAGCTGCAAATAATAGTAAGTAGGGCAGCCACAAATAATAATAAGTAGGGGTGGAAATTGGATGGATAAGAGTGGTTAATGACCCTTAAACTAAACGCCCGTCCAAAATTGTATATTATAAAATTGGACCCGTAATCACTCGTAAAAATTATGGTACCCGCTTGGACTCGTACTTTGCGGGTACTTACGGGTACTATTGGGTGTAAGTGAATTTAGGATACTTTAAATAAAAATATCTTATACACCAATCATTTTATAATTAAATTCACCATTTACTTTCTCATATATAATATTATCATGGAACAAACTAGATTTATGTGAAATATTATTATTTCAACCTAAAAAATTAACATAAAAGAACTGGTAAGTATTTTTTCATTAAATAGAATTAGTTATATATAGATTATTATTATACTCTATTAAAGAAATTAGTGGAGTTAAAATTAAAATTAAAATAAGATATAAATGTAAATGTAATTTATTTCAGAGACTAACATTATTAGTTTTTGTTTTACTTTATATAGATGAAATGAATAAATAAACTTAGTATATTCCCCAAATGTATAGAATCCTTAGGTAAATGAATTAAGTATATATAGATCACTAAGGTTGAGTTGCTTTCTATAGATGGAGTGGTGGACAAAAGGTTAGGTTATGTTTTCAATATTTGTCATCTTTGTCTAATGAGTAATAATGAGGAAGAAGCTAGTAAATTTTTTTTTTTAGCAATCAATGCCTAAAATAATGTTATCCTTTAAATATTAGTAGGCGGGTTACGATTAGTATTGGATAGTGAATTTTAACCCACACCCGCCCACATAACTAAAATCTTTTTTTAAATTTCGCTTGCTTTTATCCATTATGATATTTAATCTAATCGAAACTGTATAAATTTAGATTTAGGCTGGTGGTTTATAGCAATTAGACTCAAAACTTCCAGCCCTAATAGTAAGTGTTTAGGGTGTGCTTTGATTTAGTGAGGCTTTTCTTTTCCCCTTCAGTTTGCTATTATAAAATAACTACTTGATATCAGGTATTTCAAAGTTTAGATATTAGATATTGATTAATGTATAATCGAACATTGTAATATATATAATTTTAATGTCGGTTTATAAATTGTCATAAAATAAAAAAATAATGTTAGTTTTTATTTCATTAAAACTGATATCATATATATTTCTATAATATTAAGAAATAACATTAAATATCATTTATTTTTTAAAAATTGATGTTTAATAATCCAAAATTCTACATTGATTTGTCTAAATAACTAGTATTATATATCTGCTCAACCTACCAACTTAAACCTTAGCCCCCAAGACTTCAATCCCTTATTTCAAACCCGATCCTCATCCCTATATATATTTTTCACACCCTCACCCCCCATTTACCTTGTATTCTTAATAAGATACAGAAAGTCAATATCTCTTGTCACTTTAAAATATAAATTTAAATAATCTTAAAGAATAAATTAAATAATAATAAATTGAAAATAGTAGAAGATTATATACAATACTATAATTAGAGATGAATGCTTCATGAAATTTATGTCTTGATACTCATAGCTTAATATAAGAGGTTATACTCTCCAGAAAAGCTTTTTAAATATAATACATGCAAATCCAATGAGTATTCATGAAAAATTAGTATATTATACATTTTTATATAAAAACATATTAGATAATATGACACAATGTTATAAGAGATAAATGAGATCAAATTTCTTACTTTTGTAAACTTGTAAAATTTATATCAAAATGATAAGCAATGAAATAAAATCAAATAGAAAATTAAAAAACTAAATTACAAAAACAAATGTAAAAAGGAAAAAATCCTCACAATCTTATTTTGCATTTTTCTAGCAAGTGCTAAACTACACATACTAAGCTATGAATTAATTGAACTTCAATCCTACAAAATAATTAGTGAGAAAAAATATAAAATTACAAAAAAAAATCTTAAGTTTGGAAGGAGAGTATACCATGATAGATAAAGAATTATTTTAGGGTTGAAAGAACTTTTGAATGAAATATGCAAATAGCATCATGATTGAATCATTTTATCTTAAACTCACATCATGCTTTAACTTTTTAATTTTCAAATTGTGCTCATGGTTTTCATGTCGATTTTTGAAATCAATCAATGTCTAAATTTAATATTAGACATTAGTTTAAAAAAAATATTGTCATTTTTAATACAATGATATCGTCTTATTGTGAAATATTCAATATTGGTTATCAAACACAAAGTTGATGTCTTAATATATGAATGTCTTTTAATAAAAGATATTTTTATTTTCTTTTAGAAAATCTTTTCTATAACCATTCTAGAATAGTTTTAAAACCTTTCCAAAATACTAGTTAGATACAACAAACATGTATACATTAGACTAAAACTGATCCAATTATATACATCATGTGTATTAGAATTAATAATTTCTAATTTATATCACAAATATACACACATATATAAAACAAGAATATGAAAACACAACTTATATATATATACTGGTAACAATATTATATGTCTTAGTTAAGTTTAAATCCTATAAAGAACATTCAAAGAAATATTATTTATTTTTTATCCAAGTTACTTTAAGTGAATTAGTAATATTAAAAATTCTTTTTTGCATTATCAAAATCGATTATGCAATTTTATTTATTTCTGTATTGGTACATGAACATATACAAAGAAAAAGCTATTATTTGCAATGAACAATAGACTTTTTATTTATAATAAACATATATGAAATCCTTATACAAATTAAAAGGAAAAGTGGTTATTCTTTGCTCATAATTCCTTCATATCACTTAATTACTTCATTTGCTATGAACCACTGATTGCCCTTATTTTTGAATGTAAGGATATGCTAGCTGTTGGCTCTATGTGCTATCTCAAATTTAGTAATAAATATTCTATTTTGTCATGCCAATTGATACTATATGTTACTAGGCTATTATTCTAGAATCTCTCAAAGTTTCATGCATTAATATAGAATATGATGGTGCAAAAATTGTAAGTTACAATAAAATTACGAAGCATCAAAACTGACATGTTTATGAACCATATCTCTTATGGTAGGAAAAATTATGGTTTATAAAAGCATGAGTTTTGATGGACTGAAGTCTTACTATAACTCATAACTTTTTTATAACCATATTCTGCATTTATATATGTCACATTAACCTTGCAATGAATAGTACCAATTGATAGAGCATAAACAAGAATTGTATTACTAAGTTTTTAAGATAGCATATAGTGCAAGCAACATGTTTCTAATCCTGCATTGAAACATAGTGATAATTAAAGGTATATGCCAAAAGAAGAAATCAAACATCTTATTGCACACAAAATCCATGGAATGAAGCACTTTGAAAGAGCTTTTTTTTATAGAAGGAGAATTCTTTTCATAGATTGTTAATTTGTTTCAAATAGGTAGGAAAAGCCCAATTTGTAGGCTAAGAGAAAAATAATTAGACATTAATTGTTAATTTAAAATTGACATTGTAGTTTACCATTGTGATGACTTAAGACGTAAGTTAAGTGCTAAAATGATGTATAAACTATTGATAAACTATCACAACGATTGAAAAGGACTTGCATAATAGTCACTAAAAACAAACCAATATTGTAGTTTCAGGTTATTGAATTATTATGATGATTGAAATGGACTTGAATGATAGTTATAAGAAAACAACTGATGTTGTAAGTTGCTTAATTAATTCCATTTGAAGCCATATTTAGTTCCATTCATTTAGACTATTTTAGTTTTAATTCATTTATACTTCTATATAAATCCATTCATTTAGACATCTTCAATTTTATTTATTTAAACTTCTTCATAAATAACATTTATTTAGACATCCATAGGTTATGAAAAAATGTTATCATATTGGACTTTGGTTAATCATAAGAACTATCATTTTTATATTTGTTGTTTCTTTATAAATAGTGTTTCAATTTTTACAAATTTCTATTATTTAAACCACCAAATATGAAAAGAATGTTATTTTTGAATCAATTTAACATAGAACATTATATTTATTTTGTTATGTTTTCTCCCTGTAAATATGCATAATCTAAATGCCTATTATAAAATTTTAAATAAAAAAAACATAAAGATGAGCAAAGAAAAACAATTCTACAAATCTAAAAAAATTTAATTATCATTGTTCAATTCATAATGAAAGTATAAATAGATGAGTAAAAAGAAATAATACCCTTATAAGTTTATATAAAATAACTAAATTGAATCGAGAACAAATAAAAATTACATGTCTATATATAAATATACAAAAATAATGAAAAAAATCACTATATATCAAAATTTTTATCATTAATGGAAACTTCAGCAATGTTGCTAAAATTTCTTATCTTTATTACTCTATGGGAAATATGAGAGTATAAAATAGAAGAAGTGAATGAAAGTGGAGTAAGAGATCAACAACAATTACCATTCATTAGCTTTTCCATTCCACTTTTACTTCATGGAAAATAAGAAGTATATAATGGTAAAGAAATAAAAGTTAAGATTCTTTCATTATACACTTTATCGATGAAAGTGCAGTGAAAGATTAGCAATGACATTATATACCAAACATATCATACTTCTGAGTATATTGGAGAGATTGTAGAAGTGTTTATATAGAATGATAGATATCAAGCAAAGATTTATAGGGGAAATATAGACTTTTTTGTTAAACCAAATTGATGTCTTATTATTCTGCAATTTCCAATGTAACTCAATAAATGCCTTCTAGATGATGGTTGTTAACAAGAACCAACATTCTATGCTTTTGTAGTTTCTAATAAAACTCTTGAAATGCTTTTCAAATGATGACTATTAATTAGAATTGATGTTCTATGATTTTGCAATTTCTAATAAGGCTTTTTAAATTCATTTTAAATGACATTTACATTTAAAATAGACATTGTAAGTTTCCAAAAAAAGTTTTGATGTTAGTTGTATTTTCATCCATTGTCTTAAGTCTTTATATGATTTCAAAAATGTCACCATACCAAATTAGATATTAATTTTATTGTAAATCAATGTTTATTAACTGATGCAAATTGTCAATTCTATACTAGCGGTTCTATCTATGCTTTTGGGGTTTTTTCCCTTTTAATTGATTTCTTAGGTTTTTTGGTTTATTTTTTAGGGTCCTGGGTTGTGAATATGCAAAGTTGAACACTCTAGATTAGGGCATTTTTTCACTAGGTACAATACTCCATAAATTACCTTTTATTTTTAGGGAGGGTGTATAGTAGCCAGCTTCTTTTAACTTCGTTTAGAAGTTATAGTTCTAATACTTTAGGTTAAGGTGTTTGTTGTAGAGGAATCAAACATTTGCTTGTTATTTCAAATATATTTCAAGCAAAAACTTTATAATTTTACAAATTGCCAGCATTAATTTTTTTACATTAAATAATTATATTTTTCTTATACAATTATACATATGCAAATAACAATAGATTGAATTATCCAACAAATTATAAGAAATTATAATTTATAATGAACAAAAAACTTTAAATAAAAAGAGAAAGTAGGGTACCTTTTCTCATAATTCCTTCATATTGTTGGAAGGCTTCTGAATTATATTCTAGGTTGTAAATTGATGATAAATTATAGTAAAAAGAAGCAACATATCTATTTTTGCAATAAACTCAAGCTTTCTAATGCAAAAAAATAAATATTTTACTTCTTCTCATTATAATTTTTTTAGTAGTTTTATCATCTGTGTTTTTGTATAGTAGGATAATGCTTAAGGGTTTTTAAGTTGGATGATGTAGATAGTTGTAAATTGATGATAGATTATAGTAAGAAAAAAATAGCATCAAGAATTTTGCATCACATTCAAGCTTACTAATGTAAGATTAAAGATGTTGCTTCTTCTCACAATAATTTATTATTGCTTTGCAACCTATCAAATTTTATCTATTAATCTTAAGGTTAAATGATTATTTGCTTTGAAAATTTAAGTGTTCTTGTATATTAGTGCAAAAATGGTGTTGCTTGCTTTATATATATAAAATTCTAACATAACACATATGGGAATCAGCATGTTGATTCTTGCTCTAAAATATAGAAACAGTTAGATGCTCATAGAAAATGAAGCAATCAAGCACCATATGGAAAGCTATCTTGATAATTACTTCTAATAGGCAATGGAGACCAATTTATATGCTAAAAGCAAATTGGTGATGAATTGTTATGACATGTAAATTGTTGATGAACCATCATGATGTACAAATGAACCATCATGATTGGATTCTTAAACTTTAGACATTCATTTTTAATAAAAAAAAATCATTGTTATTGCCATACTTTATATGTTAATTGTTAAAAAAATCTACATCTTATACTAATCCCTTGTAAAACATTAACTATGGTAAATGCTTATACCATTATATATTAGAGGTCAGTGGCCTTTGGTAAATGCCTACTGCTATTATTTATTAGAGTTTGATGGTAGTGCTATGTCTTTGTATGTCAGTTCAATCAAATAAATGATATTTTATCATCAAGTTATAACCATGTTGGTTTTATAGTAAACAATTGATGTGGTTTGTTTGTTTTTTAATTTTTTTACAACTTTTGCATCATTCCATTTTTCTAAAAATAGATGCAAAAACAAATTATTGTTCTAATAATATTATCAACATTAAGTAGTAAATATCATATAGTAATTAATATTATAATTAATCATTTAATCTCATAACTTTGAAAAAAAAATGATGGTGAATGTCTGTATGGTATCCATAAAGTAATTCCTTCTCTTTACTTTTATGTTTATGGCAAATTTTAACAAAGTATACTTTCATATAAATGATACAAGATTTGCAAAGAAAATTTTCTTATTAGCAAACACTCATATACTTAGCCTTTCTTGATAGCAATATCCTTATATGAATGATACAAGACTTGCAAATAATTATATCAAGGAGCAATGGCTTGTATCTCAACAAATGATGATTAAGCAACATTGATCTTGTATTGTCTTCTTATGCCAAGTAAATAAATGGAGTGAAAGAGAAACTATAAAGTGAAACCTTAAATTAAAAAGAAGGAAAATAGAAAATAATATCTAAATGCAATTTATGGGTAGTACAGATATTCTATGTTGATTTCTAATTAAAAAGTCAACATTTTAAATAAATGATATTGTTTAAGTAGAGAATTTTTAATATCTTTTATTATATTGATAGATATCTATTATAAGTTGGTAAATATTTATTAAATGTTAGGTGGCTAATATGGAGATTTAAACATTGGTTATGATAAAAAGCCATTATGATGTAGGAATCTAATGTTCATAAAAAATGTTAGTTTTAATAAATAATTAACATCTTTTCTCCTAAATATTTTTAATGAACTTATATACCACATTGACTAATAGAAAATCACTTCAACTTTTAGAAAACAAAGCAACCATTCTACAAACTACTTAGGAGATAGATTAAGTGTGAGAAAGCTTGAAAGTTGTGTAAATAGGATGAAAGGTTCAATTTATTTTAAAAGATATTAATTTTTCCAAGTTTAAAGAAAAAAGAAGGTTAGTTTTAAAATTAACAAAGAACATTTAATCAATTTTTATTATAAATTTGAGTTCTTTTTGCATAATTTTCTTACATTGATATAAATATTAACACATTGAATGTGAATATATTAATATATAAGAAAGAAAACATTGATATAAGAAAATTTATTGTATAATTTTATTCATTTTATATATTGTTATATCAATAAATGCAAATTTACCACAATATAACCCAAAAAAAAAAAGAAAATTTTGATCTTCTACTATCATCGTAAATTTAATGCTAGTTCCCATAATGATCTATCAAATTTTGATATTGGTAAATCATGAATTTAAGCATTACATTTATCTCCATTACCAACGTCAACCTTTGTTTAAGGAGGAGGAGCATAGCTCGCCTATCATCTCATTTGATATATTTAGATAATATTTTTTAGGTTTTATAATGTCTCTAAAGGTATTAAATGAAATGTTAGGGGAGTAGTGTTCCTTCAACCCAAACACATGCTAGAGTTGATAATGAATGTTAAGACATCATTGAAGTTTTTTCAAATGAAGAATAAATGTGAAATATATAGTCAATAAACTAAACTATAGACATCATTATTAAATAAAAATTGATGTTTTAGTCTTGCTTTATTATAATCAAGAGGTGGTTCATTGTTCAATGAAACTTTTTAAATGCTTTTATACATCACTTTATAATAAAATTGATGTGGAATATTTTTTCTTCCCACATGACATTTTAGATGGTTTTTGGATAGCGATTTTCTAACTTTACCCTCATCTTAAGTTTTCATTTAAATTTTAAAAATGTCACTAACTATAAACTTCAATTTGTTTTAAACTATCATCTTATTTATTCTAATATATATATATATATATATATATATATATATATATATATCAATTTATCCTATAACTGATGTATCAACTAATGTAGATATCAATTTATCCTATGACCGATGTATCAACCAATGCAGAATTATAATTTTATAATAGTGTTATAAGAATCAAAACTCATACTTCAAAAATGATAATGAAAGATATATTTGAGATTTATATGTTTAATTTAGTTTTCATTTTGGCATGTTTTCGAAGTTAATACAAAGAATGGGCATAAAGGGTGAAGGATGAAGGGTTGCCAGCATCCATGAAGAAAAAAAGACAAGAAGAAATAATTAGTGAGAGGAAGAGTGAAGTTTTCGGAAAATAGGAATAATAAGCAAAGGAAAAACTAAAAAAATGGAAAATTTGCCATTAAATTTGGATGAAATATTAAATTTTGACCTAAATTAAATATTTAATGGAATTAAAATCAAGAAAAATGAATTATAGGGGATCAAAATCATCTAATTTATATTTTAGGGGATAAAAAAGCATTTAAGCCATTTTTTTTGATAAATATTTAACATAAATTTTTGTATACCAAACTTCAATACTAGTGCCTAACCACCACCCACCCAATAATGGAGATCCAGACAATGACACCTAATTACAAGTCAATCATATAGAATTATAGATAAACAAAGTAATATAATCTGTTTGATATATGATAAATTATTGTGTACATACCAACAAGATGATATACTTCTAAATTATAAAATAGTATCCATATTAGTATATTCCCTCTCAATAACACCATTTGTACATGCTTAATGAAGCAAGCATTTCTACAAATATTGTTAATAATTCAGCACGCAAAGGTTGTGATTGGACATTATTGATGCAATATCAACTGGGTTTTATAAATATATATATTATACTATACAATTAAGCCAACTTGCAAATTTAATTAGTACAACTTGACACAAATATTATCTGGAAATTTATGGCCAAAGAATAAAACGGAAATGAAAGTTGGGAAATGGCAATCAAGTACTTTTAAGTCTCCACCGTGGAAAACGCAAACGAAAGCTACTTAATTATCCGAGATTAAGAATTAGCTGATAACTTATAGCAATCCCTGTTGTATTTGAAAATTTTAATTTAAAACAATTATATATAAATACATATACATATATATATATATATATATATATATATATATATATATATATATATATATATATATATATATATATATATATATATATATATAATTGCTAATCTCCACGTCTATATGTGAAGGTGTTAACTTTTACCTTTTCATTTATACAAAATAATCTTATTACTAATTTGATAATAATAAAAAAAAATAAAGGTATTAACATAATTTTAATAGAGGGTATTAATTTAAAATATGAAAGTTAACTCTACTCATTTCTTGTCATCTTTATAATAAATGTACTCATTAATGCTAGTAGTTGACAGTGATAATAAATTGACTATGATATTTTATTATTTTTTTGTATGAATCATCTGATATTGATAGGTCGCATTAGATTCCCAATTAATCTAGATTTGAGTCAAGAAGACCTAATTTGGAGTAAAGCTCTCCCAATGATAATTTTTTCTATTTACAACACTTGAATCCAAGACTTTGCTAGGGGATTGAGCTCCTAACTACTCGAACTAACTATTGTTGGTTATATTTTATTATTTTTTTATTATTAAATTAATAACATAATTCTTTTTGTTCAAATAAAAGGGTGAAAGTTACTAACTTCCACGTATGAATGTGAAGATTACTTTCTTCTCTCTCTCTCTCTATATATATAAACACTACACATTTTGTGTCCACTCTTTGTATTTAAAAAAGTATAACCATTCATCTATTTTAAATAAGTGCAAAAGGACTAAACAGTAATTTTTTATTGTTGCCATTGATAGAAAACTACCTACTAACTAAATAGAAATAAATTTAGAGAAATTAAAAAATAATTAATTAAAAATTTATTCATTAAAATATAACTACCCACTAAATACAAATGAAATTAAGTAAATTAAAGAGTAAATAATTAAAAAAATTCATAGTTGACTTGATTATAAAATAATTTCTAAGATAAAAATTATTTTCCACCATAAAGAAGCATATAAACTTTCAGTCACATATTTAGTGTACAAGTCGTATAAAATGCATATTTTGTTAATTGTATGTAAAAAAGACATTTGAATGTGAGTAATAAATTAATGAATTATACTTATTAATTAATTAATAGTTTTTGTATAAATTATATTTATTGATGACATTAAAAAATTAATTAATAAATAAATGACAATTAATTAATAATAATTTAGTAATTATTAATGACATTTTTTATGAATTATATTTATTAAAGTTTATATATCTTTACTAGTCATGTGGACAATATTCTTGATGCAATTAATGCTTATAATAATAATAATAATAATAACAACAACAACAACCGGGCAGCGTTGCGAAGAGGATGCTAGCACATGGTAAATGTCTTGATTTTTCGAGTGAAAAATAAAATTAAAACAGGTTAATCAAATGGTAAGGAATGAAATTCATTGCGTTAATAATTCTATTAGATTAGAAGTACCTTGTGCAATTTGTCTTGGCATTCTCATTGGTCTCCAACTTTTTCTATGAAATAGTGGGTTAGTATGCTGTTGTCGGTTTTTATATACGTAGTAACGCTTTTTTTTTTTTTTGGTGAAAAAGTGACACTTGTATTTTATTCTATTGAATATATTTTATCTAGTCGAGAGTATAGCTGCGTCCAAATTCAATGTTCAATTATTCTTTCGTTGTACCTCTTTTTTAGTTAATTATTTTATTTTATGTCTTGTTTATAACCATAAAAAAATACTTTGAATTTGCTCGCATTTCTGGCAATGTAATGGTATTTGATGGATGATGTCTCAAGAGTTTTCTCTTTTAAAAATTTCTTTTGTCAAGGTTAGATCCGCAGAATTTACAAAAATATGTTACTTGATCTCTATGAATTCATATCATAGACTTTTCTAATGTATAAAAAATTTCTTACACAACAACAAAAAACAACAATAACGATGACACTTTTAGTGGTAACAAAATTTTGGTCGTCGCTAAAAGTACGTCGGTAAAAAAGGAAAAAATTTTTAGAGGGAAACGGGAATGTGGGAGGGAAGATTTAGGCTTTTAGCGACGACAAAAGTCGTCGCTAAAAGCCTAAAAAAATTTCAGCGGCAAAGTCTGGCTTTCAGTAGGAAGAAATTGGCTTTCAGTGACGACAATGTCGTCACTGAAAATATAAGGCTTTCAGCGACGACAATGTCATTGCTGAAGGGCGGACCATCAGCGACGACTAAGTCGTCTCTGAAGCCCTAAAAATTTACGGCAAAAAATTTTACCTATCAGCGACGACAAAGTCGTTGCTGAAAGTGCCGATTTTCAGCGACGACTATGTCGTCGCTGAAGATTGATGCATCAGCGATGACAAAGTCATCGCTGAAAGTCCTACCACTTTCAGCGACGACAGGGTCGTCGCTAAAAGCTTTGTACAAAATTCGAGGGAAGCCTTTAGCGACAACATTGTCGTCGGTGAAGGTTGGACTTTCAGCGACGACAATGTCGTCGTTGAAAAAAAACTTGGTCATCGCTAAAAGCTTCAGTGACGACTGAGTTTTTTCTGTCGTCACTGAAAGTCGGAGGCTATTTATTCGCGACGCGCCTCCTCCTCCCTCATTTGCGCATTTGAAGTTTCTGGACCTGAGGTAAGTTTCTGAACTTTCTCTCTATTTTAGTTTTTTTTAATTTTAGTATATTTATTTTTTTATATGTGTTAATATGTATTAATTTTGTATGTTGTATTTTTTAATTTGTTAGTTATTATTAGTACTTGGCTTAATTTGCGGGGAGTATTCAGAGTTGATCAGTAGATTTTTACCATTGAGGTATGTAAATAGAAAATTATAATTTTTTTTGTGTACTAATATATTTAATTTACTCAAATAGTTTGCAATGAATTAATAGAATTGATAGTATGTTTAATTTGAATTAATAGAATTGATAGTGTGTTTAATTTAATACGAAATTTTGTATTATTTAATTTTGTATGTTGTAAATTTTAAATTTATTTATGTAAATTTAACTTAGCATTAATTTTATAAATATAAATTTGATTATTATTATGCATCCCTCAATTTATAATTTTGAAGTATACAATATATGTATAGATTATTCATTTAGACTAATGTAAGATAAAATAGTTATGATATTTTATTCACAAAATCTAAAATTTGTGATGCAATTTAGGAAGCTTCAAACTTATTAGATTCAATAAAATAATTTAAGATATATAATTATAATAAATATATAAATCTATCTTAGAAAGTAAGAGATTACAATAATGTAGTCTATTTTTTAATTGAGATTGAAACTTAACAATTCAAATTCTATTATTTACCCCACATACTAAGAAAAATTCAATTAAACTAGAGACTACATAAAAATGAAACCTTAATAATTCAAATTATGATATTTACATCTCATAAAAATAAAAAATTTCAAAACACTAGGAAGTTCGCATGAAAATCACACCCCTCTTGGATAAAACTACATTTACTTAAATAAAAAAGTTGACATTGTGCATCTCATAAATAATATACACCTTATAAAACCAAACTTACTTAAATTTACAACTAGGAAGTCCATTCACAAAATCTAAAATTTGTGATGCAATTTAGGAAACTTCAAACTTATTAGATTCAATAAAATAATGTAAGATAGATAATTATAATAAATATATAAATCTATCTTAGGTTCAGTAAGAGATTACAGTAATATAATTTACTTTTTTAATTGAGATTGAAACTTAACATTTCAAATTCTATTATTTACCCCACATACTAAGGAGAATTCAATTAAACTTGAGACCACATAAAAATGAAACCCTAATAATTCAAGTTATGATATTTACATCTCATAAAAATAAAAAATTTTAAAACACTAGGAAGTTCGCCTGAAAATCTCACCCCTCTTGGATAAAACTACATTTACTTAAATAAAGAAGCTGACATTGTGCATATTATAAATAATATACACCTTGTAAAACTAAACTTACTTAAATTTACAACTAGGAAGTTCGTATTCATAGTATAGACATCTCTATAAAGAAGCTGAATTGTGTACCTCATCAATATAGTAAAGTAGGTTACATAAATAACAGTACTGACACTTAAACAACGATACTTATATATTGTTGTATTGTTAATTTAAATTATTGTAAAATTTCAATTATTGTAAATATATTTTTACAATAATTTAAATTAGAACTATATTTACATTTAAGCTTAGACCCGTTCAAGGGTTGATTGTTTTCTGAACATCAGTCAACCCTTGAATTATCCTGAAAAGTTGGACAGTTTAGGATATTATCATGTAGTTATTATTAACAATTTATCGGGCTCTTGTTTGATATTGTGGAAATATCTTAGCATCCTAACTGTTCTCTGGGTATAAACTATACAAGTGTATAGTTTAGGCACTTGGAGAACCATAGGGAGATGCTGCCGAATTTTCTGCACGAGTCAATCGATGAGCGTGGATAAATTGAAAAAATAATAACTATAGAAATATCTCGAATGAGATAAGATCCTACCCTTCAAAATTGGAGTGATACGGTGCATTTAGGATGACTGTCAAATATTAATCAACATACTTTATTTCACCTAAAGCAATTTCCTTCCTGTTCAGTGATACAATGTCTGTCGATAAAAGTTAGATACATCTACCAAATCGATTGTCAGATGAGTATTGGAATGGTGCAGTAAGATTTGTTCAAAAAGCCAAAAACTTTGCCGATGAAAGGGGTATGGTAAGATGTCCATCCAAAAAGTGTGTGAATTTAATATTCCAGACATTACTAACATTGGAGGCGCATATTATAGATAATGGATTTCATCCATTATACATAAATTGGATACACCATGGTGAAGCAGATGTTTCGACTTCTAGAGGAACTAGTGAGATATCTCCTAGCAATAGAGATGAGCTGGTAGATATTATACATGATTTCATTGGCCCTGAGGCAACTGAAGTTGATTTTCACAATGACGAGTACAGGGGTGAGAATGCGGCTGACGAAGATATTGGAACAAAATATAGTAACTGTGATAACCTGTTCGAGCAAGCAAAAACAGAGTTGTATCCAGGTTGCACAGCATTCTCAGCATTGAACTTCTTAGTGAAACTTATGCATTTGAAGGTTCTACATAAGTGGATAAACAAGTCATTTGATGCTCTTCTTCGATTATTAAAAGAGGCACTTCCAAATGATAATAAATTGCCTGAATCATACTATGGTGCAAGGAAATGGCTCAACAAGTTAGGGTTAGGGTATGAATTAATCTATGTATGCAAATATGATTGCGCACTTTTTTGGAAAGATCATGCATCTAAAGATAATTGTCTAATTTGTAGGGAGAGTCGATGGGTAAATAAAACTACAAAAGGAAAGAAGGTGCCCTAAAAAGTGGTTCGATATTTTCCTTTAACTCCTCGACTACAGCGTCTGTATCGGTCGAGACATACTGCAAAAAACATGATATGACATCACAGTGGAAAATCAAAAGAAGAGGGGGTTATGCAACATCCCGTGATGGAAAAGCTTGGCAGGAGTTCGATAAGAGGCATCCTAATTTCTCCGCTGACCCACGAAACGTCAGGTTGGGTTTAAGTGCAGATGGATTTAATCCTTTTGGTGATAGGAACCTATCTTATAGCATGTGGCCAGTGGTTATGACTACTTACAACTTGCCACCATGGATATGCATGAACTAATCTTTTTTCATGTTGACCCTATTAATCCCAAGGCCGCAATCGCCAGGTAAAGATATCGATGTGTTCTTACAGCCGGTTGTAGAAGAGTTGAGGGATCTCTGGGAAAGAGGAGTTGAAACTCGAGATGCAAATACAAATACGGTGTTCAATATGCGAGCAGCATTGCTCTGGACTATTAATGATTTTCCTGCTTGAAGTAGTCTATCTGGGTAGAGCGGGCAAGGATACAAAGCATGTCCTACATGTAATTCGGATACTCCATCGATTCGAGTTAGAGGAAAAATAGCTTACGTTGGTCATCGTCGTTGGCTTCCAAGAAGTCACACATGGAGAAATAGGAAGGAATTCAATGGAAGGTCGGAGAGGAAACCCCCTCCTCGACCTCTTACTAATAATGTTATCATGGAACAATTGGCCAAAATGCCACAGAGACTTCCAGGAAAACATGCTAAATTTGGTGGTGTAAAGCGAAAGAGAGGTGCCGATGAACTTAATTGGAGCAAGAGAAGTATATTTTTTAATCTTCCTTTTTGGCCAACAATGAACTTAAGGCATAACATTGATGTCATGCATGTCGAGAAAAATGTATGTGATAGCATCTTGGGTACATTATTGGAGATTGAGCACAAAACAAAAGATACAGACAATGCAAGACGAGATTTAGCAGACATGAAGATAAGGCCTAACTTGCATCTGTATGAGCAGAGGGGTCAACTTTTCAAGCCATATGCTGGATATACGCTTAACCAAGAAGAGCGAAAACGATTTTGCCAGTATATAAAGAATGTGAAATTTCCAGATGGCTTTGCTGGGAGTCTTAGTAAGAATGTCACAGATCGTGACCTGAAGTTAAAGGGGTTGAAATCACATGATTGTCATGTTATTATGCAAAGACTGTTAGGACTAGGTGTCCGGGCTTTTTTGCCAAAGGAATTATTGTTGGTGTGTGTCCTAGAACCAATCATATAAGATGATTAGAGTTATACACAATGTATTATATTTTATTTTAGGCAATTTAATTATTATATTTTTTTTATTATTATTATGTGTAATTTATAACTTAATATAATAATTATCCTTGGAATAGCTTTACTATTCCTAAAATGCCCCTAGTCAAGTATTATTATGAAAAAGGATAGTAATAATACATCGAGACTAGCATGTATAGTGACTGATGATTACGAATCATGGATATGTGATATCAAGTCAATACATGAGTACATTGCTAGTGAACAATGTACTGGACTGACCCACTATGAGAATATTGCATGGATAAACGTGTCATAAGTTATTCTCATATGATCACAACTACGCATAAACCTTTGACCTGAAGTCACTACGGTTCCCTACATGAGGAATTACTCACTTTAATATTGTCCTATGTCACCTTTAATCAGGTGACAAGTAGGGCATTGATTGGGTGTGTCATAAATCATGCAGAGGGAAGTGAGTGATGTAAATGGAATTTTGTTACTCTTGTATAAAAGAGAAATATCCTTGGGCCCCTTGATTGAGTGAGACTTAGAAATGCATGGCCATGCTCAGTTGAATTAATATGTGATATTAATTATTTATTTTAAGTCTACTTAATATCAAGAAATATAAATTGAACATTGACAAGGATGACACATTCCATGCCTCCAGTTCAATTTGGATATTATTACAAAAGAGTTATGATGTAAAACGTTGATCATGTATTAGGTGGATGTCGAATCACAAACATTCTTACTACTTGAGTGGCAGTGATGTATTGCTAAATACCGCTCGCTGTCTATGGCTCAATAATAAGTCATTGTCAACGTAGTAAGAACCTACAGGATCACACAAAAGGAGTAGGAATAAGACAATAATTAATTGGACTTTAATTATATTAATATCCAATTAATTGGACTTATTTTCGTGCATATATATTATTAAGAATAATAAATTCACATTTTATATATATATATATATATATATATATATATATTATGTGATATTATTTGATATTAAAGTAATATCAAGTAATTATCTTATCAGATATTAGATAAATATATTATGAGATAATATTATTTTGATATTTGATAACTATATGCAATTATCTAATATTAAGATATTTATATTATGAGATAATATCATTATCTAATATTAGATAATTAATAGATAAGTCTTATCTCTTCCCATTATCTCTAGGATAAGGATAAGATAAGTTGTTAAGTGTGATTAGGATTTTGGAAGCATTATCCTAGTAGAACTTGGATTATGGCTTGCCTAAGTTCTATAAAAAGGGACTTGAGGGAAGCACTTAATAATCACGTTTTAAGCTTCCATATAAATCTTAAATCACTCAGAAAACATCCAATCCTAATTCTTAAAGAGAAAAACGCATCCTAGCAGACGCGTGGAGGGTGAGAGGTCGTTGTTTACTCCGTGTGGATACCGTAGAGACGCTGTACCTTCCGGCCGGCGTTTGATTCATCCGCTCTCAAGTTTTGATCAGTAGAAACACGAGTGCCCAATAGGTAAAACCCTAATCATTGACTTATGCTTTTTGCATGGATCCTAGGTAGAATTCGGATCAAAAGATTAAAATTCCGCTGCATGTGATAATCCGAATCCGAACAATTATCATATCCACTTGTCGAGTTATGCAATTTCTTTAGTCAAATATGTGCTAGAACTCTCAACAGGGAGGATATTCTGCAAGCCAAACAAGACATTATCATAATTTTGTGCAAGCTTGAGAGGATATACCCCCCAGCCTTTTTTGACATAATGATTCACTTGGTGATGCATCTTCCAGACGAAGCATTGGAAGGAGGACCCGTTCATTTTCGGTGGATGTACCCATATGAGAGGTATATAAAAAAGTTAAAGGATTATGTTCGAAATCGTGCTCGACCGGAGGGTTTAATTGCAGAAGGATATATTGTTGATGAGGCATTAACATTTTTCTTCATGTATTTGGAAGGAGTGGAAACTAGATTCAACCGCTCTGATAGAAATCAAGATGTAACACCTAGTCAAACAAGAAGGACATTGTCGGTGTTCCGGTCCCAATGTCGACCGATAGGGAAGAAGATTATTTCTCATTTCGATAGGAAAGATCGGGATATTGCAGTATGGTAAATCTTGAATAATTGTACTGAGATTGAAAAATATCTCCAGTGATTATCTTAAACTTCAGTTATGTTCTTCTCCCTTTTGTGATTATAATAGCCTAAGGTTGTTATGTTCTATAGTGAGCATCAATTGGAACTCAAATGAAGTGGTGCTGAAGATATTGATAACTTACAGAGAACCAAATTCCCCTCGTGGTTTTACTCGAAGGTAAGGATTTTTTTCTTCCCAAATCCATTGAACGGATATCTTAAATATTGTTCATTTCTCTTGTTAATATTTTAATTTAATTCTTGGAATAATTGTTACTTTTGTAGATGTACTATTTACATAGGAACGGTTCCCCAGAGGCCACCGAGGAATTACTATCATTAGCATCCGGTCCCAGTTTCACTAACATGGTATACTCTGCGTGTATTGTAATGGAGTACGCTTTGTAGCCAAAGTTCGGGATGAGAAGCATAAAACGCAAAATAGTGGCATTTCTTTTCTGGGGATTGATGGTAATATGTTTTATGGTGTACTGGAAGAAATAATTGAGTTGACTTATTTAAATAAGTACAATGTGAGTTTATTTAAATGCAAGTGGTATGATACTGATCCTACAAAGAAGAAACTTTACACTGACAAGAATATCACAAGTATCTCCATCAACGGACAATGGTACAAGGATGATCCTTACATACTTGCTACTCAAGCAAAACAAGTGTTTTACACTGAGGATCTCCTTAATGGACTAAATTGGAGGGTCATCCATAATATGGTGCATCGCGATATATGGGATCTACCCATTGATGGAGATAATGCACAAGATCTGTTATTTCTGCAGGAAAGTAACTCGTTCAGCTTCAACCTCACAGTTAATTTAGGAGATTTCGATCTAGCACATCTAGGTAATGAAAAAAATAGTCCTTCAATCATTCCAACGCACAGGAATGTTGGACCTGGTGCTCATGGAGAAGACACCTTCATCGATGATGACGAGAGCCTTGAAGACGAAATAATTGATGATTATATGGATGAGGAGCCCACACAATCTGATAATGAAGGAGAATCCGATGACCATCAGTTTGTTAAGGTTCACCAACACTGATTCTGACTAGGGAAAAAATAACATATTCGAACTACAACTCATAATTGTGTAAGCATGATTATTAAAATAATAAATGTGATTGTAAGAGATTGAACCATTTCATCCTTCAACTAGACATTGAGTTCTTTTTAATTACTTATATGATGTGTATTATTTTAGTTATGGCAGATGTCGAGGCACAATACCACGGAGGTGACGCTGGAGGCGACCCACCGGAGCGACCCACCCGTATTCCATCTCAGTGTGAGGGCTCAGGTATTTGTTATTAATTGTGCATACCTAAGCTTGATTAAATATTATGTTTATTTTGTTAATATTTTTCTTTATTAAATGAAGTAGCACCTGCTAAGAAGAGGGGACCGAATAGGTCCCTAAGACTGCACAAGAAGATAGGTAGGGGTGGAGGCAGACCGGTGCCTGTACAGTTTGATACGACTGGTACATGGCATGCGGTTGGTGAGAATGCCAGTCATCTTCCTCGTGATATTGGCAGCATGATCCGCGCCCACGTGCCGCCCTATTATAAGTCATGGCGGGCTGTACCTCAGGAGATTCGAGATAGAGTTGTGCAGGAGGTTTGCGTAAGTATCCATTTCCTTTTGAATTAAGGTATTTGAGATTGAAATTTCTAAATATATGACTTATAAATTTATTAAATGTCTTTTAATGCAGTCCCATTTCGAGTTCCAAGGCATCTCCGAGGGTGATCGGGATAGAGCACTCTCTGGTTTGATGCGGACTGCTGCCGACTTGTACAGAGATTGGAAGTACAGGTTGAATAAGTATTTCTTAGAGCATGGAGGTGATCGATACCAAGAGTATGACTTGGATCGAGCTCGACGTTGTGTGCCTCGATCTGTCTCACTGCAGACATGGCAGAGGTGTGTGGACTTCTTTGATAATGACGAGTACAGGGTAAGTATGATATTTTATGGTATTATGTAAGTATTTCATAATTAGTAAATTGTGAACATTAAAATTTAACTTTTTTCTCTTAATTTACAGGAGTTGTCTGCAAGAAATACAAATAATAGAGCACAGAAGGTTGTGAATGACCGGCATGGGTCAAAGTCTATTGCTGCACATCGCTTTGATAAGGTAATTTAATTTTTTTGTATCTTTTTTAAATATATCCATTTGTTAAATAGCATTACTACCTTTCATCCTTTTTTTCTGTTACAAAAATTGAACAGAGAAACAGAGATACTGGTGAGCTGCAGTTGGTGCTCGATAACTTCAGGGACCGACACACATACAGGTCGGGGGAGTGGGTGCATCCGATCCCTCAAGGGCAACTTGTAAGTTATTTGAATTTCATATTTTAAATAAAATTTTACAAATATATCTTCTAAGATAGATTTTTTATTACTTTTTTTTAATAATTTAAGGCGAGGATGACTGAGCTCATGACTCAACATGTACAGTCTAGTGTATCATCCACTAGCTTGCCTACGACTCCTGTACAGTTAGATGAGGCTGCCATCACCGATGAGGTGCTTGGCACTCGTCGAGGGTACAGGAAGGCTGTTGGGCGTGTACTTGCTAGTCAGACTTATCATTCGATGGGGACTTCTAGCACGGGGACGAGCTCACAGACCGTGTCTCAGGTCGGTGAGTTGCAGGAGCAGTTACACCAGAGTCGGGAGCAGGTTGAGCAGAGCCAGCGATTGATTCAGGAGCAGCAGCAGTAGATTACATAGCAGCAGGAGATGATATAGCAGCAGCAGATGCAGCAGCAGCTTAGGACTTATCTTACTGAGATGAGCTCGATCTTTAGACAGCAGGGTATCGTCCTACCGCTGCCTCCATTTGCTGCTGCTACACCGCCTGGGCCAAGTAGATTTGCGCCTGCACCTATCGCTTAGCTGCTACTGGAAATCGCGCATCATACATGCACAGCGGAATAAAACTTTTTGCACGATTTCCACCAAGGATCCATGCGAAATTAGAACGCCATAGATTAGGGATTAGGGTTTATACCTTTCGGCAAAATTCTTCTGACCGCTACACCAAGTCTGATCTGCTTCCAAATCACGAACCGGAATGGAAACCAGAAAATCAGATCACCAGTACAACGTTTATGTGGCTGCACCTCTGTGGTATCCACACGAACCCGTGAATCACCGATGAATGTCCGCTACACACACCGGTTGGAATTGATCTCCTTAGACCTCGTAGTGCTAGCTACGCCTCTTCAGAGATTTTGGTCAAGGAGAGTGGCTAGGGTTTTTCTATGCTTTTACTTGGGGTGCGTGAAGAATAATAGTAATCCTATTATTACCCAATAAGCCTATTTAAATAGGTGCATAGAAAAACCTAACCTATTTGGGCCTTATTCCATGTATAATTATAGGCTTACTATTGGGCCTTATAATTATAACATTAATTCCCAAATATTAAGCCCAAACAATTTGGTCCATTAATTCCAAATTCACTAAGCTCTAAGTGTGCGACCCTACAGGCTCTCATTACGTTGGCAATGACCATTAATCATATTAATGATCATAAACAAAGATCGGTGTTTAGCAACACATCATTGTTACCCAAGTAATGAGAAAGTCGGTGATTTGACTAAACCTTTACACGTGATCATTACTTATGTCCTTTTGTCCTATACATCTAGATTGAGCACGAGACATGGACCGTGTCATTCCCGTATAGCCCAATCTTAAGGTTTCTTGACTCCTTAGTAAGCTGACTGAAACAAATGTAATCGACATCTCATGTCAATTCATCTGAGCATGGCCATGCATTTTCTCAACTTTACTTAGTCAAGGGGCCCATAGATGTTACTCCTGTTATATAGGAGGGACAAATCCCATCTTGATCACACAAACCCCTCCGCATGATATGTGACATATCCAATATCTACCCTTGCATTCACTTAACCATTAGTGACATAGAATAGTATCAAAATATGAAACTCACATGTAGGGAACCTTGGTGATCTCAGGTCAAAGGACCATATTAATAATGATCACTAAGAACCACTTATGACACTCATATAACGATCCATGTAGTGTTCTTAATATGGGTCGGTCCAGTATACAAGTTCTCTAACTTGTACTCATGTGTAAACTTAATATCCCATATAAGTTTTCACACATGCTAGTCTTAATATATCAAAGCAACCTGATCCACAATGATATATGACTAGGGACATTTAAGAATACAATTATTCTAAGGTTATTATTATAATTAAATATATTACGCAGACAATATATATAAATATAATAATTGGAATTGCCATTAAAATAACATGATTCAAAATTACAATCACTAATATGATTGGTTTTAGGGCATATACACTAACAGCTGCCACCGTCATTTTATCATCCTCGTAGTCAGGATGATGATGATGATGATGAGGACGACGACGATGACGATCACGGTGCACTGTGATATTTGCACCTCCCTACTTCCCCATAGTATATTTTGTTTATGTATCTTTATATTTTCTATATGTGCACATTTACATAGATGATGTATATATATTAGTTTATTCATATAAAAATTATTTTTACCATTGCTTTATGAGTATTAATTTTTTATGTTGGATCAAATTGTTAGATATTATTAATAATACTACTGATATATTATAATTGTATAATTTATATTAAATTAAATTTAAAAAATTATTAAATGAGTCAATTAAATTAAAATAAAGAATATATCATTTGAAATATATGACAATTTGATTTTAAAATTTTTAAAAAAAATTTAAAAAACTTTTAGCAGCGACAATTGTCGTCGCTATAGGTTAGAAGTCGTCGCTGAAGATCTAACTTTCAGCGACGATTTTGTCGTCGCTGAATCTAAGACTTTCAGCGATGACTATTGTCGTCGCTGAAAGTTAGATCTTCAGCAACGACTATTGTCGTCGTCGAAAGCCAGACCTTCAGTGACGACTATTGTCGTCGCTGAAAGCCTGACCTTCAGCGACGACTATTGTCGTCGCTGAAAGCCAAATCTTCAGCGACGACTTTAACCTATAGCGATGACAATTGTCACCGCTAAAAATTAAATTTCAAATTTTTTTGAATTTTGAAATTGTTTTCTGCGACGACAAGGTCGTTGCAAAAGGCCTAACTTTTACTGACGACAACTTGTAGTCGCTAGTGACCTCTTCAGGCACGAACCTACGCCGATGACATTTTTAACGATGACTTTTTCTTTTGCGACGACTAAGAACTTTTTAGCGACGACAAATGTCGCCGCTAAAAGTCTTTTTTGCTGTAGTGTTACTCTTGAATTAAATATTATTTCTAAGAGAAAATTATACTTTATTCACATGTAATTTCATTTATTTTTACTTAATTAATCTATATTTTCAAGCATTACTATTTGCTCACTTGTGTTTCTGCCATTAATACTTTGTCTAACTAAATTTTTTATTTGATTTCTAATGCAAAGCTTCATAACATGTGAGTTAAGTAAAATCATGTGAAATTAGATGTTGATAAGTATAATTTTTTTATTTATGTGAATTAATATTAAGAATTCTTAACGGGATTAAAATATATTAGTTTTGTCTCCTTATTTTAATAACACCTTAAATGAGAAAAAAATCTATTACAATACATGACACATGTAAATTAACTAAAACTCTTGATGTTTGTAAATAATAAAAGTTGAATATTAAATGATTTCATAAAATATATGATAATAATATATAGTTTATAAATCTAAATTAAGAAGATAAGGTTAGCAATGGATTGAGCTAGATTACAATAGAGTCAAAGTTTGATTTGACTTTTAATTTGATGAGTCAAGCTTACAAATTAAATGAATGTAGGGATGATACAATTTCGAGATGGGTGCTTGCTTCATGGATTTGGTGGGAAAATTTGCTGCATAAGGCAAGGCATGAGATATGTTTTTAATCTAGAACAGATTGAGGGCATGGGTAGTATTAATGTAATTTGCCCCGTGGAGCTTCATATATTTAATATTACAATTTTATTCATATAAATGACATATGTATATAGTAGGATTCTTAGTAATTTAACTATTTAAATTTTTTTATAATTTTTTAAATTTAAATATTATATAAAAATTGAGAAAAATAATAAATAAAATAAAAGGGTTATTATTGGCCTAATTATTATAATTTATTAATTAAATCATGTGTGTTTTTAACTTATTTGATGAGATTATATTAAATATTATGTATTAATTGTATTTGAATTTTAAATATATGAAATTTAAAGTTTTTATTAAAATTTTTTAATTTTGCAAAATTTCCCTATCGCATTAATGTGCCATAGATTGTTAGGATGGAGCCCTAGTTTGCTTTATCCTACAGGATGGGGTGGGGCAAATTTGGGATAGATTGTATGATAGTGCGAAGTGGGATAATTTAAGGTACATCTACTCTCACTTTGTCCCATTGCCATCCCTGAAACAACAATACATGAGCTGAATAATTTGGCTTATTTATTTAATAAGCCATCGTTGAGTTTAGAGGTGTTTAACTCAATTATATCATGAGTTAGTTTGAATAATATATATAATTTACAATATATTTATTTTTAATAATTACATTTATTTTTTATATATAATTTTAAATAATTTAATGGTTAGTAGGCTTTTTATGTTATAAAATTGAGCTTATAAGTAATACTGGTTCATTTGGAGGTAAATTAATTTAGGTGTGTATGTAAAAACTCATTTGGTATAAATAGTTCAAGCTTATTAAGTTAAGTTGAGCAAACCATGAACTTAATTCAAATCGAGCTTGAACTAGAAAGATTGTCTCAAATCGAGTTTGAGTCAAGTCATGAGTTGAATAAATTCTGATTTAGCCAAACTTGAGTTAAGACTAGCTCAGCTCAATTGGACTCATTACTAGCCCTAAGGCTAATATATTTTTTTAATCCCAATTTGAAAATTTGAATATCAATTTATATAAATATGGAAAAAGTTATAATTTACTCCTTTATGATTTTATTTAAATTCACTTAACTTACTAGATATGTATATGCAAAAATTTATGATCAAATTCAAGTGATGTTTGATTCAGTTTGTTGCTTCAAGTGACATTTGATTCAATTTGTTGCAAAGGAATCAAATAAGAAGTAAGGAAAAGCAAAGTGTTATATTTTGAAATTATTTTGTTCACTTTTGGAATTATTTGACTATTTGTTTGGAAATGGGCAATGGTAGTAAGGCATTGGCAATAGTGGTGCTAGCAATAGTGATGGCAATGGCAATAATGTTGACATTGGTGTGGTAGTGATGACAATAGTGATACAATGACAGTTGTGATGGTGACAATAGTGGCAATGGTAGCAATAGTGTTGATGATTATAGTGGTGGTAGTGATGGTGGTTGTGACAGTGACATTTGTGATGGTTGTGGGTGGTGGTATATTGAGGAGTGTTTTTTTTTTTCACTAGATATCATAATATAAAATCTTAAGAAGAGAAAATAGATCAAATGGGGAATATCAGTTAAGGATAAGCAAAGGTAATATATTCCATTATACATTATATATTAATAAAAACTTAGTAAAAGAATAAAATTTTTGGTTCCATTTCTAATCTTTCATAAAATCTCCCTAGCAAGTGCTATCTTAAGATATAATAGAAGACAAAGCATTTAAAGAAATGTTACTTGAGCTAAAAGTTCTCATCCAAATAAAAATTTTAATTTTTTGTCAATTGAGCCAAAATTTCTTGGCTAAATAATATTTTCCATCTAATAAGAAATAAATACATACAACTAGATGTACAATTATAAACTTTTTTTAAAATAATAATAGTAGAAAGGAAGGATTTCTATAATTCTATTAGGTAGAATGCTAGTGGCATAATAGAACTATAACTAAAAACTCACTCAAAAGTTGCATAATACGAAGCCCGATTAGGCCTAAAATGTAATGACTTAACTACCCTTTAAAGATTAATTAACATTAAAATTTAAATAAGATTTGGAATTATGTTTCAAGTACAAATTAAGAGTTGTCATTAAATATAGGATGGTGAAGTAAATTTGTAAGGTTTAATTTAATAGATATAAAAGATTTAAAATTAAAATTTAAATCTCATTTTCAATACCTATAATATTTTTTAAAATATATATATTTGCTTAGGTAAATTATTTTCATACTCCAAGTACCATATATATAGTGATCAAAATCTTGAAGTTAAAACTTGTTCTCTTAATTCCTATGTTATTTTATGTAAATTTTTTTTTTAATATGACAAAACTTTATGATATTTTAGTGTATAAGAACTTAATTTTGTTTTGACAAAAATTGACTTCATTTGTATCATTCTTTTTTAAGTAAGCAAATAGTTACTATATCATTAGACATTAGTTAAATCCAAAATCATTATATTTTCTAGTAAAATGTTTGAAATGCTTTTAGACAATGATTTTGTACAAAATTAATATCTGAAATTTTTATGATTTCTTATAATATCTTAAATGCCATAAATTTAGATGTTCACCAATTTTAAAATTGACATGTTAAAGTTTGATATTTTCTTACTAGACTTTTGCAATATTTTTAGATGTTGATTATATTTAAAATTAACATTATTTGATTTTTTCATTTTTCCATCAACTTTTAAATGCCATACATGTTAACATTGATTTACATTACAAGAAATAATGCCAATACTAATAATATTTTTTTATGATGATAAAAGTTTAGTCATTGGTGATTCATGCGAAAACTTTTATCAATGGCAAAGTCATCATTGATGAAAGAAAATTTAATGGGTAGCAATTTTTTAGGATGGGAAAAATTTTGGTGGGAAAAATGCACCCTTCAGTGATGACAAAAGTCATTAGCAAAAGGCTTACACTTTTGCCAATAACAATGTGTACATTTTAATCAGGTATTAGTAAGAAAATTTGGCTTTCAGCGATGACAATGTCGTCATTTGAAAGTTCAACTTTCATTAATAACTTTTGTTGTTGTTGAAGAGTGACACAAGAAATTGTGCCTAGCTATTTAATAATGACTTTTGTTATTGATAGAAGTTATAACTTTTAACGTTGACAAATGTTATTGCTGAGGTGTTAGGCATGATTTTCAATGCCGTGCTTTGGTGATAACAAAAGTTATCAATGAAAGTTTTAAACTTTTAACAATGACAATATCGTCGTTGAAGAGTAGCACAGGAATTTGGACTCGTAAATATCCTATTTAATAGTGATGATAATTTCATTAGTGAAAATATTTAATTTTTATCGATGACTCTTCAACGATGACCAATATTTTTATTGTTACTAAAGAGTTTATCTATAAATAGCCCTCAACCACCATTTAAAGCTCATTTTGCACAAAAAGGAGGGAGGCAATAGAGCGAGGAAGACTAAGGTAAATTGGGTTTTTTAATTTTTTTATAATACAATATATTTTTTATTTATACATTTTTGTAATGTAATATAATTTCTTATGTGTATGTTTTTGAATTATTAGTTGTTATTACTGTTTAGTATTATTCATGTTTGGCATTTGGAGAGTATTGATCAATAGATATATTCCATTGAGGTATGTGAATCAAATTTTACAATATTTTATATGAAGGAGAGCTTCCATAGCCTGATGATGATGATGGAGAAATTGATGAGCATAAGGATAAGTTTATTATATTTATCGACACTAATTTAGATTAGGGGAATAACATTTTTTTGTATTACAACTCATAATTATGTAAAAGTAATGATGTAATTTCATTATATCAATACAATAATTTATATCTTCTTATTAATTGGTTTAATTGTGGGCTTTTCTCTTAAATACTAATAAAATGTGTACTATTCTAATCATGGCGAATGTTGAGGCATGATATCATAGAGGTGACATTAGAGGGGACCTTTCATGTCAGCTCAGCCACATTGCATTGCAATGTAAGGGATCATGTATTTTTTCTTATTAAGCACACTTATATTAATTATTTATTAAATATAAATTCATGGTATTAATATTTTCTCTTATCCATTAAAGTTGCAGCTTTGAGAAAGAGGGGCTCGAATAGATGCTTCATGCTGCATGAGAAGATGGAGAGGAGAAAAGAGAGACCAGTGCCTATATAGTTTGATATGACTGGTACATAGCATGCGGTTAGTGAGAATGCTAACCATCTCCCTTACGATATAGGTAGCATTATTCAAGCTCACGTCCTATCTTATTATAAATCATGGCAATCAGTGCCTTAGTAGTTGCAGGATGGAGTTGTGTAGAAGGTTTGCGTAAGTATCAATCTCCTTTCTATCTTAACTTATTTATATTTTATATTGAAATTATTTGATGTGGTACCTATAAATTTGTTAAATGTCTTCTAATGCAATCTTACTTCGAGTTCTAGGGCATTTCTGATACTGAGTGAAAGCACTCAGTGGTTTGATGCAGACTGTTGTCGACTTGTACAATGTCTAGAAGTATAGGTTAAACAAGCACTTTCTATAGCACGGGGGCAATTAGGACAGGATTTTAACCTCGACCATGCTAGATGCTGCGTGCCATGATCTATCTCACCCTAAATGGGGCAAAGGTGTGTAGAGTTCTTTGATAACAATACTTATAGGATAAGTGTGATATTTAATAAATTTATGTGATTATTTCATACGTCTAAATTGTATTTCAGTTGTAATTCTTGAATGTAACAATTTTGTATGGTTATTTCTCAATATGTAGGAGTTGTTTACAAAGAATGTAAAGAATAGGACAAAAAAGCTGTTGGTGAATGATCGACATGGATCAAAATCCATTATCACACATTGTTATGATTAGATAATTCAACTTATTATTCATGATTTAAATGTATAGTTTGTTGGCCAACTTAATAATTATGTTCATTCTTGTTTTTTCTCCTAAAACATGAACATAAGACTAAGGATATGGGTGAGCTATAGTTGGTACTAGATAACTTGAGGGATAAATACATATAGGATAGGGGAGTAGGTGCATCTAACCCCCAAGGAGCAGTATGTAAGTTAGCTAAACTTTATATTTTAATGATAGAAATTTCATGAATAGATTTTATAATCTTTATAACTAATTTTTGTTTTAATAATTTAAGGTAAGGATGATTGAGTTGGTGACTTAGTAGGCATAGTCTAGTATATCATTTACTAACTCACTTACCATTTATGTACAGATTGATGAGGTTGACATCATCGATGAGGTGCTTGACACTTATTGAGGGTATAGAAAGATAGTTGGTCACATGTTGGTTGGCTAGTCATATTGTTTGGCAAGCACTTCTGGATTTGGGGTTGGCTCACAGTACGTCTCCTAGGTAGGTGAGTTGTAGGAGCATATGCTGTAGAGTTGATAGTAACTTGAGTAAAGCTGAGAGTAACTTGAACAAAGTTTGCAGTTAATTTAGGAGTAACAACAGTAACTTGCTCAGCAGCAGTAGTGGGGAACTTAGCTCACAAGCTTATGTCCTGGGCTTACACTACTTGTGCCTTTATTTATTTTTGCACAGCTTATGCCAAGCAAATTTGCACTAGTACCCCCCACGTAGCCATTTGATCCCACTTAGGCACCATCTTCAGTATATTGTCTATGTTGTTAGGATGATGATGATGATAGTTTTGGCACAAATGACGATACATTTGGATACCTACATCTCCCTTCCCCATAAATGACCATGTATATACAGTTTTTTTATTTTCTTGTATAGACATTTATAAGGATCATGTATATATAGTTTCTTATTTTTATGGATAGATATTTATACAATTATTTTATGAGTACTCATTTTTTTTCATATGTTTCATTTTTTTAATTATTACTATCATTGGTGTATTTTATTTGTACTATGTAAATTAAATAAAATAAAATTAAACAATATTAAATTAATGCAATTGAATCCAAATAAAGAATATTATCATTTATGCTATCAAATATAACATATTAATTTAATAATATTTAACTACAATTTTAACTTATTTTATTTTATTTTAATATTTCTAAAATTTTATTATAATAATTATAATATTAAGTTTAATATTTTCAACTTTTAGCGATGATAAAAATTAAATTTAAAAAATATTTAAATTTTGAAGGAAGTTTCAGCTATGACAAAGTATCATGTTTTTTTTAATTATTACTATTGCTGGTGTATTTCATTTGAACTATGTAAATTAAATAAAATCAAATTAAAAAATATTAAATTAATGCAATTGAATCAAAATAAAGAATATTATCATTTATGCTATCAAATATAATATATTAATTTAATTATATTTAACTACAATTTTAACTTAATTTATTTTATTTTAATATTTATAAAATTTTACTATAATAACTATAATATTCGATTAAATATTTTTAATTTTTAGTGACGATTGTATCATAACTAAAAGTTAAATTTAAAAAATATTTTAATTTTGAAGGGGCTTTCAACGATGATAAAATCATCATTGTAGGATTTTAATTAAAAATAAAAATTATAAAATACATTTTAGTGATAACAATGCCATCACTATAAGATCCATTTTTTTTTTTTAAATTTTAGGCCTACATGATGATTTTGTCGCCACTAAAAATGAAACTTTTAGCGATGATAAATATAATTGTCGAAAATTCAACTTTTAGGGATGATTTTGTTGTTGCTAAAAGTATTTAACAATTTTTTTTTTAAATCCAAACTCATAGTGATGACTATGTTGTTACAAAAAATTTGAAATTAAAAAATTTTTGAATTTTAAAATTATTTTTTCGGACGACAAAGTGGCTGGAGATAACTATGTTTTTACTAATGAATTTTTTGTCATCAGTGTTGGTATCAAGACCGATGAATTTTTGCCAACGACATTTTCTTTGATGACTTCATCTTTCATCGACGATTAAATTATCTACATTGGCGATAATTGTTCTTATTGAAGGCATTTTTTCCTGTGGTGTTAGTAAAAAATCAATATCTTGAATTTTCTTGAAAATTTTAAAATACCATTGTGTCTCAATTAATGCAGTTATAATCATGACTTGCCATTTTATATTTTTAAATAATATAAAAAATTTCTCTACATTAAAATAGTTGTTATTGTTGATATTGATTGATATTTATACACTGATGTCTATTTGCAATTATGAACAAATATTGTATCTGAACTGTCTTTTCTTCGGAAACAAATCATCAGAAGTAGGAAAATTAAACAAATTATCAGAAGTATGTAATTATGCATGTGATTACATAGGCTTATCCCAAGTGATCGAGAAATTTTGAACACGGATAAATGTCTTAACTTTAAGAATTCCGATTATTTTAGCACACTTGAAACTTTAGATATGATTTTATTAACTCTTTCCAACAAATACAAATGACAGATGCAGGATTATAACATCCTCCAAACAAAAGCACAAGCCAGCATTAAACCTTCAACTGAAAGCGAGAGTTTCACACTCAGCAGCAAAGAAATACTCAAACTTAGTAGTTAGGATTAGCCAAAAGGAAAGCCTCAATAGCCTTGAAAAGGCCTTCACTCTTTTCTTTGCCGTACAGAGCATCCTCTTCTTTCAATGGAGCATCTCCTTTGGTGAAAATTTTGACGGTAGCCTTCACAATAGCTCCATTAGGGACTGGTACTAACATTGTTTCGTATGATATCTTCTCGTAATAATCAGGAAATACATCACTTTCGACTACGGTGTAGTTGTATACGAAATTGTCCTTGTCAACTGCATCAACCTTGTGCTTCAGACAGAGTTCCTTACCATCTGCCCATTTTTCATGCACATTAAACAACTATTAGTCATAAGGATAAATAATTTGAAGAAATGAATGATAACAAACTCCTTTGCTAATTCGACTCTTTAAGATATTGGTTGCTGTATTTTAAAACGTAGGATAGTATAGATTTGAAATTCAGAGAATAAATTTACCAAAGTTTGTTTTATTTTGGACTTATTATTCTTGTGGATTGAATTAATATAACTGTATATATAGACATACAGACCTTTGACACAGGTCATCTTCTTGAGGGTTCCAGCATCACCGTTTCCTTCAAGGATTTCAATGCTTTTAATGCCTTCACCAACCTTTGGGAGAACATTGGGAGCATCGAATACCAAAGCTTTGTAGAGTGTAGCGGCAGCCACTGGACTTGTGTGCTCGTTCTCGAATGTGAAGATGCCCATTGTATATGAAGATGAAGAAGAAAGAAGTGATATTAAAATGGATTGATGGAGGAGGAGAAAGATTAGTATGTGCTTGTGGGGTGGTTGAGGCGGAATATGGAGATCATATTTATAGCTAGCGAGTGCATTGAGGTTGTTGTTTTTCTTTGACTATTCTATTATTTAATTATATTACATTTCTATTCCAATGATGCCCAGAGACTCTTTAATTATTGCCCCATTTTTGTTATTGAAAGGATGGCGGATTTGAATATTATGCACGCAGGCTGAAATTAAAGAGCCAGACTTCTAGATGCCCAATATATAAATCATCAATCCCAGCCTTTTTTGAATACTAATTAGTATGGCAAAGACTTGGTCATTTACCACTCTGGAGAGGAATTCTATAGTATATTACCATTTTGGGCTGCTTGCCAGATAGACTGCTTTATTCTTACGTTAATTTCACGTCTAATTCTGATGGTTAAGAGGAGGAATATGTACTCCCGTGGTTAAGGTTTAAACATTTTTTTCCTACAATGACATCTAATTCAATCCAAGATGTCTTTTATGTTAAGATTTTAATGGAGGGCAAAAACTTAATATTTTTTCACAATTCTAGGAAATTGTTTGTTAGACCTAAAGGTAAATAGGAGGTGCAACTTCATGTGAAAAAGTAGTCGAACGGGTTATTCAATTGACACATATTAGAAAAATGGGATGCACATCTTAAATGAAGTGGAATCAAACGGATTTATATATTCCATTGCGAGAGATGAGTAACTACATATATTTATATGAGATAAATGCATCACGACAATTAAATTAAATTATGTAATATTAAAGCAACGTCCACATAAATGACAAAATTTCAATTATTAATGGATTTATATTTTGTGTTATGAGATATCAGTAATTACATATATTTATATGCTAATATCTATTTTGAGATAAATGCATCACAGCAATTAAATTATGTAATATTAAAGCGATGCTTACATAGACAACAAAGTTTTAGCTATTTGTATAGAATCGACAAAGTTTCTTTTAGAAAAATTAAAAACCTTTATATAGATAACTTTTGTCATTTGTATAGGGTTTTTAAAATTTTTTGTAAAAAAACTCTATATAAATGATAAAAGTTATCTGTATAAGATTTTTATAGTTTTAAAGAAAAATAAGTTTCTAATTCTACACAAATAATAAAAGTTATTTGTATAGAGTTAAAATTTTCACAAGTTAGGTTTTTTAAATTTTTTTGAGAAAAACTTCTATAAAAACAATTTTTATTGTTTGTACAAGTTTTTTACAATTTCAAAGAAAAAATTTTAAACTACACAGATGACAAAAATTATTTGTATAGAATTCAAATTTTAGGTTTTTTTAATTTTTTTAAAATAAATAAACTTTGTACAAATAATTTTCTTTTAGCTTTACATAGACGATTTTTGTCATCTGTACAGATTTTAAATTTTAGGTTCGTTTAAATTTTTGGCAAAAAATAAGAAACTCTACACATATTATAAAAGTCATTATTGTAGATTTTTTTTTTATAATTTTAAAGAATTTTTTGAACTCTACATAGATGATAATAATTTTTTACAATTTCAAATTTTCATGGGCAACAAAATTTTGGCAATCAAAGTGGTATGAGCTATACAGACAATATTATCATCTATATAGCTTTAAAATGTCTTTTGTATAGATTTTTTTATAAATTGCAAAAAATATAAAAGTGATAAGTTTTGTCTAAATAGCTTGAAAAGTTTAGAAAAAATAAAAAATTATACAAACAACAAGTGTCATCTATATAACTTTTTTTAATAAAAAATTTTAGAAAAAGTTTCAAAAGATTTCAAATAATGCACCTTTACTTTTATCTATTTCAATGACACAAGCCTACATAGATGATTGAAATTTTGTCATTTATGTAGCCTAAGGTCTAAAAATTCCCATTAGTGCCTACGTAGAAGTACTCAGTGCACTACTTTTTCTTCCTTGCCTTCCCAAAAGAACTTAGGTAAGTATCTTCTTTCTTTTTATTATTTTTTATATTTTTATGCTTTAATTTTGATTTATTCTTACATTTATTTTGATGAATGATCAGTTTATGTTGCTTCACTACTAATTAATATTTTAGATTATTATTTCACTAATCCATTATGGTAGGCTAAAAAAATTCATATATTTTTTTACAATGGTATATTGATATAAAATATAAATATGAATATCTGCTTCATTAATAAATGTAATAAAATTATTATTTAATTGTCATGACATTCTTGAAAGATTGATCCATAATCCAAAAAATCCTCCAGCTAACGTTGTGTTCAGAGAGAGAGAGAAAGAGTAATCTTATTTGATTAGATTGGATTATTTGATTACTTGTGTGGATAACATACAGATATTGCCCTTTTAGATGACATTCGTGATTCATGATAATCTTGTTTGTGTGTTCATGATGATACTTAATCGTGATTGATTCTTGTTTGAGATAAACTATTTTTCATTAGTTCATTTAGACATTAGTGATCAAAACTACTGTAGAACACTATCACTCATTTATACTTCTTTTACTTAGATCCTTCGTAGATTTTAGAGTAATTTTTATAATTTTTTGCTATGCTTTTTGATTTGAAACCCAAATAAGTTCCCTTTTTTCTATAAAAGGATGCAAGTTAATTTAATAAAGAGATTGAGTTTTTATTTTGTTCCAAATTATTTAAAGACTTAGGTCCTAATAGGCTTAAATCAACCAATCGATGATCCATGACTTAAATAAGTATAGTAGTTTAGTAAGTCCAGATTAAGTGTATGTCAATTTTATGAGTGTTTAAGTTTTCTCCTATCTATAAAAGTGGGTGTGGTTTCCCTTTGGGATTTAAGCTGGTTTGTTAGTCAAAATTAGACTAGTAAATACTGTGGGCTTTTATTATGCTTTGGACTATTTAAAGGCCCAACTAATGAGATGTCCCTTAGAAACTAACTAATTAGGAAGAGTATAGTATTTAAACCACTTTAAAATTTTCGCATCTCCTTATATAGGATAAGCATAAATTCAATAAAAAATATTGTATTACATAAAGAGGTCTATGATCTATGACTCAATCCAATATAGTAGTTTAGTAAACCATCATTATTTATATTTTAATTTTATGAGTGTCTAAGTTCTCTTTCTTCTACAGAAGTAAGGTGCCTCTCTAGGATGCAAGTTAATATGATAATGACTTTAAGTTTTCACTGTGTTTCAAATTTTTTAAAGGCTCGAGTCCTAATTTTTTTGGTTCAATTGGTTAGGTTGGGTCTGAAGACATCGAACTAGATAAAGATGCCTATGATCCATAATTTAATATATTATAGCAATATGGTAAGCCAACATTGTGTGTAGGCTAATTTTATAAGTGTTTAGGTCTTCTTCCATGTATAAAAGTGGGATGCAATTCCCCTTGAGGATGCAAGTTGGTTTACTAGTTTAAATTGAATAAAAAAAGACTTTAAACTTCCATCATGTTTTAGCTTGTTTAAAGACTCAAGTCATCTAACTAATAAGGAAAAGTGTGGTCTTTAAATCAATTTAAAGTTTTCTCATCTTCCTATAATGAGCACAAATTTAGTAAGTAATATCATCTCAAATTATTGAGTGATTTTAGATATAATTTTGCATTGCTATAAAAAATGTGCTACATAGATAACAAAAAGTCTTGTATATAAGATTATTTAGTTGTCTGTATATGTGTTTTGGATGAAATTATTATCTGTAATAAGTCGTCAATATAGATTTATATGTATTGCCATCTACATAGATGACTTTTGATATCATTTGAGTATGTATAGATGATAAAATTATTTGTGTAAGAGGCAAAATTGATCAAATATAGGACCTTTATACAAATGACTTTTATCGTCTATATGGAGATTAATTTATCTTTTCTAAAAAAATTAAAAAATTAAAAACATCATATAAAAGGTTTTTTAAAAAAATTTAAAACTGGAATCTCTACACAGATGATAATATCATTTGTATAGAGTTTATTATTTTTTTAAAAAAATTTAAAAACTTAAAACTTTATACAAAATAAAAAATTTATCACCCAACACAATAAGGCATTAAGATAAATTCATATTCAAATATGATATTAATGAATGTTCAAACTAATAAATATATGAAAATATACAAAATAATAATTTTATCATATTGAATATTATATAAAATTTTGGAAAAAATAATTTATATTCAAATATTATATCATTATCATAAGATGTTTAAAGCAATAAATATATCAATATCTATATCTTATAGATGATAACTATAGGTTTTCAAATCTTAACCACATATTTATTAAATCATGTGATAAATATCCTGGCATGATATTTTTCCCTTTTAAAAGGTAAATGTCTCATCAAGATACTTACTTTTAAAAGGATTTGACTTATATTCATTAGATATTATTATTTGCCTATGTTATTTTATTTTATAAATAAAGCCTTTTTTTATCTTTAATTAGATACCTTAAGAGAGGAGATAACTGGACTGTGATTATTGATCAAGCACAAACACAATTCTAGTTAATAACAAACCCAGATCTAATGTCCATTAAGTATAATTTAATTATTGTATTTTTACCTAATGAAACCCAATCTTATTGGGCCTATCATAATTAGGAGCTTTAGCATTATTAAACCTTCCTAATTACACTATAACTGCAATATATGACATATTCTTTGTGTGTGACCTTATAGGTTCTAATTATATTAGTAATGATCTTAAAATTCAATTTTAGTATTACATATAATGAATGGTATCTAATAATATATCATTACAACCGAAGTAATAAGAATATTAGTGATTCGGTATAACCTTTCTATGACTAATATTTTATGTAATTTAGTCCTTTTTATCTTGGATATCCAAATTGAATTTGAGACATGAAAGGTGTTACCCTTTTTATAATTTAATCTATGTGTTTCTTGATTATTGAGTAGGCTAATTAAAATAAATGAATCAATATCACATATCAATTCATTAGAGTATGACCATGCATTTTATAGTCTCACTTAATCAAGGGCCTATGGATATCACTTTTCTTATATAACAGGGATAAAATCTCATTTAGATCACTTATATTTCTTTATATAATTTATGGTATACTTAATCACTTCTTTTTAGGTCAATCTTATTATATATGGCATTTGATAGTGTTAAAGTACACATTTTTCATGTAAAGAACTTTATTGATTTTAGGTCAAAAGACCATAGACATCATTATTACTATAGAAACTGCTTATGACATTCACACAGTGATCCATGTAGCATTCTCAGGGTGGTTTCATTCAATATATTTATTCTTTAACATGTACCTATAAATTGACTTGATATCTCATACCTATGAGTAGGGCTATCAATTAACATATATACTAGTTTTGATGTATGATTGTTATCCTAATTTATAATAATACTTGATTTGGGACATTCTAAGAATAATATAAATTATTTCGTAAATAATTATTATAGTTACTTATATTATGTAGATGTAATATCAAATACAATAATTGGAATGCCTTTGTAAAGAAAATGTAATATAATGTATACAAATACAACTATCTTATGATTGGCTACTAGAGTATACACCAACAATTAACACACTTATAAAATTAACAAGTGCACAATGTTGGCACACTAAACTACTATACAAGGTTGAGTCAAGAATCATGGACCTTTCTATCTAATGTAATAATTTTAAATCCAATTCAGCCAGTTGAGCCAAGCAAATTAAAACTTAAGCCTTCAAAAAGCATAAAAAATAATAAAAATTCAAAGTTTTTATTAACTTGGTTTAGACTAGTAAAGCAAATTGTATCATGAGTGGTAAAGTAGTCAAAGGAATGACCATTATAAGGATTAAACACCCATTCCTCAAGTTAAAATGACAAGTGGTACAACTATTGAACTAATTGTTAGGTTTTAGATAAATAAACACATAGGAAAATATTTTTTTTTCTAGAATCTACCAAGGGTTTGTGTAGATGTCATAAACTAGGTGGGAAAATTTATATAGTTGTAACATGAACGATTTTGAATCAGGCACTTCTACTAAAAATTGAATTTATGAATGTAGGTACAAATTTATTTTGCTTCTTTATAAACAATCTAATAAACAACACTTAAATGGTCTAATTATAAATATACAAATGTTTCAAAGAGCCATGAATGCTTGAACAATTAGATGAATCATAAACATAGTCCATTCAAAACTGTGTCTTTATGGTATCAATATGAGTAGTCAAAGACTCCAATTAGTACTAGATAAGAATGCTTTTTTATGAATACAGTGCTAATTGTAAGTTTTTTAAGCTTTAATATCCATATCAAATCACACAATTAATCTATAGTGTTATCTATCTATTAAAGATTAGAGTTTCTCATTATCAAAAAGATTTTTACTTGACTAATTAGCTTATAATGGTCTCTAACTAGAGTTACCTTAAGGAAAAGGGATAATTGGGCTTTGATAAGTGGGTCGACAATATTATTATCCATTCCTATTTTACATATTTTCTTATCTTGTTCTTTGAATACTTCATGGATGTGATGGAAGCACTAAAGTATATGCATGCTTTAGATTACTGGTGAGATCTAGGTTTCTTAGCCTATTCAATAACCTTATTACTATCATAATATAAGTTTTTTGGTTTGAAATATTAGGAGCTATGCTAAGTTTAATGATGAACTTTTTGATTTAAACAATCTCTCTTTTATACATTAAAGGTAGTAATATACTAAGCCTCTATAGTAGAATTGGCCATTATTTCAAACTTCAAAATCTTTTAGTTTACAACATTGCCGTTTAAGCAAAACACACAACCTGATCGTGATTTTGAATTATCCTTATTGGATTAGAAACTAGCATCAATGTGACCTTTTACAACTAGTTCCTCCTTTCCTTCATATAACTAAAATGAATCTTTTATTCTTCTTAAGTACTTAAGGATATTTGTGATAACAATCTAGTGACTCTTTTCGTGATTTGACTGGTACTTGTTGCTGATGCACATGGAATCTTATTCATGCAGTCTCTTTCATTTTGTGTCATAAGACACTAAACTTTAGACAAATTTATACCATGTGATATAGGTAAGAATCCTTTTATGAATTCTTGTATATTAAATCTTTTCAGCACTTTATCAATATATGTACTTTATCTTAGCTCATGCAATTTTCTTGATATATCTCTCTAGATCTTGATACCTAACATATAGGTAGCTTGTTCTAAGTTTCTTATCAAAAAATAATTACCTAACCAATTCTTTATAGCTTGTAAGGAAGGAATGTCATTTTCGATGATAGTATGTCATCCGCATACAATACAAGGAAAATAGTTATGCTTCCACTAGCCTTTTTACAAACATGAGATTCATCTTCATTTTTTAAGAAAGCAAACTTATTGATTGCATTATCAAACCAAAGATTCCAACTCTGAGAAGTTTGGTTCAATTCACAAATGGATCTTTGTAGCTTACATACATTTCCAGCAATTTTAGAAGTGGTAAGAATCTCAAGTTGTGCCATATGCACATCCTAAAAAAAATCTTATTAAAAAAAGCAATTTTGACATCCATTTGCCAAATTTCATAATCATGAGAAACTGCAATAACAGGCATGATATAATGGAAGAAAAAGGATTCATAGAAATGTTACATGAGGCAAAAGTTCTCATCTAAATAAAAAATTTAACTTTTTGTCAATTGAGATAAAAGCTCTTGGCTAAATAAAATTTTCCTTCCAATAAAGAATAAATACATACAACTAGTTATACAATTGTAATTTTTTTGAATAAAAATGGTTGAAAGGAGGGATTTATGTAATTCTATTCGGTTGAACGCTAGTGGCATGTTAGAATTGTAAACAGAAATTCACTCAAAAGTTGCATTATGTTACGCTTGATTAAGTCTAAAATGTAATGACTCAACTACCCTTTGAAGATTAATGTTATATGTATTGAAAATGAAATTTAGAGTTGAGTTTGAAATACAAATTAAGGGTTGTTATTAAATATATGATGGTGAAATAAATTTATAAAATTTAATTTAATAGATATAAAAGATTCAAAATTAAATACCAAATCTCATTTTAGATACTTATAATATTTTTAAATATATATATACATATATTTGTTCATGTAAATTATTAGTAGCATATATATATAGTGACAAAAATTCAGAAGTTAGGACTTTGCTGTTTTCTTAATTCCTAAGTTAATTCATGTAAAAATAATTTTTTAATATGGCAAAATTTATGATATTTTATTGTATAAGAATTTAATTTTGTTTGGAAATGAACAAACCTGATATGTATCATTCTTTTTTGAATAAGCGGATAGTCACTATGTCATTAGATATCGGTTAAGTGCAAAATTATTGTATTTTTTAGTGAAATGCTTGAAATGCCTTTGGATGTTGGTTTTGTACATTCTTGTAATCTATTAAATCCTATAAATTTAGACTTCGATTAAATTTAAAATTAACATGTTAAAGCTTGATATTTTCTTACAAGATTTTTAGATGTTGACTATATCCAAAATTGACATTGTAGGTTTTTTCATTTTTCATCAACTTTTAAATGCCATACATGTTGACATCAAATTAGTAAAAAATTAACATCTTAAAATTTTCGATAATTAAGAAAAACCACTCTATCCCAATTTATGTGGTTATATTCATGACTTATCTTTTTATATTTTTAAATAATATAAAAATATTGCTACCTCAAAATAGATATCATTTTTAACATTAACATTAATTGATATTTATACACCGATGTCTATTTGCAATTATGAACAAGCACTATATTAAAAGTGTCTTTTCTTTGGAAACAAATTATCAAAAGTAGGCAAATTAAACAAATTATCATAAGTATGCAATTATGCATGTACGTGGTTACATAGGCTTGTCACAAGTGATCGAGAAATTTTGAACACGGATAAATGTCTTGACTTTAAGAATTCCGATTGTTTTAGCACACTTGAAACCTTGGATATGATTTTATTAACTGTTTTCCAACAAATACAACGGACAGATGCAGGATTATAACAGCCTGCAAACAAAAGCACATGCCAGCATTAAACCTTCAACAAGAAGCGAGAGTTTCACACTTAGCGGCAAAGAAATACTCAAACTTAGTAGTTAGGATTAGCCAAAAGGAAAGCCTCAATAGCCTTGAAAAGGCCCTCACTCTTTTCTTTGCCGTACAGAGCATCTTCTTCTTTCAATGGAGCATCTCCTTTGGTGAAAATTTTGACGGTAGCCTTCACAATAGCTCCATTAGGGACTGGTACTAACATTGTTTCGTATGATATCTTCTCGTAATAATCAGGAAATACATCACTTTCGACTACGGTGTAGTTGTATACGAAATTATCTTTGTCAACTGCATCAACCTTGTGCTTCAGGCAGAGTTCCTTACCATCTGCCCATTTTTCATGCACATTAAACATTTATTAGTCCTAAGGATAAATAATTTGAAGAAATGAATGATAACAAACTCCTTTGCTAATTCGATTCTTTAAGATGTTGGTTGCTATATTTTAAAACTTAGGATAGTATAGATTCGAAATTCAGAGAATAAATTTACTACACTTTGTTTTATTTTGGACTTATTGTTCTTGTGGCTGGAATTAATATAACTGTATATATAGACATACAGACCTTTGACACAAGTCATCTTCTTGAGGGTTCCAGCATCACCGTTTCCTTCAAGGATTTCAATGCTTTTAATGCCTTCACCAACCTTTGGGAGAACATTGGGAGCATCGAATACCAAAGCTTTGTAGAGTGTAGCGGCAGCCACTGGACTTGTGTGCTCGTTCTCGATTGTGAAGATGCCCATTGTATATGAAGATGAAGAAGAAAGAAGTGATATTAAAATGGATTGATGGAGGGGGAGAAAGATTAGTATGTGCTTGTGGGGTGGTTGAGGCGGAATATGGAGATCATATTTATAGCTAGCGAGTGCATTGAGGTTGTTGTTTTTCTTTGACTATTCTATTATTTAATTGTATTACATTTCTATTCCAATGATGCCCAGAGACTCTTTTATTATTGGGCTATTCAAGTATTGACAATGGCCTACAACAACTTGATTTTTCTCAGAGTGATATAGATTTAAAATTAATATTTTCCAATTCGGTTGACCTATGACCAAATCGGGAATCTGTGATTAAAATGAAACAGTTTAACTTTCAAATCATAGCATTTTAAAACACATGTTAACCTAATAAAATTTGATAAATGCATCCTTAAATTAGTTATCTATTTTCTGATTTTTTCTAGCTTAAAACTAAATCAAAAGCCTAAGTTTTTAACAAATAAAATTATAAAATTAAAACTAGAATCCCTAACCCAAACTCTGAAAAATTCTAAGTGAAAAGTGTGGGAAAATAAAATGAGACTTACGGGCTAGTGGGCTACTATATGGTTTTGTATGAATTTCAAATTGAAATTGGTTCAATAAATGTTGAACTTGTGAATTTCGGGTAAAGCTAGGATGTTGTTAGTTTTTTTTCCCTTATATTTAACATTATATAGAAATATTTATGTTGTATGTAGCGTGCTTTCTTATTTGCTGGAATTTTCGCATTTTAATTCTAATATTAATATAGGTCTAATTTTAATATATCATTTATAATTAGGTTTATTATGATTAGTCATTATAAATATAAATATAATTTCAATATTTATTTCTTACATTTTTAGAATACAATCGTGTTAACTATATATTTTTTTTAACATATATTACATAATTTTTTGCATATAAAGGATATATTAACCAATTAAATCATTTAGTCTGACCTATTAAATTGGTTTAACATCGATTCAATTACATCGTCATGATTTTAAATCATTTTTCAAAACATATGTAGTATAATGACATAAGTGTATATGAACAAACACAAAGATAGAAATATAATTAGATTAATTTTAAAGATTGTATAGTTATAAGTTATTTCATTACTATAGTAATGTTTTGTGTTATTTTTTTTTTTAAAATCGGAGACATAAATATAAAAATTAAAAACAAGGGCAGAGAATATTCAACGTTAAATGTCAAATAAATCATTAAAAGTCCTTGTAATCTTACACCTAAAAAATGTTAGAATTAACTCTTTTTTTTTTAAATTAGTAGCATAATTCTTTGGTTGAAGTTAAAGATTACACTTAGTCTGGGGGTTAGATTAGTAATATTATATATATCTGTGAGTGCATTGGAGGGAGGGAGGCGAATCATGTAAGAGATAAAATGAGTGAATTGTGATCATTAGATCTTATGTTGATTACTTTGATTAAAAAATGTAGTTAAAAGTTAGGTATTTACTTAAAAAGGTTATGATAATTTAAAAAATATTTGAAAAACATTAAATATATATCATGAAATTTTGTTCCGACCAAGCCTCGGCCATGCTTTTATTATTAACTTTCTTTGTTTTTCATTTTAAATGTTTGTATCACTATTGTTAAATATAGTTTCTACATTCTTTTTTAGAGTGATTCGGGTCCTATTCGATTTATATTTTTCAGGTGATGTAGCATTACTCAAAAGATATATGACATCATATTTTTAATCTTAATCCTTTATTATTAAATCTGATAGTAATAATTCACTTTTTTTACTCTTGCATATAAACACTTTCTAATTAACTAATTAATATAATAGTACTAATAATAATGAATTAGCCAAAGATGAAAATTAGAGGGGTCAATTTATTCATTAACACAAATAAAAGTTAAAAAATATATTATATTATAGCTATCCTTGATAAATTTTATTTCTAAAAATTCTCAATAATAATATTATTAGCTATACTTTCAAAAACATATTTTTTAAATCATTATAAGTGACTAAGTAATCGTTCATCAATTAAAAAAAATGCTCTTTCCATCATTGTAGTTGTAACAAATAAAAATGTATTTACTAACTTTTTTTTTTTTGTAAAATCACTTATTCCTTTCAATTATAAATTTTTTTTGTTCGATCACATTTCGATAATGCAATTTTAAAGATAACTGATTTTTACGAGTCCAAAGATCCATATATAAAAATTTATTTCGGCAAAATTGTGCTATGTGAAAATGTTTTTGTTTGATAGAGTGAGTAATGAATAAATGGCTTCAAAATCTTTTAATATGTTGTGTCGGCATGTATTACCCAACATATAATTATAAGAAATTCTCCACAATTTAGTGGGATCAGTTGACCCCTCTATATTATATCTCCCTCCGCCACTGTCTATAAGTGCTCAACAAACTCTATAATATTCTCAACAACCTTTAACGTGTGAATTGCCCCATTTTTGTTATTGAAAGGATAAATGTTTAATATTAAGATGAGAAAGACTTTAGGCATTACTCAAGGTTGGCGGATTTGAATAGCATGCACGCAGGCTGAAATTAAAGAGCCAGACTCCTAGATGCCCAACATATAATTCAACAATCCCAGCCTTTTTTTAATACTAATTAGAATGGCAAAGACTTGGTCATTTTCCACTCTGGAGAGGAATTCTATAGTATATTACCATTTTGGGCTGCTTGCCAGATCGACTGCTTTATTCTCACATTAATTTCAGCCTAATTCTGATGGTTAAGAGGAGGAATATGTACTCCCGTGGTTAAGGTTTAAACATTTTTTGCCTACAATCACATCTAATCCAATCCAAGATGTCTTTTATGTTATGGTTTTAAAGGAAGACAAGAACTTAATATTTTGTCACAATTCTAGGAAATTGTTTGTTAGACCAAAAGATAAATGGGTGGTACAACTTCATCTGAAAAAGTAGTCGAACGGGTTATTCAATTGACACATATTAGAAAAATGGGATGCACGTCTTAAATGAAGTGGAATCAAATGGATTTATGTTTTCCATTACGAGAGATGAGTAATTACATATATTTATATGCTAATATCCACTTTGAGATAAATGCATCACAACAATTAAATTAAATTATGTAATATTAAAGCAACGCCCACATAAACGACAAAATTTCAGTCATTAATGAATTTATATTTTCCATTATGAGAGATCAGTAATTTCATATATTTAAATGCTAATATCTACTTTGAGATAGATGCATCACAACAATTAAATTATGTAATATTAAAGTAATGCCTACATACACAACAAAATTTTAGCTATTTGTATAGAATCGTCAAAGTTTCTTTTAGAAAAATTAAAAACCTTTATATAGATGACTTTTGTCAGCTAAATAGGTTTTTTAAAATTTTTTGAAAAAAAAAACTTTATATAAATTATAAAAGTTGTCTGTATAAGATTTCTATAGTTTTAAAGAAAAATAACTTTTTAACTCTACACAAACAACAATTATCTATATAGAGTTAAAATATTCATGAGTTAGGTTCTTTAATTATTTTTTGACAAGAACTTCTATATAAACATTTTTTATCATTTGTACAAATTTTTTACAATTTCAAAGAAGAAATTGTGAACTATATAGATGACAAAAATCATTTGTATAGAGTTCAAATTTTAGGTTTTTAAATTTTTTTAAAATAAAAAACTTTGTACAAATAATTTTACCATCTATATAGGTTTTTTTACAATTTTAATGAAAAAAATTCATTTTAGCTCTACATAGACGACTTTTGTCACTTGTATAGAGTTTAAATTTTAGATTCTTTTAAATTTTTGGCAAAAAATAAAAAACTCTACACTGATTGTATAAGTCATTTTTATTTATAATTTTAAAGAATTTTTTTAACTCTACACAATTTTTGAACTCTATATAGATGACAAATTTTTTTTACAATTTCTGATTTTCATGAGTAACAAATTTTTGGCAATCAAAGTGGTATGAGCTATATAGATGACATTATCATCTATATGACTTTAAAATGTCTTTTGTATAGCTTTTTTTATAAATTGCAAAAAACTATAAAAATGATACGTTTTGTCTAATTAGCTTGAAAAGTTTAAAAAAAAATAAAAAATTATACCAACAATAAATGTCATCTATATAACTTTTTTTTATAAAAAATTTTAGAAAAAGTTTCAAAAAATTTCAAATAATGCACCTTTACCTTTATCTATTTCAATGACATAAGCCCACACAGATGATTGAAAATTTGTCATCTGTGTTGCCTATGTTTTAAAAATTCCCATTAGTGCCTAGGTAGAAGTACTCGGTGCACTACTTTTTCTTCCTTGCCTTCCCAAAAGAACTTAGGTAAGTATCTTCTTTCTTTTTATTATTTTTTTATAATTTTTATGCCTTAATTTTGATTTATTCTTCCATTTATTTTGTTAAATGATCAATTTATGCTGCTTCACTGCTAATTGATATTTTAGATTATTATTTCACTAATCCATTGTGGTAGGCTAAAAAATTCATATATTTTTTTTGTAATGGTATATTGATATAAAATATAAATATAAATATCTACTTCATTAATAAATGTGATAAAATTATTATTTAATTGTCATGACATTCTTGAAAAATTGATCCATAATCCAAAAAATCCTGTAGCTAACATTATGGTGAGAGTGTTAGATTTCAAATTAGCATACACAACTAAAATTTAAATTTTTTTATCCAAATCCTATCAAGGATCTATGCAAAAGAGTATAAATTAATATTAGTGTTTTACCTTTTTTTGTGCTTGCGTTCTTTTTGAACTAAACTTTGAAAGACCAAGATGAATCATGAATCAAACGCTAGCCAAAAGGTACAACATCTCTATGGTATCCATATGGAGTGAATAATGACTTCTCACCCTCCGCAAATCTACTAGAATATGTCTTTCTCACTAGGATTAGGATTAGTGCATTTTTCTTGAGTGATTTAGAGTTTAATAGTAGATAATGTGTATTATTCAAGTGCTACCTTCAAGTTCCTTTTATAAAACTAAGGCATACCACATTCCTAGTCCTACTAGGACAATACTTCCAAAATCCTAATCTCACTTAACAACTATCACCTTACCCATATCATGGAGAGAGTGAGGAGAGATAGGACTTATCCATTAATTATCTAATATTAGATAATAACATTATCTTATAATATAATTATCTAATATTGAAATGGCATATAGTTATCTTATATTAGAAAATAATATTATCTCGTAATATAATTTTCTAATATCTAATAACATAATTATTTTATTTTATTTTAATATTAAATAATATCACATAATATACCATATGTATTGCATGAAAATATATTATTATTTTAATAATATATATATATATATGCACAAAAGAAGCCCAATTAATTAAATTTTAGTCCAATTAAAGCCTAATTAATTATTATCTTATTCCTATTCCTTTTGTGTGATCCTATAAGTTTTTACGATGTTGGAAATAGCCTATTTGTGGATCATAGATAGTGAGCAGTATTTAGCAATACATTACTACCACCCAAGTAGTAAAAAATGTCTGTGACTCAATATTAACTTAATGTGTGAACAATACTTTGCAACATAGTCCCTTTTGTAACGATATTCAAATTGAACTAGAGGCATAGAATGTATTATCCTCGTTGATGTTCAATTTATGTTTCTTGATATTGAGTAGACTAACTTAAACAAATGATCAATATCTCTTATTGATTCATTTGAGCATGGCCATGCATTTCTTAATCTCACTCAATCAAAAGACCTAAGGATATCACTCTTACGATATAATAGGAACAAAATTCCCATCTACATCACTCACATCCCTCTGTATAATTCATGATATACCCAATCAACATCCTACATCATATCACGGTTAAAAGTGATACAGGACGACATCAAAGTGTGTGACTCCTCATGTAGGGAACTATAGTGACTTCAGGTCAAAGGACAATATGCATTGTGGTCACATGAGAATAACTAATGACATATAATAATCCATGTAGTTTTCTCATTGTAGGCCAGTTCAGTATATCTATTCATTAATAATGTACTCATATATTGACTTGATATCATATATCCATGATTCATAATCATCAGTCACTATACATGCTAGTCTCGATGTATTATTACTATTCTATTCGCAATAATACTTGACTAGGAGTATTTTAGGAATAGTAAAATTATTCCAGGGATAATTATTATATTAAGTTATAAATTGGATAGATATAAGAAAAATAAAAATAAAATATAATAATTGCATTGCCTGAAATAAAACATAATACATTATGTATTATTACAATCATCTTTATGATTAACTCCTAAGATACACACCAACAAAGAGAAAGAGGGGAAGGAGAGAGAGGGAGAGATAGAGTAATCTTATTTAATTAGATTGGATTATTTGATTACTCATGTGGATAGCATAAAGATATTGCCCTTTTGGATGACATTCGTGATAATCTTGTTTGTGTATTCATAATGATACTTAATCATGATTGATTATTATTTGAGATCAATTATTTATGATTGGTTCATTTAGACATTAGTGATCAAAACTACTGTAGAACACTATCCCTGGTTTATACTTCTTTTACTTAGATCCTTGGTCGGTTTTGGAGTAATTTTTAAATTTTTTTACTATGCTTTTTGATTTGAAACCCAAATAAGTTCTCTCTTTTCTATATAAGTGGGATACCCCTTAAGGATGCAAGTTGATTTAATAAAGACATTGAGTTTTTATTGTGTTCCAAATTATTTAAAGGCTTGGGTCCTAATAGGCTTAAATCAACCAATCAATGATCCATGACTTAACTAAGTATAGTAGTTTGGAAAGTCCAGATTGTGTGTATGTCAATTTATGATTGTTTAAGTCTTCTCCTATCTATAAAAGTGGGTGTGGTTTCCCTTTAGGATTTAAGTTAATTTGTTAGTCCAAATTAGACTAGTAAAGACTATGGGCTTTTATTATGCTTTGGACTATTTAAAGGCTCAACTAACGAAATGTACTTTAGAGCCTAACTAATTAGGAAGAGTATAATATTTAAACCACTTTAAAATTTTCTCATCTTCTTATAAAGGATTAGCATAAATTCAATAAAAGATATTGTATTACATAAAAAGGTCCATGATTTATGACTTAATCCAATATAGTTGTTTAGTAAACCCTCATTATTTGTATTTTAATTTTATGAGTGTGTAGGTTCTCTTTCTTCTATAGAAGTAAGGTCCCCCTCTAGGATGCAAGTTGATATGATTATGACTTTAAGTTTTCATTGTGTTCCAAATTTTTTAAAAGCTTGAGTCCTAATTTTTTTAGTTCAATTGGTTAGGTTAGGTTGGGTTGGGTTTGAAGACATTAAACTAGATAAGGTGTCCATGATCCATAATTTAATATATTATGGCAATATGGTAAGCCAAGATTGTGTGTAGGCTAATTTTATAAGTGTTTAGGTCTTTTTCTATATGTAAAAGTGGGATGCGATTCCCCTTGAGGATGCAGGCTGGTTTACTAGTTTAAATTGAATCAAAAAAGACTTTAGACTTCTATCATGTTCTAGCTTGTTTAAAGACTTAAGTCCAATATAAAAACAAGGTATCCTTTAGGCCTAACTAATAAGGAAAAGTGTTGTCCTTAAATCATTTTAAAAATTTCTCATTTTCCAATAATGAGCACAAATTTAGTAAGTAATATCATCTTAAATTATTCAGTAATTTTAGATATAATTTCTTATCACTGTAAAAAATGAGCTACATAGATAAAAAAATTCTTGTATATAAGATTATTTAGTTGTCTGTATATGTGCTTTAGACGAAATTATTATCTGTAATAAGTCATCTATATAGATTTATATGTATTGCCATCTACACAAATGACTTTTGATATCATCTGAGTATGTTGGACTGATATAGATGATAAAGTTATCTGTATAAGAGGCAAAATTGATCTAATATAGGACCTCTATACAAATAACTTTTATCGTCTGTATGGAGATTATTTTTTAAAAAAAAAATTTAAAAATTGAAAACATCATATAAAGGGTTTTTAAAAAAAATTAAAATTAGAATATCTATACAGATGACAATGTCATTTATATAGAATTTATTATTTTTTAAAAAAATTTAAAATTTTAAAACTTAATATAAAATAAAAAATTTATCACCCAACACAATAAAGCATTAAGATAAATTCATATTCAAATAAGATATTAATGAATCTTCAAACCAATAAATATATGAAAATATACAAAATAATAATTTTATCACATTGAATATTATATAAAATTATGGAAAATAACAATTTATATTCAAATATCTATCATTATCATAAGATGTTTAAAGCAATAAATATATCAACACCTCTATCTTATAAATGATGACCATAGGTTTTCAAATCTTAACCATATATTTATTAAATCATATGATAAATATCATAGCATGATATTTTTCCATTTTAAAAGGTAAATATCTCATCAAGATATTTACTTTTAAAAGGATTTGACTTATATTCATTAGATATTATTATTTGCCTATTTTATTTCATTTTATAAATAAAGTCGTTTTTTAATCTTTAATCAGATACCTTAAGAGAGAAGATAACTAGGCTTTGATTATTGATCAAGCATAAACATAATTGTAGTTAATAACAAGCCTATATCTAATGTCCATTAAGTATAATTTAATTATTGTGTTTTTACTTAGTGAAACCTGATCTTATTGGGCTTATCATAATTAGGAGCTTTAGTATTATTAAAGCTTCCTAATTACACTATAACTACAATGTATGACACACTCTTTATTTGTGACCTTATAGGTTCTAATTACATTAGTAATGATCTTAAAATCCTATTTTAGTGTTACATATGATGAATGGCATCTAATAATATATCACTACAACATAAGTAATAAGAATATTAGTGATTTGATATAACCTTTCTATGACAATATTCAATGTAATTTAGTCCTTTTTATCTTGGATATCCAAATTGAACTTAAGACATGAAAGGTGTTACCCTCTTTATAATTTAAGCATGGTCATCAATTAGCATACATACTAGTTTTAATGTGTGACTGTTATCCCTATTTACAATAATACTTAACTAAGGAGATTCTAAGAATAATATAAATTATTTCGTAAATAATTATTATAGTTACTTATATTATGTAGATATAATATCAAATATGATAACTGGAATGCCTTTATAAAGAAAATGTAATATAATGTGTACAAATACAACTATCTTATGATTGGTTACTAAAGTATACACTAACAACTTACACACTTATAAAATCAACGAGCGCACAATGTTGGCTCACTAAACTACTATACAAGGTTGAGTCAAGAATCATGGACCTTTCTATCTAATGTAATATTTTTAAATCCAATCCAACCAATTGAACCAAGCAAATTAAAACTTGAGCCTTCAAAAAGCATAAAAAATAATAGAAATTCAAAGTTTTTATTAACTTAATTTAGACTAGTAAAACAAATTGTATCATGAGTTGTAAAGTAGTCAAAAGAATGACCATTATAAGGATTAAACACCAATTCCTTAAGTTCAAATGACAAGTGGTACAACTATTAAGCTAATTGTTAGGTTTTAGATAAATAAACATAATAGGAAAATAATTTTTTTCTAGAATCTACTAAGGGTTTGTGCAGATGTCATAAACTAGGTGAGAAAATTTATATAGTTGTAACGTGAATGATTTTGAATTAGGCACTCCTACCAAAAATTAAATTTATGATTGTAGGTACAAATTTATTTTGCTTGTTCATAAACAATTTGATCAACAACACTTAAAGGATCTAATCATAAATATACAAATTTTTCAATGAGCTATGAATGCATGAACAATTAGATGAATCATGAACATAGTCCAATTAAAATTGTGTCTTTATGGTATCAATATGAGTAGTTGAAGACTTCGATTAGTACTAGATGAGAATGCTTTTTTATCAATACAGTGCTAGTTGTAAGTGTTTTAAGCTTTAATATCTATCTCAAATCACACAATTGATCCTTAGTGTTGTCTATCTAATAAAGATTATAGTTTCTCATTATCAAAAAGATTTTTACCTGACTAATTAGCTTATAATGGTCTCTAACTAGAATTACCTTAAGAAAGGGGATAATTGGGCTTTGATAAGTGGGTTGACAATAATATTATCTATTAGTGCTTTACATATTTTCCTATCTTGTTCTTCAAATATTTCATGGTTGAGATGGAGGCAACAAAGTATATGTATGCTTTAGATTATTGGTGAGATCTAGGTTTTTTAGCCTATTCAATGACCTTGTTACTATCATAATATAAGTTCTCTGGTTTGAAATATTAGGAGCTATGCTAAGTTTAATGATGAACTTTTTTATTTAAACAACCTCTGTTTTGTACATTAGAGGTAGTAATATACTAAGCCTCTATAGTAGAATTGGCCATTATTTCAAACTTCAAAATCTTCTATTTTATAGCATTGCTATTTAAGAAAAACACAAAACCTAATTGTGATTTTGAATTGTCCTTATCGGACTAGAAACTGGCATAAATGTAATCCTTTATAACTAGTTGCTCCTTTCCTTCATATATCCAGAATGAATCCTTTATTCTTCTCAAGTACTTAAGGATATTTGTGATAGCAATCTAGTGACTCTATTGTGATTTGACTTGTACCTATTGCTGATGTATATGGAATCTTATTCATGCAGTCTCTCTCATTTTGTTTCATGGGACACTAAACTTTAGGCAAATTTATACCATGTGATATAGGTAAAAATGATTTTATGGATTCTTGTATGTTGAACCATTTCAACATTTTATCAATATATGTGCTCTATCTTAGATTATGCAATTTTCTTGATATATTTCTCTAAATTTGGATACCTGACATGTAGGTAGCTTATTCTAAGTTTCTTTTCAAAAAATAATTTCCTAACCAATTCTTTATAGCTTGTAAGGGAGGAATGTCATTTTTGATGATAGTATGTCATCCACATAAAGTACAAGGAAAACAATTATGCTCGCACTAACCTTTTTACAATTATAAGATTCATTTTCATTTTTTAAGAGAGCAAACTTATTGATTGCATCATCAAAACAAAGATTCCATCTCTGAGAAGTTTGGTTCAATCCATAAATGGATTTTTGTAGCTTACATACATTTCTAGTATGATATAATGGAAGAAAAATCATTCATGGAAATGTTATTAAAAAAAGCATTCTGAGGTAATGTTAAAAAAAGTGATTTTGACATCTATATGCCATATTTTATAATCATAAGAAGCTGCAAAAACAAGCATGATATAATGGAAGAAAAATCATTCATGGAAATGTTACTTGAGGTAAAGTTCTCATCCAAATAAAAAATTTAATTTTTTAACAATTGAGAAAAAGCTCTTGGCTAAATAAATTTTTCCTTCCAATAAGGAATAAATACATACAACTAGATGTACAATTGTAATTTTTCTTTTCAAATAAAAATGGTTGAAAAGAGAGATTTATGTAATTCTATTGGGTTGAACACTAGTGGCATGTCAGAATTATAAATAGAAACTCACTCAAAAGTTGCATAATGTCAAGCTTGATTAAGTCTAAAATGTAACAACTCAACTACCCTTTAAAGATTAATGTTATATGTATTGAAAATAAAATTTAGAGTTGAGTTTGAAATACAAATTAATGGTTGCCATTAAATACATGATGTTGGAATAAATTTGTAAAAATTAATTTAATAGATATAAAAGATTCAAAATTAAATATCAAATCTCATTTTTGATACTTATAATATTTTTGAATATATATATACATGTATTTGTTCATATAAATTATTTTCATACTCCAAGTACCATATATATATAGTGACAAAAATTCATAAGTTAGAACTTTCTTGTTTTCTTAATTCCTAAGTTAATTCATGTAAAAATAATTTTTTAATATGGCAAAATTTATGATATTTTATTGTATAAGAATTTAATTTTGTTTGGAAAAGAACTAACCTCATATATATCATTCTTTTTTGATTGAACGGATAGTTACTATATATCATTAGACATTGGTTAAGTCCAAAATCATTATATTTTTTAGTGGAATGCTTGAAATGCCTTTGGATGTTGGTTTTGTACATCCTTGTAATCTCTTAAATGCCATAAATTTAGATGTTGATTAAATTTAAAATTGACATGTTAAAGTTTGATTTTTTTTACCAGATTTTTTGCAATATTTTTAGATGTTGACTATATCTAAAATTGACATTGTAGGTTTTTTTCATTTTTTCATCAATTTTTAAATGCCATACATGTTGACATTAAATTAGTAAAAAATTAACATCTTAAATTTTTCAATAATTAAAAAAAAACCACTCTATCCAAATTTATGCGGTTATATTCATGACTTGTCTTTTTATATTTTTAAATAATATAAAAACTATTAAAAGTAGGCAAATTAAACAAAATATCGTAAGTATGTAATTATGCAAGTGATTACATAGGCTTATCACAAGTGATCGAGAAATTTTGAACACGGATAAATGTCTTGACTTTAAGAATTTCGATTATTTTTGCGCACTTGAAACTTCAGATATGATTTTATTAACTGTTTTCCAACAGATACAAAGGACAGATGCAGGATTATAACATCCTCCAAACAAACAAAAGCACACGCCAGCATTAAACCTTCAACTGAAAGCGGGAGTTTCACACTCAGCAGCAAAGAAATACTCAAACTTAGTAGTTAGGATTAGCCAAAAGGAAAGCCTCAATAGCCTTGAAAAGGCCCTCACTCTTTTCTTTGCCGTACAGAGCATCCTCTTCTTTCAATGGAGCATCTCCTTTGGTGAAAATTTTGACGGTAGCCTTCACAATAGCTCCATTAGGGACTGGTACTAACATTGTTTCGTATGATATCTTCTCGTAATAATCAGGAAATACATCACTTTCGACTACGGTGTAGTTGTATACGAAATTGTCTTTGTCAACTGCATCAACCTTGTGCTTCAGACAGAGTTCCTTACCATCTGCCCATTTTTCATGCACATTAAACATTTATTAGTCCCAAGGATAAATAATTTGAAGAAATGGATGATAACAAACTCCTTTGCTAATTCGATTCTTTGAGATATGGGTTGCTATATTTTAAAACTTAGGATAGTATAGATTCGAAATTCAGAGAATAAATTTACCAAACTTTGTTTTATTTTGGACTTATTGTTCTTGCGGCTTGAATTAATATAACTGTATAAATAGACAGACATACCTTTGACGCAAGTCATCTTCTTGAGGGTTCCAGCATCACCGTTTCCTTCAAGGATTTCAATGCTTTTAATGCCTTCACCAACCTTCGGGAGAACATTGGGAGCATCGAATACCAAAGCTTTGTAGAGTGTAGCAGCAGCCACTGGACTTGTGTGCTCGTTCTCGAATGTGAAGATGCCCATTGTATATGAAGATGAAGAAGAAAGAAGTGATATTAAAATGGATTGATGGAGGAGGAGAAAGATTAGTATGTGCTTGTGGGGTGGTTGAGGGGGAATATGGAGATCATATTTATAGCTAGCGAGTGCATTGAGGTTGTTGTTTTTCTTTGACTATTCTATTATTTAATTGTATTACATTTCTATTCCAATGATGCCCAGAGACTCTTTTATTATTGGGCTATTCAAGTATTGACAATGGCCTACAACGACTTGATTTTTCTCAGAGTGATATAGATTTAAAATTAATATTTTCCAATTCGGTTGACCTATGACCAAATCGGGAATCTGTGATTAAAATGAAACAGTTTAACCCTTAAATCATAGCATTTTAAAACACATGTTAACCTAATAAAATTTGATGATTGCATCCTTAAATTAGTTATTTATTTTCTGATTTTTTTCTAACTTAAAACTAAATCAAAAGCCAAAGTTTTTAACAAATAAAATTATAAAATTTAAAGTAGAATCCCTAACCGAAACCCTGAAAAATTCCAGGTGAAAAGTGTGGGCAAAGAAAAAAAGACTTACGGGCTAGTGGGCTACTATAAGGTTTTGTATGAATTTCAAATTGAAATTGGTTCAGTAAATGTTGAACTTGTGAATTTCGGGTAAAGCTGGGATGCTCTTAGTTTTTTTTTCCTTATATTTAACATTATATAAAAATATTTATGTTGTATGTAGCGTGTTTTCTTGTTTGCTGGAATTTTTGCATTTTAATTCTAATATTAAAATAGGTTCAATTTTAATATATCATTTATAATTAGATTTATTATGATTAGTCATTATAAATATAAATATAATTTCAATATTTATTTATTATATTTTAAGAATACAATTGTGTTAACTATATATTATATTATATATATATATATATATATATATATATATATATATATATATATATATATATATATATATATATATATATATATATATATATATATATATATTAACCAATTAAATCATTCTGTCTGACCTATTAAATTGGTTTAACATTGATTCGATTACTTCGTCAAGTCAATATCGATTCGAGATTCAAATCATTTTTCAAAACATATGTAATTTAATGACATAAGCGTATATGAACAAATACAAAGATAGAAATATGATTAGATTAATTTTAAAGATTGTATAGTTATAAGTTATTTCATTTCACTTCTATAGTAATGTTTTGTGTTTTTTTTTCTTAAAATTAGAGACATAGATATAAAAATTAAAAACAAGGGCATGAATATTCAACGTCAAATGTCAAGTAAATTATTAAAAGTCCGTGTAATCTTACACCTAAAAAATGTAAGAATTAACTCTTTACTTTTTATTTTTGTTAAATTAGTGGCATAATTCTTTGGTTGAAATAAAAAATTACACCTAGTATGGAGGTTAGATTAGTAATATCGTATATATATGTGCTGTGTGTTGAGGGCGAGGCATATCATGTAAGAGATAAAATAAGTGAATTTTGATCATTAGATCTTATGTTGATTACTATGATTAAAAAATGTAATTAAAAGTTATGTAATTACTTAAAAAGATTATGATGATTTAAAAAAGATATGAAAAATGTTAAATATCCCAAAATTTTGTTCCGACCAAGTCCCGGCCATGCTTTTATTATTAACTTTCTTTGTTTTTCATTTTAAATATTTGTATCACTATTCTTAAATATAGTTTCTGCATTCCTTTTTAGAGTGATTCGAGTCCTATTCGGTTTATATTTTTCAAGTGATGTAGCATTACTCAAAAGATATATGACATCATATTTTTAATCTTAATCCTTTATTATTAAATATGATAGTAATGATTCACTCTTTTCACTCTCACATAAAAAAACTTTTTTAATTAATTAAATAATAATAATAATAATGGAATAGCCAGAGATAAAAATTAGAGGGGTCAATTTATACATTAACACAAATAAAAATTAAAAAATATATTATATTATAGCTATCCTTGATAAATTTTATTTGTAAAAATTCCCAATAATAATATTATTAGCTATACTTTCAAAAACATCTTTTTTAAATCATTATAAGTGACTAACTAATCGTTCATCAATTAAAAAAATGCTCTTTCCACCATTGTAGTTGTGACAAATAAAAATAAATTTACTAACCTTTTTTTTTTTTGGAAAATCACTTATACCTTTGAATTATAAAATTTTTTGTTTGATCACAATTCGATAATGCAATTTTAAGGATGATTGATTTTTATGAGTTGAAAGATCCACATATAAAAATTTATTTCGGCAAATATGTGCTATGTGAAAATGTTTTTGTTTGATAAAGTGAGTAATGAATAAGTGGCATCAAATTTTGTAACCTATTAATCTACAAGGGGGTCAACCTCTTTCAACTTTATTTTTTGTAGAATGCATCTGCTTTTATAAATGTGGTCATCATCCAAAAAGCATCTATGGCAATCAAACCAGGATATTTTGCCTTTATTTTTTAATATAAATGTTCTAATATCTTCCATGCAAAATAGATATACTAATTTCCTAGCAATGAAACATCCAAATAGCATACCAGATGTTAGGAAATCATTTATTGTCCACATCAATACTGCCCTTAACATAAAGTTTTACTTTAAAGAAACATCATATGTGAGTACACCATCATTCCATAAGATCTCTAACTCATTGATCAATGGTTGCAAATATATATCAATTTTGCTTTTAGGATTATGTGGCCTAGGGATGATTAAAGTTAAGAACATATAAGGTACCATCTTACATATTTTAGGTGGTAGATTGTATGGTGTAACAATAATTGGTTAGTATAAATATGATGTAGGAGATTGGGTGAATGGGTAAACCTATTGAACATAGGTTGAGGTGAACATTTCAAGGTTTGAGAGGAAAATTAAGGTATATTCTATCAAAATAATTTCATGCTTCTCCATCAAATAGGTGACAAACTACACCTTCCTTTTGTCAATTCTTATGATGCCACCTCATATGTTCAGCTAACTTTTTAGAGGTATATAACCTTTGGAGCCTAGGTAAAAGTGGCAAGAATTACAAACTATTTAAAGGTACTTCTTTCTATCTTCCTCTTCCCATTTGTGAGCTAGTATATCGAGATGTCCTACAAAATTTACAGTGCTTCTTATTTTTATTATCTTTGTAATACAATATACAACCTTTCTTGTAACAATCTATCTTATGTACAAGACCAAGCTTTGAGACTATGTACTTGGTTTGGTATAAGTTTTTCGGTACAAGATTTCCAACTAGATTAGTTTCCTTCAATAACTTCATTATTTCATTAAATTAATTTCAAGGTATATTATAATCATATTTAATGTTCATCATCTTAACTGTGATAGATAACTTTATGTGATTATTACAATGTATTTATAATGGATGTTAGGCATAATTTAACATTTTATAAAACTTTTGAGCACTTGGTTTTGGAGCTTCCTCCATGTTGTAATTATATTCATTTTCAAAACTAAGCCCATTAGCATTAAAAATCATACTCTCAAGCCAATTAACTTCATCAAGGTTATTATTATTCATAAAACCCTTTATGTTCAGTTGTTCGTATTGTTTAGGCATTTCCTTACTGTGACAATGCCAATACCAATATTCAGGGATAAACCTTTTCTTATAAAGATGTATTTTCACATCATTTGGATTCAAATATTTTCTATTCTAACACTTTAAACAAGGGCACTTAATTACACCTTCTCTAGTGAAGATTTCTTGTTGATAAGCAAATACAATAAAATGCCCTACTCTTAGCATGAATTCATTCATGTATCCTCTTTTATGTAGATCCAATCTATTATACATCTACTTTTGATGCTTCGGAATCTCCATTTGTCATATAAATTAACCCTATGATATAACACATAAATCCATTTCAAATATTCAGCAACTAATATATATAATTAATTGCCATAACCTAATTACTTGCAAAAATATTACATTTCATATGTATAATTTGCAATTTTGTTAATATCTATTCACATAAATAATCCTCAACTATTTCTCAAATATACAAATGTAACACAAATTCAACTACAAGAAAAATATATATCTATAACAAATTAATGAATTAGAAGGACAATAGAATTATAAAAAAAATTAAATTATATTTCTTACAATTGAAATCCATAGAAATCAATTAATTGATCAAATAATTTAACATTAGCATAAGTTTAATCAAATTTATTTAATTTTAATTTGATGTTCTCATATCACATAAACATATTTTAAAATGACACTTAGTTCTTTCTTTACTTTTGAAAGGTTCACAACATAGAATGTTGATTGCAATAATACTATTAATTAACTAATTATAAATAAAATACATTTAATATGTTGCATAATTTTTTTATTACATTCATCTATATATGTAAGCTTACAACTATTTCTTATCAACTAAATAATACACAAAATTCACCATAGTTTCCAAATTGAAGCATTAATTGGCTATAGGTTACAAATCGAATGTATTAAAAAATTTAGATATTTTTACAATAACAATGGTTAAAAAATAAAACTAAATTAAAAAAATCATAATACAATAACTATATAGTAGCATCAAACTTTTACTTTCAATAAATATAAGAAAACAATTCAACTTTTAATACTAAAATCTATTACTTAAGCTTGCAACAAAAAATAACAAATTTGGAAAAAAATAAATAAAAAAGATAAAAAAATGATAAACTTATAGCTAGCAAATGAATCTATTTTACAAGTTAGTTATTTAAGGTTAAAGATGGCTACAACTTGCTTAGATGGTAGATAAAAGAATTTAGGTTGTTAAGATAGTTTTGAAATAGAGAAAGCATAATAAAAGCTTATTAGTGTGGTGAAGGAGAAAAGGGTTCGAGCTTTTTTAAAACTCAACTTTGGGGTAGAATTTTGGGGCGGCCATATAGATCTGGGGGTATTATTTGAGGTAGCACTAGATGTCCTAAAATAGTTAAGATAGTTATCCATCTTTTCATAGTTCGAGGTAGCGTAAGTATGTTATTTCCCATGGCAATTTTAGGGTGGCCATCATTGCCTTAAAAGTTACCTTAAAGTATATTTGGGGCAACTAAAGCTATTTCAAAGTCAATGCACTAACTTCTTGGTTTTTTTCAATTTCGAGCATCAAGAATATGTTATTTCCCATGGGGGCCACCCTAAATCTAATACTTTACTATAGTAAAGCTACTAAATTGTAGTTAGTTTTGTGTAGCAACAAGGTTGTTGCCCTCTTTTAATTCTAGTGACATGTGTTTTCTAATGCTCATGACCTCTAGGGTAACCTCTCAAGATAATGAAATCCTTATATTTTTCGTAAGGGTAAGCTTGGTCTAAAAAACCTTATTTTTGTATGTTTGAAATACATGACGATAACCTTAAGTTTAGTATATTTAGGTATTTGAAGTTGATTCAAAAAATATGTTTTTATGTGTATTCGAATTGTATAATGATGCTTTGAAAAACATGATTTTTATGCCATAAGATGTTAAAATAACATGCTTAAAGTATTTTTAAAGTATTGCACCTTAAGATTTTGGATGATTTGAATTTGATGTAGAAAAACTCTTAAATATGTGAAATCTAATTTGTTGATTTTGTTGAAATAAAGTTAAAAATATTAGGAACTAAATGTATAATTTCATAAAATAATGCAAATAGAGCATTATTATATCTAAGGTTTTAATATTTTGATTGTCACATGCTTGATTTAGAAAAATCTCATTTTATTTTCTTATTTTAGTTACTTAATATAGAATTGATGAAATAAGAATTTTATGTTCTAAAGTATTAAAATAGCATGCTTGGAACATATCTAGATTATCAAATTAATATTTTTGGTGTTTGGAGTTTGATTCAAAAAATCCTTAGTACATATGACTTTTTGGCTTTCTTGAAGAAAAGTTAAAAATTAAAAATAATAGAAAATGGGAGTACGACTTTATAAAACAATATAATTAGTGTTTTCTTAGAGCTTATGGTTTAAATGTTTTGACACATTGTACTTGATTCAAAAATACCTTTATTTATGAAAATCTTCAATTTCTAGTTAATAATATTAAAAATTTAAGAAAGTGATAAGATGAAAAGATAGAGTAGAGTGAATAGAATCTTTTTATAACATCAAGTTTTAATGTTTTTACTTGTATGGTCTTGAATAAAAAACTTTTATATTATCTTTTAATTTTAAAAGCTAATATTAGAAAATATAAGTAGTTGGTGATCTAGAGTGTTAGTATATCATATTTGAATTTGGAATTGTGATATTTGGGAAGAAAATAAGGAATACTTGTATTTTCATAATTTATCAATATAAATTGTGAAGTAAGAAGAAAGGAAAGATGGAAGTGGAATACTTAGGGATTTTTGGAATGAATAGGTGTTCCCAGGTGAGTATATATCTCACCTTAAATTAATGTTTTAATAATATTTTATTTAAATATCTTATTTTATACTCTTTCTTATTAATGATATAGATCATATATACATCCATATGTGAATTTTTAAAAGTATAATCATGTATTATGAATTATTGTTATTAAATCATCCTTGTGACTATGTTTAAGTGATATGAAACTAATATTATGATATAATTATAATTATCTATTTGAGTAAATGTTAATTGGATATGCTTAAAAGGTAACATGGTGTTATTATTTACTATTGATTAGTTGTGATTGGACTATAATGATAAATTATATAGTTTGTGTTGTAATTAAATTGATATTATGATGTGTAGAGCTTGAGCTCAAGTGTATAAATTGAATTATGAATTATGCTACAAATGGCATTGAAATTGTAAAATGTGATGGGGGATAATGTTGTAAATACTAGGCAGAACATTTTTGGTGATATACTTATGGAGGGAAGAACAAGGATAGAAAATTTATAAAGAATATAAGGTTGATCAAGAAGTCAAAATGTGGATGCATGTATTTCTTGTGAATTATTATATTGTATTGTGGAATTTGAATCTAATTAATTTTGAATACTTCTATTTGATGTGATTATAATAACATATTTGTGATTGAACCTTATTGGCTACTTAAAAGTTTGATGACTACTTAGAATGAGTTGCATGTGATATGATAATGATATTGTGCAAATTGAATGGTTGAGACTATTATGAATTATGATGAGAAATAGGAACTTTAAGTTGTGTACGAGTAAATATATCAACATAAGAATTGGTACCGTATGTTCTAAAATCCAGGATTTCGGTTTACAATTGTTTTCTATTTTAGAACTTAATTAGCATTTGATTATTTTATGTAATTGATTTAAAATATAATTGTAGTAGATATATGCTCACTAAGTTCTCATAACTTATTCTTGTTATTTTCAATGTTTTCAGATTGAAATGAGTGCATTAGATGCTTACTACATCTATGGAAAATAAAAAATCACCTTGTTAAGAAATTGATAATTAGATTGAGAAATTTGTTCATTTATGCAATAAATATAGTGATATTATGTATATTTTTTATGCACTTTGTATTATTATCAAATTTAAAAAACTTATAAGTTGTAAAATGTGTGTGGCCTTTAGAAAGTATCTTAAAACAAGGGAAATTTTGTCCATTTTTCTAAAAAACTTAAAATAATTTGAGGCATTATGGAAATGGAGAGATTTTTGTTAGGTAGAATTAGTGTAATCAAAGTTTAGGTTAGTAAAAACTAAATAGTGGGATCCATGCTAGTTAAAAATGTGTTTGGGTGGTGACATTCAAATATTAGCCTTAAAATTTATGTTTCTATAGCTATAAATGTAAAAAAAAAAAATATTTTGAACAAGTTAAAATTTTAATTTAGTGAAACCTTTCTCTCTTATTTCAAGCTTAAAAATCATTGTCTTTTCTATTTTAGATAAATCCTACCAAATCTCTACCACTAACCATCTTCTCCTTTCTAATAGCAACATTTGACGTTATCATTCAACTAGCAATGTCTTCTGACATGGTAAGTCTTTATTTTTCATTCTTTTTCTTCTATTTTATTATTTATCCTAAATGCCCATTTTCCTTCCCATCCATATCTTGCTAACAACCCTAGCTTTATTAATCAAATTTGTCTACCTTCTACCACTTGCAAGCCTCTTACCTTTGTATCCACCATGAATCCAAACCTAACATTTTTTTTATGCAATTTAGTTAAGCTACCAAGTGTAAAAATGCTAAACATTGCTATGAAGATCATTGTTTAAATGTGTTGAAGATGAGAGATAATCTTCATACATATGTGAAAATGTTAATAATAAGAGCTAGTGGATTTGGTTATAAGTTGTTAAAAGATTTAGCTTTGTCTAATTTCCCAAAGCTTGATGTTATAGACATTGATTACATAGAGGTTATTAATATCAATCATTAACTTTTCTTAGGTGTTTTTCATAATAAGTTTTTTCTCCTTTTAGTTAATATTGGTTTCTAAATTGAAGGGTGCTCTTTTTATTTTTAATTGGTTTAGTAAGGGAAAAACTATCTCTATAATCTCCCATTTGTTAGAATTTATTTTGATTTTTCACTTTTCTATTGTCATTTTCACTATCTTATAGAATTGACTTAAAAGAATCTCAGTTATTTCATGAAAATTGTTCTCCTATTGTTTATATCACCATATTTATGATTATAAATACTTTGCACTACTTTATTTTGAGTGAAAATTGGTGTTTTAACTTGACATTAGGTGTTTTCTAGTTATTATTTATGTTTTGAATGGAAGGTGTTTATGATTGGATGGTATCTAATTTAGTATTCATTTTTTATACATTTTCTTAGTTTATTATAAAATATTATCAAATTTAATGTTCAAACATTAAATTGTTGCAAATATTTCTATTAGCCATTTTCTAATGGGCAAAGGCATGCCTTATTGCCTCTTCATTAATAATGGTTTGTTGTAGTGGAAAACTTGCTTTTAGTTAAAAAAAATAGTTAAAAATAATATCACCACTCATCAAGTTAAGCACTGATGAGAATGGAAAAGCTAATTTTGGTGATGTTTCAAGAGGATAATATTAAGCTATCACTAATACAACTTGATTTTGGCAATCACTACTTATGTAAACTATCCATATCTAGATGACTTCTATTTATAACTATCCATATCTAGATGACTTCTATTTATATGAAAGTTTTATTGAGCACATTTTTTTATCTTGATTTACCCAAGAACATAAAATTATTGTTCCATATTTTATTGTCCTAAATTATTTGTTCTTATGCCAATTTTGCTTTTGCATTGGTTTTTAACTCATTTAGATTTTATCCTATTAATTTTTTTATGTTTGTAATGATTGTAAAACATTTGTATATTTCATATTGCATTCTTTTGTTTTTGTCCCCAGTGAAAACCTTTTTGAACATTAACCTTGGAGGATAAACTTAAGGAATTCCATCTTAGAGTGGTCAATTTTTCTTATTAATTATTAAAAAAAATGTGCTATTATTGTTAAAGGTTAAAACCCTTACTTTGTGATTATCTTTATATTGTTAGGTTTGTTTTATTTAATTATAATTTATTTAGTAATGGGTCAATAAAGTTTGTTATTCCACTACTTTATTCATTTGTATCCTTCCCTAATTTTTTTTAATTTTCAATAATTGAGACATTTAGTTACTTGAATGTTAGTTTGGATTTTTCTTTCTTTTCATGCCACTTCAATTGTGATCTTTAATTTTTTAGTTGAAATTGCACTGGCACTTACAAAGTGATTCATATATTTTGAAACAACAAATAGTTTAATGGTAAAATTGTGAAGAGACCCTTCCAAGGCAATTTACAAGTGACATTATCATGGACCAATTAAGTAGATTGAGTCAAAGACTTCTTGAAATGCACTTGTAGTTTAGTGAATTGAAATAGAAAAGAAGTGTTGATGAACTTAATTAAAGTAAAAAAAGAAATTTTTTTAGCTTTCTTATTGGCACACAATGAAGATAAAGTATAGCATTGATGTCATGCATGTTGGAAAAATATATGTGATGGTATTGTGGACACATTGTTGGGCATTGAACACAAATCAAAGGATGCAAACAATTCAAGACATGATCTAATTGACATGAATAGTAAAACAGAGCTACTCCATATGAGAAGGGGAATATGTTGATGAAATTATGTGTTAGCCACACACTTAATGATGTTAATCAATGTTGATTTTATGAATTTATTAAAAATATCAAGTTTCCTAATTGGTTTATTAATAATTTTAGGAAGAATATGATTGACAATGACATTAAGATCAAGGGATTGAAATTGCATAATTATTATGTCATTATGTAATGATTATTAATGCCTAGAATTTGAACAATAATGCTAAAAGAATTTTTTACACTAGTTGTTAAGTTTTGTAATTACTTCAATCAAATATGTATAAGAACTTTGAAGAAGAAAAATATGGAAAAAATAAAGGAAGACATTATTCTCATTCTCTTCAAGCTTCAAATGATATACTTTCTAGTATTCTTTCACATAATAGTATAATTGGTAATGCATTTGCCCAAAGATGCAATGTTAAGGGGACCCATTCATTTTTAGTGAAAGTATCCATATGAGGAATACATAAAAAATTTAAAAGACTATATTAGGAATTATGCTTAATTTAAGGGTTCTATAACTAAAGGCTACTGAAGCCACGACATTTTGTTCCCTATATTTACAAATGGTGAAAACTAAATCCAATAAGCCTAAATGAAACTAAGATACCATGCAAGTTAGAACAAAAAGCTGATTGTATATGTTTAGATCTTAATATTAACCCTTTGGAGCCAAAAACATTGTTCTATTCAATAGAAGAGATCAAGATATTGCAATATGGTACATCCTAAGTAACTATGCCAAAATTTAAAAGTATTGTAAATAAGTGTCTCATACTTGTCATTATTTTTCCATCTTCTTCTCATTTAATGAATAACTTGTACTTTATAGTGAACATATGAGAGAATTATAAGCAAGAGGTGGTTAAGACCTAGATTAACTTTAAAAAATCAAGCTCCCCTCATGGTTTTACTTAAAGGTAATTCCTTCTCATATTCATATCTATAATCTTTTCTTTCTTTATTGCTCATTTTAATATTGTTGCCTTTAATAAATTTTGTAGATGTATCACCTATACAAGAATGGATATCCAAAGGTGACTGACGAGTTATTCTCGTTAGCTTTTAGACAAAATTTCATAGTTATGTTATGTTTGGTATGTGTAGTTAATGAAGTTTGACTTGTAACTTCCTTTCGAGATTCTAAGTATAAGATGCAAAATAATGGGATTTCTATACCTAGGATAGATGAAAATACATTTTGCAATGTTTTGAAGGATATCACAATGTTAATTTTTATCCATAATTACTCTATGATTCAATTTAAATGTAAATGGTTTAACACACATGATAAAGAAAAAAGTGAAAATTTTCACTAATAAGAACATAACAAGTATCCACATCAGTGCTTAGTGGCACAAAGATGATCCATATATACATGCTTTTTAGGCAAAATGAGTTTCTTATATTAATGATAATCTCAATAAACCTAATTGGACTTTCTTTAAAATGTATGCTAATTTTAGTTATCACCAAAGCCTTCTCTTGTAGGGGTAGCTTTGCCCTTTAGTCCTAGTTGAAAGTGCTAGCCTTATTAGTCATTACTCATGTGATGCATTATGATTTATGGGATCTTCTAGATAATAATGCTAATGATCATGGTGTCTCAAAATTATAAGACACCAAATTTACAAGCTTTAACCTCATAGTTAACTTTGAAATTAGGATGGTATTATCTTACTAAATGCAAATAATGATCCTAAATGTGCTTCATCTTTTGCATATATTTATGCTAATATGCAATATATCAATGACTTCATGATGTGAACAGTATTATATTAATATTTTCCCTTATATTTAGGTCCCTTAGGAGGTGATGATACTTGATTGGATCTATTTTGCATTAATTTGAGATTAATTGCATTAATTTGGGCTTAATTGAATTTCGGGCTTAATGCTGAATTTTTAATGCTGTTTTAGTATTTTAGTCATAACTTGAGTGTTGGATGTTGGATTTGGACAATATATACACTGTTGGAAAGCTAAGAAAAAGATTTACAATTTTCATGTTGACCATAAATCCATTTTTGCCATCTTGGAGGTCAAATATTAGCTCAAAGCCGAAGCATAGTTGCTGTCCAGGCCCAGACCCGACCCGGTTGCAATGATTAATTCATATCTTGAGCTCCAACGGCTTAATTGGAGCAAGGACAAGTCCAATTACTCCATGAAATCCATATCTAAACATTCTTGAAGCCCTTTTGAAGAAATTGAGTCATTTTGAAGGCCAAGGAAGACGGATTGTGGCTCATTATTTCATCTTGGACTGGATTGAACTACTTTCAATATTTTGGCTATAACTTGAGCTAGGAATGTCTGATTGGGCTGAAATTTTGTAGGTAGTTTCCTAAGATATTAGGCTACAATTTTGTAATTCAGGTCCAGTCCTAATTAGGCCTCTAGTGTTGTAAACAAAGAGATTACAGAATCAGAACGTGAAAGGGGGGAGAGAGCTAGAACAGTTTGGGATTTTCTTCTATTGTTCTTGAGTTTTTCTCTAATGGAAGGCTAATTCTCTAAGTTGATTCAAGGAAATTTAAGGTTCTTCTTCCCTGGAATTATGAGATCTTAGTTTGTATGGTGGTAACTATAATTGATTTTCCTTTCTCCTCATCTATCTTTTCTGATTTGCATGATCTATTGACTTGGATATTGATTTGATATAATTTTTGTTCAATTCTGTAAGTTATGTTTTTAATTTGAATTGGTAGTAAATTTTGGTTGATTAATTAGAATTTTCATAAGGGAAAAGGGGATGAATGATTAATTTAGGATTCTAAATTAATTCATTTAATTTGGCTGAATTCTATTTTTAAATTGATTTTGATCTAACTTAGGGGTTGTGGCGATTGTCTAATTTAGCTAATGACAATCAATCAAATCCTAGGCAATTATCTTGCGTAGAATTCATGAATTGTTGTAGGGATTCTGGATAATTCAAAGCTAAATAATCAATTGCAAAATCTAATTTATAATGATCTGTGATTAATTCTTCGAAGAAACCTTGAATTCTTTGAATTGGCTGCTTGATTTCATTGATTTCCCTCTGTTTTACTTCTATTTTTCAAGCTTAATTTTGTGCTAATTAATCATTTAATTCGTGCAACCAACCCCCCAATTCTGCATTTTGTTCTGCATAGTTTCTAATTACACACAACATACAACATTGTTTTTAATTCTATTTCATTATAGTCTTTAGTCTGAACGTTTTGTGTTTGATAAATTACATAAGTAGATAGTATTTTGTTTATTGATAAATTGCATTTTGTTTAGGTAGCATTCTGTATTTGATAACATAGTTAGTAAATAATCATAGAGAATTATTGAAAAGGATCTTTAGAGGTTCGACCTGGTTTCCACTAATTTTGCTACAGACACTTTTAGAAATCAGAAAATTTAATTTGATCGGTTTGACAGCTGCGATCACTTCATAAATGAAGATGATATATTAAAGTATGAAATGAAAAATGATTACATAAATGAGGAGCAAGTACACTTTGATAATGATATTGAAACTGATAAAGAAGATCATAGGCATGTTACTTCTCACGATAGTGATTTAAATTAGGATTTAGAGGCTTCTACTTTTAATATGCAAAACTTATGTAATGAATAATTTTTTATATGTTATAATAAATATTATTTACATCCAATCCTAATAATTGATTCTTTTAAATGTCTTATGTAATGTTAAGGTTAGTGATATATTTAACCTTGATATGTTGTAATAAATATTATTTATGTCATATTATTATAATTGGTTCATTGTTATGGTTATTGTTATGCCTTCCTATCATGAAGGGCGCAAGGGAGCTAACCTACTGTAGGGCTTTATTCTTATTCTTAGGGAGTCCAAGTTAAGTAAAATTACTTATATTACATAACTTAACTAATTTTCCCATACATACATTTTATTCATATGGTAAATATTTTTCAAAGTTACATTACATAAGCGGATGCATAGCAAAACAAAGAACATTGGCCTTTAGAAGTTAGTTTGGAACAATAGTGGTAAACCATTTCTCGTGCACTTTGATATGGTTACTTAGAATCCAATAGGGGAGAACTAAGAGCATTTGCCTTAGTTGATAAGAGTAGAGGTGAGGACAAATTATGACCTATTCTATAAGTCTTATGCAATACTACTTGAGAAGTAGAAGGTGCATATTGTTAAGGAAGTCCATGTAATATCAACTTATTTTCTTTATTGATTTGCATCTTGATATTATTATCATTTTGGCTTATATTTTTCTTTTACATGTTTTTCAATATAGTAATATTTTGAGTTTATAGATGTCCCACAAGAGAAGTTGCACCAAATTTATAACAACATCTAACATATTACAACTAATTGATATAGAGATTAGAAGAAAGTTTTGTGCAATTATTTCTTAGAGCATAAAAAGATGACCTCTCTTATGATCTAGCTAGTGTGTTATGGGTAATCTTGGATGATACACTAATAGATTATTATGAGAAGTGTTGCATTATGGGAAGTGTTGTAAAATGTTCAATAATCAAGAGTATAAGGTAAGAATGAATTAAATAAAATAGGTTATAATTTTTTTAATTTCAATTTTACTATTATCTTTTTAATGCCTTTTATGTTTTAATTTAAATTTGTAGGAGAGGTCCAAGAGAAATATATAGAATGGATCATTAAAGAAGTATAATGAACTACATGGATCTAAGCTGATTGTAGCATATCAATATGTTAAGATATGCTAAGTAAATATTCATTAAATTTAATATAGCTAATAATTTTAACTAATATTGCCTCACTTTTTCTTTTAAAATTGGTCAAGAGAAATAAGCAAATAGATGTATTGCAGTTATTAATAAGGAATTTCACTTAGTGTTATACTAGACCATTAGTGGAGTGGGTTTTTTTTTATGCCTAAGCTAATTATATTTTTATATTTTTATTTGTTAATTTTAATTACTTGTGATAATTTTTTACTTATGCTATCATTTTATTTACAAAAAATGAAGATTTGAGTGCAAAAGTGAGCCCCTTAGTTGTAATCATAGTATGTTGCTATGTCTAATGACTTCATAACTAGCTTGATGTATATTGATGAATCTTCTATCACTAATGAGGTGTTAAGCATGTATCGAGGGCATAGGAAGGGGGTTAATTGTGTACCTTGAGGGTCATCTTATGGCATCCCCCATAGCAACTTATTAATTACTTCTTATGCTCCATGGCAATAATAAGATACAGAGGGCTTGAGGAGGTGTAGTAGTGCATTGTTCAAAGTTAGTAGAACATGAACTATTAATAACAAAGGCTAGAACACATCAAGCAATTGGTCTAGTGGCTACTAGAATAGGTGCCGCTTAAGCTTGAGGTGTGCACCCTTCCATCACCTTTTGCTCTTTTTGGCTTATAGCCCATCCTTCCCCCAACATTGCTAACTAGATTTGCTTCGTGATCATCTACACTTGGACTCCTATCCCAGCAAGATGATTCCCCATGACTACAATGACTATGCAGATTTAAACTATTTTTAAATTTTGTATGCTTATTTTTTTATTTGCATATTACATTCTTATGTACATACATCATATCATTTAATTATTATATCATTTGAGGTTTTGTTATATATATATTTTTCTCTTTCAGTGTCATAATATAATAATATTTTTAAAATTTTAATAATTATAAAAGTGAATGGGAATAATGCTCACTATTACTATTGTTTAAAATTAAAAATTATTTAATAATTGTAAAAATTTTTGCATCAAAAGAAAATAAAAAAAATTCTATGCCAATGACAAATGTCATCCATATAGGCTATTTTATTTTTTAAAATTAAAAGGAAATTTGTTTGTACTAGCAACATTTGTCATCAATATATTGTGTACCATATCAACAACTTTTGTAACAATGATAAACTATTGTTCGTATATAAGTGCAACCATGTGATACATATACACACACAGGTAGATACTTTGATGACATATGTTATTGATATAAAGTTTAGGATTTCTAAATATTATTTATTGGTTTATGGTTTATAGATATGATTTATTAGCAAGATGTGTATCCAATGATATTGTCATTGATACATGTATCAATGATTTTCTTGTTTATACCTATAATAAATGTCATCACTATAGGCTACACTCTTTGTTGCAGTGACATGCTATGTAGGCAAAGAAATTTTGTTTTCCGACAAAACAATAAAAAACTAGTATACTTACCCAACCCTTAGTTCTGTTGGCTGCTCCTTGCAACAATCACTCCTGTTGCAAGCAAATTGATTAATACCGTGGAATTGTTTTTGTTTGCCACACGGACCACTAGCAACTAGGGTAGCCATGAACTAGCAACTGCCAATTGGGGCAAACAGTTGGAGATTGACAAAGCTAATCAAAGGACCAAAATTTATGACTCAAGATCATTTGGTAATTCATGTGATTTAAAAACTTATTATCTGAGGTTTATTGTTAAATGTGCTCTTATAATACCCACAAATCTTTTTTTGTCAAAAATTAATAATAAGAAAAATGATTCAACAAATTAATTTTTATTGATTTGAATGAAGTAGTACAATATCTAATTTATAGTTAAGAACTTTTAGTTTAAGTGACACTTGATATTTTTCAAAAATTTTGTATTTTTCCTGCATTCAAGATTTGATTTCTAATCTTTACATATGTAAATTTTATAAATTTATCATTCTTCTATTTATCAAAAATAAAAAATAAAAAATAAAAAAACATCGTTTTTTAAATCAAAAGGTGAATCTTTGTTGCAATGCTATGCCGTAGAAATTTGTGGAGTTTAAACTTGGTTAAAGTTTGTAACTCGAAATGTTTTTTTTTTTTCTTTGGGGGGGGGGAATTGCAAACTTCTAATATTTGGACGTTTAATAGCGAAGTTTAGAAAAAGATTAGTGTTGTTTTCCTTGTTATTGTTGATTTAGAGGATTGATGTAATGTGTGATGGAGTGTGTAGGTGGGTGAGGTGTAAGAACATTTTAAAGTAATATAGAAAAAAATATTAAAAATTCTTCATAAAAAGTCGTTTATAATATTAACCAAAAAGCAAAGTGATTGAGGTTGTTTGCAAGAATAAATGCTTGTAATGATCAAGATTTTAAAATATAAAATAGTACGAAAGAAGCAGATACAGAAATGCTTTTATAGAGGTTTCATGATTCAAGAAGTAATGTTTTTTGGTTTTGTTTCTTTTTTTTTTTTGTCAATTTCTCATCAATCACGTGTATTATTTTATTAGTTGTGAACAAATTAGAATCGTCTGTCCTCACAAAGTCATTCTTTTCACATTAATCATACTTGTTCTTCTTATGCAATTCTTTTCCAAACTTTCTTCAAAGACTCAACTATATCAAGATGTTCCTAAGAAAAAATCTCCCTTTTTCTTAGATCAAGAAAACAAAAGATGATTTCCGAAAATCTCATCACGAAATTTATAATTAAGATTCAAATACTTAAATGTATAAATTTGCAAGTGTAAACTAATTTCAGGAAAACTAAAAAACTCGAAGGGTATAAGAAATAGAGGGCAAGTTGAAGAGCAAATGAATGTGTGTCCTCCTCCAAGTTACAGAAACTTGTTAATAAATAAGATTTGATGAAACTACTAGTTCAGAAAGATGCCTCAGGCTTGTTCCTTTAGGATAACATGTCAAGATGAATTTAATTGTAAAATATATGATTTTATTCAACCACTTCTTCATTTAATTTCTTTCTAGCCCGAAAAAGTATTGAACTTGCGCTTCTGATGAGTGTGCAGTGTGTTGGTCAACCCTGGTTAAAAAGTTAGTGAATGATAACAAATATTTCAAAAGATAGTGAACAGTGGGTGATGCCTACACATACGGGAAAGCAAGCAGTATCCACTATGTAATTATGTAACTTTAGTTCACATGTCATAGTACTTGAATATTTTAAACTTTTGTTCTCGCAACTTTACTATGAACCAGAACTTTTGTCATCACAACTTCTACAGTTAGCCATAAAAGTAATGATTTGGCTTATCGTGCAACTTTTGTTTATCATTAAAAACGAGTAATTAAATTTTTTAAAAGGACTAATTTGATCACAAGTAATTAATATGACTTTTGAAAGATTGAACTTTTTCTAAGAAAAGTCGTGACTCAAAAACAATTTATAATACGGCCAAGAAAAAAAAAACAATTTATAAGACAAGTGATGGGCTTCATTTTAATAAACCATATTTTAAGCCCATTTTTCAATAATTTGGATTAAAATCGACGATGCATTAAGCTCAAACATTTCCAACTTATTTTTTGTGGCCCTTTTTCATTTAACAACATAAAGCCCAAATTTAAATATGGTCGAGACTTTCATTCCTTGCTGATTTACTAGGGCATGGAGCCCTACTTGCATGGCAAGTTGGCAACCACACATTTGATACCCTATTGCTAATGCTAACATGAACATGTGGGGGACTTGGTAAATTTTTTTTTGTAATTTGGTCCCATCCTTTCTGCTAAGAGACTTGCACAATGGCCCCTCCAACTCCCTGCACATACGGTCTTCTAAAAGTGTAAAAAAATTGGGGGCTTTGGGAAACCCTAACTCGAGCATAGCGGCGAGCATCAATCGTCGGGCAAAGAGGATGCTAATCTTGGCCACGCCACTTTACCATCCTTTTAAGGTTAATACTGTTTAGTTCTCTGTATTTAGCATAGTATAATCCCAGTTTCATTTTCATTAGGAAAATTGGTGACTTCCCTAGTTTATGAGAACCACGGTGGCTAATTTATTTTTAGATTTCGATTAAACGTTGCATGATTACAGTTTTCAAGAATTAATATTCCTATCTCGGCTTGTTAAGTGTTTCTTGGGATCGTTCCAGTGGTCTCAAAGTGAATGCTTGCAAGCCTTAGGTGTTTCAAAGATCTGTTCATGGGATTAATTAGTAGGATTGAGCAATTCTCTCTCTAGTTTATGAGAACCACGATGTCTAATCCATTATTGTATCATTTAGATGTCTACTATAATGGTGTTGCCCTGTCACCTATACAATCGAGTAACCATGAGGCTACACACACGTGCACGCGTACACACACACACAAAATAGCTCATTGGTTCTGCTTGCTTGAAATTAGACTTGACTTGCAATTTAGTATTCCCTATCATTAGCTAGATCCCAACTTAAGCTTTGTAGCCTACTTAGCAATAATAGATGATATGTAACTCTAAAAACCAGATATGGTCCTCCCCCCAATTGAAACTACTAGTTGGTTTAATACTTTGTGTGATAAATATCCTAGCCATTGATTAATCCACCATCCCATTGAACTTGATTATGGTAGGTGTAGATTAACTAAAAAGACTATTTTACTAACTACAAAGTAGTTGTTGTAGTTGGCATCTCATGTTGCCTGATTCAATCCATTGTCACAGTATAGGATCAATAACGTCGTAACAACTATGTTATTCATAGAAGCCAAATTGATTGCATAATTCTGGTGGATGGTGTTGGATGACTTTATTGTTTGGCACACAAATAGTAACATATTGTCTCCTTGCAGCCTCATCATTAATTATACTCGATCTGGATCGTTTACTCTGCTTCTTGATTGACGTTATTGGTTCATGTCCAAATAGCAACGTTCAGACCATAAGAACAATGTGTTACTGTCTACATGCAAATAGTAACACGCTATTTTTCTATAACTTTGTTACTCATCACACCTAATTTATCCATCTATTCTGCTCTCTCTTTAGCTGGGCTACTGTCTCAAGGCTAAAAAGGAACATGATAGAGTAAGAAAGCAATGTTACTATTTATCTCGAAAACAGTAACGCATTGTTTTCTTATCGATTTTGTTGTTAACAAAGCTTGAATTGTTAATTGATCTTGTTCCCCGGTCATGTCACTATTTCCTTAGTGTATAGTGACATGTTAGATGAGGTAAATAACATCTTACTATTTGGTTCAAGAACAGTAGTGCATGGTTTCCTTAGTTAGTTTTGTATCTAATGATGCTTGATTTATTAGCCAGTGTAATTCTTGTTCATAGTAGAGCTTATGTTAATGTCTAACCTTTTGTTTCATTTACTCATATAGAATGGCATGTAGGAATAATCAAGCACTTTATTGGTATGCAAGAATTGACTCGAATGACCAAGTGACTCTATAAAATCAGTGGATGATGGGAATGGTGAAAGATACATGGCTACGAAAGTCGATTTATCCATGGATGTTAATTGTGTTGGGATCGGGAGTCATATGAGTGCAGCGGAATAAACCGATCCCAGCCAACGGATCCATGCAAAACATTAAATTAGAATGTAGGATTCAGGTTATACCTTTATATGATTTCAGATTTTATTCGTTGATCGCCTCTTTGACTTCCTTTCGGTCAAAGACTCCAAGGTATCCATACGAACCAATAGATCACCAATGAACGTCCTCACGATCACTGGTTGGAATTTGTCTCCTTTGCCTCGTAGTGCTAGTTATGTCTCTACAAGGATTATGGTCAAGGAGAGGTGCTAGGATTTTTTTATGCTGTATGGGATGTGTGAATAATGAATCAACCTTATTATTACCCAACAAGCCTATTTAAATAGGAGCATAGAATATCCTAACTAATTTAGGCTTTGTTCTATGTATAATTATAGTCTTATTATTGACCCTTATAATTATACCATAGAATTTTCAAGTATTAGGCCCAAACAATTTAGTCCATTAATTCCAAATTCACGAGGCTTTAAGTGTGTGACCCTTCTGGCTCTCATTACATTAGTAATAATCATTAATCATATTAATGATCATAAATAATGAGCAGTGTCTAACAACACATCATTGTTACCCAAGTGATGAGAAAGTCGGTGATTCGACTGAACCTTTATATGTGATCATCATCTATATGCTTTTGTCCTAAACATCTAGATTAAGCACGAGACATGGACCGTGTCATTCCTGTATAGTCTAATCTCGAGGTTTCTTGATCCTTAAGTAAGCTAACTAAAGCAAATGTAATTGACATCCCATGTTAATTCATTTGAATATGGCCATGCATTTTCTCAACTTTACTTAATCAAGGGGCCCAGAGATCTTACTCCTGTTATATAGGAGGGACAAATTCCATCTTGATCACACAAACCCCTCCATATGATATGTGACATATCTAATAACTATCCTTGTATTCACTCAAGCATGAGTGATAGAATAGTATCAAAATATGAAACTCACATATAGGGAACCTTGGTGATCTCAGGTCAAAGGACCATAATAATAATGATCACTAAGAATCACTCATGACACTCATATAACAATCCATTTAGTGTTCTTAGGATGGGTCGGTCCAGTATACAAGTTCTCTAACTTGTACTCATGTGTAAGCTTAATATCTTATATAAGTCACTACACATGCTAGTCTTAACATATCAAAGCAACCTAATCCACAATGATATATGACTAAGGACATTTAAGAATATAATTATTCTAAGGTTATTATCATAATTAAATATATTACGCAGATAATATATATAAATATAATAATTTGAATTGCCATTAAAATAACATGAGTCAAAATTACAATCATCAATATGATTAGTTTTAGGGCATATACACTAACAAATTGCACAAGTGTTGCCTGGGATCATGTCATGTATTGTGAGTCGCTATCTTTGTGATGCATATTTGCATTCCTGTGACCTATCAAAGGAGGTGGAATAATTGTTGAATAGTCAGGACCAAGCATGAATTCTAGAATTAAGTTGTAGTTTGTAACTTATTGATGTTGGTTTTCTAGGTTAGTCACTCTTTAACATAACTTACAAGTCCCCAGCTGAACAGTTAGGAAGGAGGTTGTTGGGCACGATGTTGCAAAAAAGTTCTAGTTTAAAAATCCTCTTGTTGAATTGATAAGTACTATTATTTGTTGCAATGGTTTTCTATGGCATTTACCATAATAAATATTCTTTTGGGTTTTGTTCTTCTAGGTACTATTTAGATAAAAATAGTAACCTTTGACTCCTTATAGTTTCATTATTATTCATTCTTGATTTGCCCATCTATTTCATGAGTTTTCGATTGACGTTACTGCTCCTAGACTGAACAATAGAGTCGTCAGATCAAAGGAATAACGTGTTAGTGTTTATAACATAGATAGTAACAAGTCTCCCCGCAGCCTCATCGTTAATTGTACTCATGCTAGATTGTTTACTTATTTTTTTGTCCAAATAGCAATGCCCAGACCACAGGAACAATGTATTACTATCTTGCACAGAAACAGTAACATGCTATTTTTTCACATCTATGTTACCCATTGCACTTGATTTGTGTGCCTACCTTGCTCTGTGTTTTCTCTTCCTTTCTTTTTTTTATTTTTCTTTCCTTGATTATGCTGTTGTCCCCTAGCAAAACAATAACATGACGGACCAAGACAGCAACACCTCGCTGATTATTCTGGAGACAGTAACATGTTGCTATAAGCTAATTGGCTCTGTTGGCACCTTACGCTCCCTGCTCGAAATCATTATCCCAGTATAGGATCACTAACATGGCAATATGTGGGATCAAGTATTTTTTTCTTAATATGCATACTTAAGTTATTTATTACATATAAATTCATGGTACTAACATTTTCTCTTATCCATTAAACTTGTAGCTCTGAGAAAGAGGGGCTTAAATAGGTCTTTTAGGCTACATGAGAAGATGGAAAAAAGAAGGGGAAGACCGGTGCTTGTATAGTTTGATATAACTGGTATATGGCATATGGTTAATAAAAATGCTAGCCATCTCTTATGTGATATTGGTAGCATCAGTCGAGATCACATCTTGCCCTACTATAAATCATGGTGGTTGGTACCTCAATAGTTGTAAGACAAAGTCATGCAAGAGGACTGTATAAGTATTGATCTCCTTCTTATCTTTATTATTTTATATTCAATATTGAAACTATTTGATATAGTACTCACAAATTTGTTAAATGTCTTCTAATGCAGTCCCACTTTGAGTTTTAGGATTTTTCTAAGCTTGAGTAGTAAAGAATGATTTTATGGTTTGATGTGGATTATTGCCAACCTTTACAACAATTGGAAATATAGGCTGAATAGATACTTTCTCCAGCACGAGGACTATTGGGAGCAAGGGCTTAACTTGGATCGTGCTAAGTGCTCTGTGCCACCATCTGTCTCGTCTCAAACCTAGTAGAGATGTATAGACTTCTTTGATAATGACTATTACAGGATAAGTATAATATTTAATAAATTTATATGATTATTTCATATGTCTAAATTGTATTTTAATTGTGACTTTTAAACATAACAATTTTGTATGGTTATTTCTAAATTTGTAGGAGTTATCAACTAGAAATGTAAAGAATAGGGTGAAAAAGGTGGTGAATGACCAGCATAGAATGAAATCCATTGTGGACATCGTTATAATAAGGTAATTCAATTTATCATTCATGATTTAAATGTATAATCTATTCACCATGTCAATAATCATTTTTATCTTTTTTTAGGTGAAACATGAATAGAGAAATAAGGATATGGGTGAGCTATACTCAGTGCTAGAGAACTTTAAGGATAGGCATACGTATAAGATAAGGGAATGGGTGTATCTAACCCTTGAAGAGCAGTATGTAAGTTAGCTAAACACTATATTTTAATGATAGAAATTTTACAAATATATTATGTAATCCTTATAATTGATTTTTGTTTTAATAAATTAAGGTAAGAATGATTGAGCTGGTGACTTAGCACATGCAATCCAATGTATAATCCATAGGCTCACTTAGCATTCTTGTACAAATCAACAAGGCTATCATCGTTAATATGGTGTTTGGCACTTGTCGAGGGTACAAAAAGGTAGTTGATCGTGTACTTACTACCTAGTTGTCCCCTTCCCCTGGCACCTTCAATGTAAGATGAGCTCATAATATTTCTCCTAGGTTATTGAGTTGTAAGAGTAGTTACAATAGAGTTGATAGTAGCTTAAGCAGAGCTAACAACTGATTCAAGATTAATAACAATAGCTCGCTTAGTAACATGAGGTGTAATAGTAGTTTGGAGATTTATTTCATTGAGCTCACTTTCCTATTTAGATATCAAGGATTTACACTTCTTATGCCTCATTTAGCAATTGCATAGCTTAGGATGAGCAAATTCTCACTAGTAGCAACCCGACCTAGCTACCCCCTCCCATCTAAGCACGACCTTTAATATATCACCCACATCATTAGGATGGCGATGATAATAGCCTTGGGATGGACAATAATATATCTGGATACCTAAATTTTGACTTAGGTTTTTCAATCATGTATGCATAGTTTTTATATTTTCATATATATACATTTATATATCTTAAATATTAAGAATATTCATTTTTTCATATGGATCATGATTTTTTAATTAGATAAAATAAAATTAAAAATGCTAAATTAATTTATTTTAATTAAATTTCTTGTTAATTTAATTTAATTTAATTGAAATGAAAATATTAATATTTATGCTATTAAATATAATATATTAATTTAGTTACAATTTCAACTTAATATAATTTATTTTAATAATTCAAAATTTTTATTTAATTTTATTTAAAATTTAATTTACTTATGAAAATCTTTAATGATAACAAAGTCGTCTCTATATGTACAAATTATAATTTTAAATTTAAATTTTCTAAACTTATAGTGACGACATTATCATTATTAAATGTAAAAGTTTAATTTTTATATTTTTATTTCAAACCTACAGTGATGGCACAATATAAAGTAAAATTAAAAAATGTTTGAATTTTAAAAATCATTTTAACAATGGCTATGTCATCAATAAAAATAAAATTTTAATTTTTATATTTTTTTAATTTAAACTCACAGTGACAATATTGTCATTGTTATAAAGTAAAATTCAAAAATTTTTGAATTTTAACAAAAATTTTAGTAATAATTTTGTCATTATAGAAATTCTAATTTTTAATAATAACAACTTTGTCATTGGTGTTGGGTTGAGAGTTTAGGAATTAGGACCTTGAATCTTAATTCTAAATTCTAAACCGACCATTTTTGCTAATAACTTTTTTTTTTGAAACTTTTATATTCACAAATGATCGAAATGTCTACACCAATGATAATTGTCATTGTTAAAAGCCTAATTTTCTACAGTACAATATGTGGATATATTTGGGCTCACACACATATGCGTACATATTATATAAAATAGTATGGTAAATATTAGCTTAATTTCATAATTGTGTGAATAGCTCTTTTTTGTGGCTAATAATGAATTGCTGTTTGATAATAAGAGGAGGAATTTAAAAACTGGTTCAGGATGGCGGAATTTTCATTGTTGTTTTTTTTATTTTGGCGGCTATAGTAAGTAAGGATAATGAATTTGAATGCCGACGGAAAGGGACTGACTTTCTAGATGCCCAATTTATAATTCATCAATCTCAGCCTTTTGTATTCTTTTTATATTTTCTAAGTCGTGGATATGCACAGACTTATGACCAAGCCACTATGTAATTCTATATTCCCCGTACAGGGATTCTACGTTATGACCAAGCTTTCCTCTGAAATTAATTTCAATCCTAATTCTGATGGAGTTAATATTAATAGAAGAAATATTAACTCCCATGGCTGAAGTGCATATATATATATATATATATATATATATATATATATATTATACGATCTCAAGTAATCTAAGATGTAATATAAAGATTTTAGTCAAATATTATAGTTTTTCATTTATTTTGATAAAAAATCTTTTGTAAAAAAATAATTATAAAATATTAAGATAATAAAAAATAATTTATATATGCAATATTAAATACAAAAAATTGGATCAAAGATAATTTTTACAGAAAAATTATTTTTCTAATTATTATGATTTTATGTATTATTTTTTAAATTACAAAATATAATTACGTATGACATGCGATCATTTTTACATACAAGCAAATAAAATTGTTATATGAAAAATATTATCTAAAAAGACAAATGGAGCCAAAATGTTGATATGAAGGTCAGAAAACCAAAATTGCGGTTGTCAAGTAGTTCTTGAACGATATTTAAATAAAACTTTTTATTGCTAAATACGGTTGTAGTTTGATCTTCTAACAGATCATTATCATTTTGTTGAGATAAAGGAATAGCAGTGAAGCTGTTGGATTACGGTTAAAAGCATTACACGCATTATAATTTTTTTAATACTAAAAGTAATTAAATTACTAAATACATATTGATAAGAATAAAGATTAAACTTTGAATATAATTTGATCTTATTACAGATCATTATCATTTTGTTGAGATAAAGGAATAGCAGTAGCAGTGAAGTTGTTGGATTATGATTAAAAGCATTACACACATTATAATTATTTTAATAGTAAGAGTGATTAAATTACTAAATATATATACATACATAAGAATCAAATATTGAACTTTGAATGTAAAGGAAAGTACATAACCATAAAAAAATATTAGATATCACTTAAATTAAAGGCACATTATAATTTTACTATATAATAGATATGCTATCCTTTTTTCATCATGTTCAGGGGATTTTCTTTTAAATTTTTTACATAATGATAAGTTGCATATTTTCATAAGGAAATTTTGTGTCTAATTTACTTTCATAATAATTTTTTTAATAATAAGAATAATTAAACTAATGAATGAACCCTAGATATAATAAAAAAATATAAAATTTTCATGAAATATCAAATAAAATCTTTAAAAAATATCAAATATTACTTCAATCAACCCCTTAACTTCATTCTAACATAACTGATAGTCAAATACTATAAAGAAGTTATCCAAATTTTTTGAAAAATTAATTAGAAGTATTATTTTCATTGGTCAAATAAATCACTTTCCTGAATACAATTCTATATATATAATTGGTATTACCAGTTTCTTATTTTCACATTTACTATAATTATTCATTCTGCCCTTCATGTGAAATATTAAAATATTAAAGTTGATTAATAAATTTTACTTTAGTAATATCAAATATAAACTTATTAATGAATTATATTAGTTTTTATTATTTATTTTGATGTTACTAATAAAGAGAGGAATGAATAATTATAATAAATATAAAAATAAAGGATTATTAGTATTTGTTATAAAATTTAAAAGATGTAACAGTTACCATTTTTATAAACTAGGAATTTTAGAGTGCATTTGTTTGTATTTTCAGTTTTTTGTTCTCAAAACAGTTTTATAAAACATGTTTTAAAAACAGTTTTCAAAAACAACCAAAGAAAAAAATATGTTTGATAAGTTATTTTAAAAATAACCTTGAATTACAGAAATGTTATTAATGAAGTATTTTTTAGAAATAAAAAAATAAAAAAAACTTAAAGTTGTTCTTATTTTTTTATTTTTAAAATATATGTTTTGAAAACAGTTTTTAAAACTGAAGATAGAAAATACTTAAGCAAATAAATATTTTTATTCTTTTATTTTAAAAGCACAAAACTATTTTTAAAAATACAAACCAAACACACTCATAAGATTGTGTTTTTTCATTCTAAAAACACAGCATGCACAATGTTCGGATGATACCTCTTAACTACACTTTTGACGTTCAGTATGAATATACAGTTTAACTATACATTTTATGACTCAACAGTCAAGATCATTTAGTCATTTACACGATTCATACACTCTTGACCGAGGTTTGTCGAAGGAGATCACATTATACATACAACTGTTTTCGTCAAAAATGAATAGGGAATATAATTTAACACACTAACTTTTATTGATTTGAATAAAGTAATTATAATTTATATTTTTAAAAGAAGAAAATATATCTATTAATTTTTTCTTCATTTGACGTTACTCGAAGACTTTGAAAAAATTTGTTCTCAATAAAAGTTGAATTTTTACAATAGTATCTTGTTTTGATTGAAATTACAAACTTCTGATAGAGAGCTTTCAAAGAAGCTTTGCTTTTAAATTGAAACTTTCAATTTTACGATAGTGCTTCGTTCTTAATCGAAGTTGCAGACTCAAATATTTGAATATTTGAGTTTCACAAGGAGTTTAAGTCGTCACATTCCTATCTCTTGATAAATAGTTGTTAAAACGCGTTTCCAAGTTAGTGAATTTACATGATTTGATGCGTCAATTGGATGAAGCGGTAGTTTAATAGAGTTTTGACCAGAATCTTAAAAATCGAATCAAATCGATTGATTTAATTATAGTTCGATCGAGAATTACTCATGACTTTAGTCCAGTTCTCGTATGAGGACCGTCTCGGTAGTTAGCTTAAGTTGGACCGGCCCAAATTGAAAAGAACTGAGGTGAACCACAGCAAACCTCCCAATTCAATTGGTTCAACAAGGAACTTGTTTACCGACAAATCCTCCACAATGTTAGTTAGAATGAAGATTCAACCCTCCATCCTTCCAACCAAATGAAGGTAAATTGCCTGGCATGCAGGCTATTACTAAACCAGCATGGCATAAATTAAATAATATGTGTGTGTGTGTATATATATATATATATATATATATATATTATTGGATCATACTTTAAAATATATATATTATAATATATTATCATATATATAACACTGTTTACTTCAATCGTGGATTTACACCTGTAGAGCCTTATTTTCAAACATTGGTTTGGTACATCTCATCTTAAGTAATTGTCCATTTGACAGTTTGAAGACCATCAAAGCTTATGTGCTTCTCATCCTTCCATCTATTGTGTAGAATGGCACAGAGGAATTTCCTATTTATTAATTAGCTGTGGGATGAAGTCAAAGAAAATAATGATTCATACTTAATATTTATCTCAATTTTTTAAAGGATAAACATTTTAAATTTATATTGGCCATCTTTTTTCTTTTAATTATACTTACACACACTCATTTTGTTGCACATAAGAAAACTAAATATAAAAAAAGTGTGAAAGTAACTATAGACTAAATTTTAAGAAATGTAAAAATAGTTGGCCCAATTTAATAAAATTTAATAAATATAAGTTCCACCTATGTTTCTAGTTAAGTTGAAGTTCAAGATGCAAATTTTGAGATCAAATTAACTTGACTCAATTCAATTCTATTATACTAGTTAACATTTATTTGGAATGAACCCAAGTGGTTTATCTTTTCTGAAATGATATTTTGTTTATTTATATTTATGCTATAATAATCATCAATATAACTATAATTTTTGCCAACAAATCAAATGCGCATGAACCAAAAATAGCAAGAAATCTGTTATTATTGCAAATTTGAAATCTTGATTTCTTTATTCCCTGCAATACTATGAAGTGATACTGAACATTACATCTTCCAAACAAAAGCACACCAAAATTAAACCATTAACCGAAAGGGAGAGTTGTACACCCAGCAGCACAAGAAATTTTCAAACTTAGTAGCTGGGGTTGGCCAAAAGGTAAGTCTCAATAGCCTTGAAAATAGCCTCACTCTTTTCTTTCCCATACAAGGCATCCTCCTCTTTCAAAGGAGCGTCACCTTTGGTGAAAATTTTAACGACAGCCTTCGCAATAGCTCCATTAGGGGTTGCAACTAATTTTGTCTCACAGGATACCTTCTCGTAATAATCAGGAAATGCATCACTTTCCACCACAGTGTAGTTATACACGAAATTATCCTTATCAACCGCATCAACTTTGTGCTTCAGGCAGAGTTCCTTACCATCTGTTCATTTTGCATGCACATAAAAAGTAAGGAAAATACAATGACTAACAAAAGTAGGTTTTGAAATTGAATTGAATTGCAAATCTTTTATATCCACTGATTAAACTTTATTTTGTCCTATCATTTTGTCTTTAATGACAATCCTTGATTTTCTTTATGAATTTAATTTTAGATCTTATTTTTAATACATACAAGATTATTTTAAAAATAAATAATTCGAAGAAAAGAATCATTACAAACTTCTTTAAACTTGAATCATTCTCAACTGAATCTCTAAATTGTATAAGTGGTACAACTAGCTGCCTGTTGCACTCGAAAGTTTTGTTAGACGATGATAAGAGATTGGTTGCAGCATTTTAAATTTTTTAGAAGATTGATAAGAAACAACATATGATCGGAAATTTACCAAATTTTGTTGTATTTTAGACTTATTGCTTTTGTGGGATGAATTATTATAACTCTATATACACACACAAACCTTTGACAAATGTCAACTTCTTGATGGTTCCGACATCACCGTTTCCTTCAAGGATTTCAAGGCTCTTAATGGCTTCGTTCACCTTTGGGAGAACAGCAGGAGCATCAAACACCAAAGCTTTGTAGAGCGTAGCAGCAGCCACTGGACTTGTGTGCTCGTTTTCGAAAGCGAAGACACCCATTATGAAATAGAAGAAAGATCGGAAAAAATTGAAGAACAGAAAGGATGTCTGTACGTGCTTGTGTGGTGGTTTAGTGGGGAATACCGAGTTGATATTTATAGCCAATGAATGAATTGAGGCGGTTGTTTTTCTTTAGCTGCAACCACTTGATTTTTTTTTGTTATTCTTTTATGACAAGAGACTGATGTAGATATAAAAGACGGATAAGTGTATATTTCTGAAATATAAGGATACAGACATAATTAAATCAACCTAAAAGAATATTATTATAATTTATCTTTTAATTTTTTAGTAAATTGTTTAAAATGATGGCTGAGTAGCGTAAGATTTTTGAAGATTAGACTGGTCCATATTTCAATAAAAAAAATCGTCTATAAAAATGTAGTTTTAAAAAAATATTAAAATGATGAAATATATTTTATTTATTTAACATCATAGGTGAAGAGCATGGTAAAAAATATTGTGTTTCAAAAATAGAGTTATTTATTTAACATCATCTGTAAAAATGTACTTATGTAATTACTTAAAAAGATTATGATGATTTAAAAAAGATATGAAAAATGTTAAATATCCCAAAATTTTGTTCCGACCAAGTCCTGGCCATGCTTTTATTATTAACTTTCTTTGTTTTTCATTTTAAATATTTGTATCACTATTCTTAAATATTTGTATCACTATTCGGTTTATATTTTTCAGGTGATGTAGCATTACTCAAAAGATATATGACATCATATTATTAATCTTAATCCTTTATTATTAAATATGATAGTAACGATTCACTTTTTTCACTCTCACATAAAAACACTAATAATAATAATAATAATAATAATAATAATAATAATGGAATAGCCAAAGATAAAAATTAGAGGGGTCAATTTATACATTAACACAAATAAAAATAAAAAGTATATTATATTATAGCTATCCTTGATAAATTTTATTTCTAAAAATTCCCAATAATAATATTATTAGCTATACTCTTAAAAACATCCTTTTGAAATCATTATAAGTGACTAACTAATCGTTCATCAATTAAAAAAATGCTCTTTCCACCATTGTAGTTGTGACGAATAAAAATAAATTTAGTAACCTTTTTTTTCTCATAAAATCACTTATACATTTCAATTATAAATTTTTTGTTTGATCACGTTTCGATAATGCAATTTTCAGGATGATTGATTTTTATGAGTCGAAAGATCCACATATAAAAATTTATTTCGGCAAAAATGTGCTATGTGAAAATGTTTTTGGTTGATAGAGTGAGTAATGAATAAGTGGCATCAAAATCTTTTAATATGTTGCGTGGGCATGTATTACCTAACATATAATAGAAGAAATTCTTCACAATTTAGTGGGATCAGTTGACCCCTCTATATTTTATCTCCCTCCGCCACTGTCTATCCGTGCTCAACAAACTCTATAATATTGCCGTCCGCCATTCTATAAAATATTCTCAACAACCTTTAACGTGTGAATTGCCCATTTCTGTTATTGAAAGGATAAATGTTTAATATTAAGATGAGAGAGACTTTAGGCATTACTCAAGGATGGCGGATTCGAATAGTATGCACGCAGGCTGAAATTAAAGAGCCAGACTTCTAGATGCCCAATATATAAATCATCAATCCCAGCCTTTTTTTAATACTAACTAGTATGGCAAGACTTGGTCATTTTCCACTCTGGAGAGGAATTCTATAGTATATTACCATTTTGGGCTGCATGCCAGATAGATTGCTTTATTCTCACATTAATTTCACGCCTAATTCTGATGGTTAAGAGGAGGAATATGTACTCCCGTGGTTAAGGTTTAAACATTTTTTTCCTACAATCACATCTAATCCAATCCAAGATGTCTTTTATGTTAAGATTTTAATGGAAGACAAAAACTTAATATTTTGTCACAGTTCTAGGAAATTGTTTGTTAGACCTGAAAAAGTAGTCGAACGGGTTATTCAATTGACACATATTAGAAAAATGGGATGCACATCTTAAATGAAGTGGAATCAAACGGATTTATATTTTCCATTACAAGAGATGAGTAATTACATATATCAATTGACACATATTAGAAAAATGGGATGCACATCTTAAATGAGAGATCAGTAATTACATATATTAAAGCAACGTCCACATAAACGACAAAATTTCAATTATTAATGGATTTTTATCTTCTGTTATGAGAGATCAGTAATTACATATATTTATATGCTAATATCTACTTTGAGATAAATGCATCACAGCAATTAAGTTATGTAATATTAAAGCAATGCCTATATATACAACAAAAGTTTAGTTATTTGTATAGAGTCATCAAAGTTTTTTTCTAAAAAAAATTAAAAACCTTATATATAGACAACTTTTGTTATATGTATAGGTTTTTTAAAGTTTTTTGAAAAAAAGCTCTATATAAATGATAAAAGTTATCTATATAAGATTTTTGTAGTTTTAAAGAAAAATAAGTTTTTAACTCTAGACAAACAACAAAAGTTATTTGTATAGAGTTAAAATTTTCATGAATTAGGTTTTTTTTAATTTTTTGAGAAAAATTTCTATATAAACAAATTTTATCATCTATACAAGCTTTTTACAATTTCAAAAAAAATTTTAAGCTACACATATGACAAAAGTCATTTGTATAGAGTTTAAATTTTAGGTTTTTTAATTTTTTAAAGAATAAAAAAAACTCTATACAAATAAAATTTATCATCTATATAGGTTTTTTTACAATTTTTAAAAAAATTCATTTTAACTCTACATAGATGACTTTTGTCATTTGTATAGAGTTTAAATTTTAGGTTTTTTTAAAATTTTTGGCAAAAAAATAAAAAACTCTATACAGATGATAGAAGTCATTTTTGTAGTTTTTTTTTATAATTTTAAAGAATTTTTTTAACTTTACACAATTTTTGAACTCTATATAGACGGCAAAATTTTTTTACAATTTCATATTTTTATGGGCATCAAAATTTTGGCAATCAAAGTGGTATGAGTTATATAGATAACATTGTCATATATATAGCTTTAAAATGTCTTTTTTTTAGATTTTTTTTATAAACTGTAAAAAACTATAAAAATGACAAGCTTTGTCTAAATAGCTTGAAAAGTTAAAAAAATAAAAATTTTATACAAACAACAAGTGTCATTATATAACTTTTTTTATAAAAAATTTAAAAAAAGTTTCAAATAATGTACCTTACCTTATCTATTTTGATGACATAAGCCTGTATAGTATGATTGAAATTTTGTCATCTACGTAGCCTAAGGTCTAAAAATTCCCATTAGTGCCTAGGTAGAAGTATTTGGTGCACTACTTCTTCTTCCTTGCCTTTCCAAAAGAACTTAGGTAAGTATCTTCTTTATTATTTTTCACATTTTTATGCTTTAATTTTGATTTATTCTTACATTTATTTTGTTAAATGATTAGTTTATGTTGCATCACTAATAATTGATATTTCAAATTATTATTTCACTAATCCATTGAGGTAGGCTAAAAAAATTCATACGTTTTCTTGTAATGGTATATTGATATAAAGTATAAAGTTCAATTTCTACTTCATTAATAAATATGATAAAATTATTATTTAATTGTTGTGAGGTTCTTGAAAGATTGATCCATAATCCCAAAAATCCTCTAGCTAACATTGTGTTAAAGAAAAAGAGGGTGGAGAGAGAGAGAGAGAGAGAAAGTAATCCATTTTATTTGATTGGATTATTTGATTGCTTGTGTGGATAGCATAGAGATATTGCCCTTTTAGATGATGTTCGTGATTCGTGATAATCTTGTTTATGTGTTCATGATGATACTTAATCGTGATTGATTATTATTTGGGATCAACTATTTGTGATTAGTTCATTCAGACATTAGTAACCAAAACTACCGTAGAACACTATCATTAGTTTATAGTTCTTTTACTTAGATCTTTGGTAGGTTTTGGAGTAATTTTAAAAATTTTTTGCTATGCTTTTTTATTTGAAACCCAAATAATTTCCCTCTTTTCTATATAAGTGGGATACCCTTTAAGGATGCAAGTTAATTTAATAAAGACATTGAGTTTGTATTGTGTTTTAAATTATTTAGAGACTCGGATCCTAGTAGGCTTAAATTAACTAATCGATGATCCTTAACTCAACTAAGTATAGCAGTTTAGTAAGTCTAGATTGTGTGTATGTTAATTTTATGAGTGTTTAAGTCTTCTCCTATCTATAAAAGTTAGCGTGGTTCCCTTTTAAGATCTAAGCTGGTTGTTGGTCAAAATTAGATTAGTAAAGATTGGGGGCTTTTATTATGCTTTGGACTATCTAAAGGCTCAACTAACAAGATGTCCCTTAGAGCTTAACTAATTAGGAAAAGTATAGTATTTAAACCATTTTAAAATTTTCTCATCTCTTTAAATAGGATAAGCATAAATTCAATAAAAAAATATTATATTACATAAAGAGTTCCATAATCTATACTTAATCTAGCATGGTAGTTTTGGAAACCATCATTATTTGTATTTTAATTTTATAAGTGTGTAGGTTCTCTTTCTTCTATAGAGGTGAGGTACCCCTCCAGGATGCAAGTTAATTTGATAATGGCTTTAAGTTTTCATTGTGTTCTAAATTGTTTAAAGGCTCGAGTCCTAGTTTTTTAGGTTTAATCGGTTAGGTTGGGTTGGATTAGGTTGGAAGACATTGAACTAGATAAAGATGTCCATGATCCATAATTTAATATATTATGGCAATATGATAAACCAACATTATGTGTAAACTAATTTTATAATTGTTTAGGTCTTCTTCCATATGTAAGAGTGGGATGTGATTCCCCTTGAGGATGTAAGTTAGTTTATAGGTTTAAATTGAATCAAAAATACTTTAGACTTTTATCATGTTCTGGCTTATTTAAAACTCAAGTTTGATATGAAAACAAGGTATCCGTTAGGCTTAACTAATAAGGAAAAGTGTGGTCTTTAAATCATTTTAAAATTTTCTCATCTTCCTATAATAAGCATAAATTTAGCAAGCAATATCATCTCAAATTATTGAGTAATTTTAAATATAATTTCCCATCATTATAAAAAAATGAGCTATATAGATAACAAAAGTCTTGTATATAAGTTTATTTAGTTGTTTGTATATGTGTTTTAGATGAAATTATTATTTGCAATAAGTTATCTATATAAATTTATATGTATTACCATCTACACAGATGACTTTTGATATCAACTGAATATGTTAAACTTATATAGATGATAAAGTTATTTGTGTAAAAGGAAAAATTGATTAAATATAGGACCTTTATATAGAAAACTTTTGTTGTCCATATAAAGATTAATTTATCTTTTAAAAAAATTAAAAAATTGAAAACATTATATAAAAGGTTTTTTAAAAAAAAAAATTGGAATCTCTATACAGATGACAATGTTATTTGTATAGAGTTGATTAATTTTTTTAAAAGATTAAAAATTTAAAAATTAATACAAATAGAAAAATTATCACCTAACACAATAAAGCATTAAGATAAATTCATATTCAAATATGATATTAATGAATGTTCAAACCAATAAATATATAAAATATACAAAATAATAATTTTATCACATTGAATATTATATAAAATTATGAAAATAACAATTTATATTCAAATATTATATCGTTATCATAAGATGTTTAAAGCAATAAATATATCAACACCTCTATCTTATAGATAATGACCATAGGTTTTCAAATCTCGATCACATATCCATTAAATCATGTGATAAATATCATGGCATGATATTTTTCCCTTTTAAAAGATAAATATCTCATGAAGATATTTACTTTTAAAAGGATTTGACTTATATCATTAGATATTGTTATTTGCCTATTTTATTTTATTTTATGGATAAAATATTTTTGTAATCTTTAATCAGATACCTTTAGAGAGGAGATAACTGGGCTTTGATTATTGATCAAGCACAAACACAATTCTAGTTAATAACAAGCCCTATCTAATGTCCATTAAATATAATTTAATTATATTGTGTTTTTACTTAGTGAAACCTAATCTTATGAAACCTATCATAATTAGGAGCTTTAGCCTTATTAAAGCTTCCTAATTATGCTATAATTGTAATATATGACACACTTTTTGTGTGTGACCTTATATGTTCTAATTACATTAGTAATGATCTTAAAATTTTATTTTAGTATTACAGATAATGAATGGTATCTAATAATATATCATTGTAACCTAAGTAATGAGAATATTAGTGATTGGATATAACTTTTCTGTGACTAATATTCCATATAATTTAGTCTTTTTTTATCTTGAATATCCAAATTGAACTTGAGACATGAAAAGTGTTACCTTTTTTATAATTTAATCTATATGTTTCTTGATTATTAAGTAAACTAACTAAAATAAATGAATTAATATCATATATCAATTCATTTAAGTATGACCATGTATTTTATAGTCTCACTCAATTAAGAGCTTACGAATATCACTTCTCTTATATAATAGGGACAAAATCTCATCTAGATCACTCATATTCCTTTATATGATTTGTGGTATACTTAATCACTTTTTTTTAGGCCAATCTTATTATATATGGCATTTGATAGTGTCAAAGTACACATTCTTCATGTAAGGAACTTTAGTGATTTTAGGTCAAAAGGCCATAGACATCATTATTACTATAAAAACTGCTTATGACATTCACATAGTGATCCATGTAGTATTCTCATGGTAGGTTTGTCCAATATATTTATTCTTTAACATGTATCTATAAGTTGACTTGATATCTTATACCTATGAGCATGGTCATTAGTTAATATACATACTAGTTTTGATGTATGATTATTATCCCTATTTACAATAATACTTAACTAGGGACATTCTAAGAATAATATAAATTATTCTATAAATAATTATTATATTTACTTATATTATGTAGATATAATATTAAATACAATAACTAGAATGCCTTTATAAAGAAAATATAATATAATGTATACATAAACAATCTTATGATTGGCTACTAGAGTATATACCAATAACTTACACACTTATAAAATTAGTAAGTGAACCATGTTGGCTTACTAAACTACTATACAAGGTTGAGTCAATAATCATGGACCTTTCTATCTAATGTAATATTTTTAAATCCAATCCAACCAGTTAAACCAATAAAATTAAAACTTAAGCATTCAAAAAGCATAAAACATAATAGAAAATTGAAGTTCTTATTAACTTGTTTTTAGACTAGTAAAGTAAATTTTATCATGAGTGGTAAAGTAGTCAAAGAATGACCTTATAAGGATTAAACACCAATTCCTCAAGTTAAAATGACAAGTGGTACAACTATTGAGTTAATTGTTAGGTTTTAGATAAATAAACACAGTAAGAAAATAACTTTTTTTCTAGAATCTACTAAGGATTCATGCAAATGTCATAAACCAATTGAGAAAATTTATATAGTTGTAGCATGAATGAGTTTGAATCAGGCACTCTTACCAAAATTGAATTTGTGAATGTAGGTACAAATTTATTTTGCTTATTCACAAACAATCTGGTCAACAACACTTAAATGATCTAATCATGAATACACAAATGTTTCAATGAGCCATGAATGCATGAAAAATTAGATGAATCATGAACATAGTCCAATCAAAATTGTGTCTTTATGGTATCAACATGAGTAGTCAAAGACTTCGATTAGTATTAGATGAGAATGCTTTTTTATCAATACAATGCTAGCTGTAAGTTTTTTAAGCTTTAATATTTATCTTAAATCACACAATTAATCCTTAGTGTTGTCTATCTAATAAAGATTAGAGTTTCTCATTATCAAAGAGATTTTTACCGAACTAATTAGCTTATAATGGTTTCTAACTAGAGTTACCTTAAGAAAGGAGATAATTAGGCTTTGATAAGTGGGTCGACAATATTATTATCTATTAGTACTTTATATATCTTCTTATATTGTTCTTCAAATACTTTATGGATGAGATGGAAGCACTAAAGTATATGTCAGCTTTGGATCACAGATGAGATCTAGGTTTCTTAGCCTATTCAATGACCTTGTTATTATCATAATATAAGTTCTTTGGTTTGAAATATAAAAGCTATGCCAAGTTTAATGATGAACTTTTTAATTTAAAAAATATCTTTTTTATACATTGGAGGTAGTAATATACTAAGACTTTATAGCAGAATCGATCACTATTTCAAACTTTAAAATCTTCTAGTTTACAACACTGCCATTTAAGCAAAACAAAAAACCTAATTGTGATTTTGAATTATTCTTATCAGACCAGAAACTAGCATCAATGTAACCTTTTACAACCAATTCCTCCTCTCATTCATATATAAAAAATGAATCCTTTATTCTTTTCAAGTATTTAAGAATATTCGTGACAACAATCCAGTGACTCTTACCGTGATTTGACTAATGCCTATTGTTGATGCATATGGAATCTTATTCATGTAGTCTTTCTCATTTTGTGTCATGGGACACTAAACTTTAGGCAAATTTATACAAGTGATATAGTTAAGAATCCTTTTATGGATTCTTGTATGTTGAACCATTTTAGTACTTTATCAATATATGTACCTTATCATAGATCATGCAATTTTCTTGATATATCTCTATAAATTTTGATACCTAACATGTAGGTAGCTTATTCTAAGTTTCTTATTTAAAAACAATTTTCTAACCAATTCTTTATAGCTTGTAGGGGAGGATTTTGATGATAGTATGTCATCCACATATAGTACAAGGAAAACAATTATGCTCCCATTAAACCTTTTCACAAATATAAGATTGATCTTTATTTTTTAAGAAAGCAAACTTATTGATTGCATAATCCCAGCGTTAAGAAGCTTAGTTCAATCCATAAATAGATTTTTTGTAGCTTACATATATTTCTAGCATTTTTAAAAGTGGCAAGAACCTCAAGTTTTGTCATATACACATCCTAAAAAAAATGATTTGACGTCCATCTGTCAGATTTTATAATCATAAAATGCTACAATAACAAGCAAGATATAATAGAAGAAAAGCATTCATGGAAATGTTACTTTAGTCAAAAGTTCTCATCTAAATAAAAAAATTAAATTTTTGTCAATTGAGCTAAAAGCTCTTAGCTAAATAAAATTTTCCTTCTAATAAGGAATAAATACATACAACTAGATGTACAATTGTAATTTTTTTAAATAAAAATGATCGAAAGGAGGGATTTACGTAATTCTATTAGGTTGAACACTAGTGGCATGTTAGAATTGTAAATAGAAAGTCACTCAAAAGTTGCATAATATCAAGCCTGATTAAGTCTAAAATGTAATGACCTAACTACCCTTTAAAGATAAATGTTATATGTATTGAAAATGAAATTTGGGGTTAAGTTTGAAATACAAATTAAGGATTGTCATTAAATATAGAATGGTAGAGTAAATTTGTAAAATTTAATTTAATAGATATAAAAGATTCAAAATTAAATATCAAATCTCATTTTTTATACTTATAATATTTTTAAATATATATATACATCTATTTGTTCATGTAAATTATTTTCATACTCCAAGTACCTATATATAGAGTGATAAAAATTTAGAAGTTAGAACTTTCTTGTTTTCTTAATTCCTCAATTAATTCATGTAAAAATAATTTTTTTTATGGCAAAATTTAGGATATTTTATTGTATAAGAATTTAGTTTTCTTTGGAAAAGAACTAACTTCATATGTATCATTCTTTTTTGAATACGCAGACAATTACTATATCATTAGATATCAATTAAGTCTAAAATCATTATATTTTCTAGTGAAATGCTTGAAATGCCTTTGGATGTTGGTTTTGTACATTCTTGTAATCTCTTAAATGCCATAAATTTATATGTCAATTAAATTTAAAATTGACATGTTAAAGTTTGATATTTCCTTACTAGATTTTTTGCAATATTTTTAGATGTTGACTATGTCTAAAATTGACATTGTAAGTTTTTTCATTTTTTCATCAACTTTTAAATGTCATACATGTTGACATCAAATTAGTAAAAAATTAACATATTAAATTTTTCAATAATTAAAAAAAACCACTCTATCCCAATTTATGTGGTTATATTTATGATTTGTTTTTTTATATTTTTAAATAATATAAAAAATATTAACGCATCAAAATAGATATCAATATTAACATTCATTGATATTTATACACCAATGTCTAATTGCAATTATGAACAGGCACTGTATTAGAAGTGTCTTTTTTTGGGAAACAAATTATCAAAAGTAGGCAAATTAAACAAAATATCATAAGTATGTAATTATGCATGTGGTTACATAGGCTTATCACAAGTGATCGAGAAATTTTGAACACGGATAAATGTCTTGACTTTAAGAATTTCGATTATTTTTGCGCACTTGAAACTTCAGATATGATTTTATTAACTGTTTTCCAACAGATACAAAGGACAGATGCAGGATTATAACATCCTCCAAACAAACAAAAGCACACGCCAGCATTAAACCTTCAACTGAAAGCGGGAGTTTCACACTCAGCAGCAAAGAAATACTCAAACTTAGTAGTTAGGATTAGCCAAAAGGAAAGCCTCAATAGCCTTGAAAAGGCCCTCACTCTTTTCTTTGCCGTACAGAGCATCCTCTTCTTTCAATGGAGCATCTCCTTTGGTGAAAATTTTGACGGTAGCCTTCACAATAGCTCCATTAGGGACTGGTACTAACATTGTTTCGTATGATATCTTCTCGTAATAATCAGGAAATACATCACTTTCGACTACGGTGTAGTTGTATACGAAATTGTCTTTGTCAACTGCATCAACCTTGTGCTTCAGACAGAGTTCCTTACCATCTGCCCATTTTTCATGCACATTAAACATTTATTAGTCCCAAGGATAAATAATTTGAAGAAATGGATGATAACAAACTCCTTTGCTAATTCGATTCTTTGAGATATGGGTTGCTATATTTTAAAACTTAGGATAGTATAGATTCGAAATTCAGAGAATAAATTTACCAAACTTTGTTTTATTTTGGACTTATTGTTCTTGCGGCTTGAATTAATATAACTGTATAAATAGACAGACATACCTTTGACGCAAGTCATCTTCTTGAGGGTTCCAGCATCACCGTTTCCTTCAAGGATTTCAATGCTTTTAATGCCTTCACCAACCTTCGGGAGAACATTGGGAGCATCGAATACCAAAGCTTTGTAGAGTGTAGCAGCAGCCACTGGACTTGTGTGCTCGTTCTCGAATGTGAAGATGCCCATTGTATATGAAGATGAAGAAGAAAGAAGTGATATTAAAATGGATTGATGGAGGAGGAGAAAGATTAGTATGTGCTTGTGGGGTGGTTGAGGGGGAATATGGAGATCATATTTATAGCTAGCGAGTGCATTGAGGTTGTTGTTTTTCTTTGACTATTCTATTATTTAATTATGTTACATTTCTATTCCAATGATGCCCAGAGACTCTTTTATTATTGGGCTATTCAAGTATTGACAATGGCCTACAACGACTTGATTTTTCTCAGAGTGATATAGATTTAAAATTAATATTTTCTAATTCGGTTGACCTATGACCAAATCGGGAATCTGTGATTAAAATGAAACAGTTTAACCTTTAAATCATAACATTTTAAAACACATGCTAACCTAATAAAATTTGATAAATGCATCCTTAAATTAGTTATCTATTTTCTGATTTTTTTCTAACTTAAAACTAAATCAAAAGCCTATGTTTTTAAAGAAATACAATTATAAAATTAAAAGTGGAATCCCTAACCAAAATTCCGGAAAAGTCTAAGTCAAAAGCGGGGGCAAGAAATAAAAATAAAAATAAACATAAGATTACGGGCTACTATAAGGTTTTGTATGAATTTGAAGTTCAATTTGGTTCAATAAATGTTGAACTTGTGAATTTCGGGTAAAGCTGGGATGTTCTTAGTTTTTTCCCCCCTTATATTTAACATGATGATAACATTTTCACATTCTTAAATTGAAAAAATAATAGAAATATTTATGTTGCATTTAGCGTGTTTTCTTATTTGCTGGAATTTGTATATTTTAATTCTAATATTAAAATAGGTTCAATTTTATTATATCATTTATAATTAGATTTATTGTGATTAGTCATTATAAATAAAAATATAATTTCAATATTTATTTATTATGTTTTAAAAATACAATTGTATTAACTACATTTTTTGTGTTTAATTTTTATATTACTTAATTTTTTACATATAAAAATATATTTTAACTTATTAAATTGTTCAGTCTACCTATTAAATTAGTTTAACTTTGATTCGATTACTTCGTCTAGTCAACATTGATTCGAGATTTAAATCATTGTTCAAAACACATAACATATGTAATTTGATAACATAAGTGTATATGAAGAAATACAAAGATAGAAATATAATTAGATTAATTTTAAAGATCGTATAGTTATAAGTTATTTCATTTTGCTTTGATATAAAAGTTGTGTTATTTTTTTAAAATCAGAAACATAAATATGAAAATTTAAAACAATGGCAAGAATATTCAACATCAAAAGTCAAGTAAATTATTACAAGTCCTCGTAATCTTACACTTAAAAAATGTAAGAATTAACTCTTTATTTTTCATTTTTATTAAAGTTGTAGCACAATTATTTTGTTCAAATTAAAAATTAAAGTTGGTATGGAGGTTACGTTTATATATATATATGTGTGTGAGAGAGAGAGAGAGAGAGATTTTGTGTGTTGATTATTTTGATTAAAATATAATTAAAAGTTATGTAATTACT